>CM042253.1:2210346-2242846 GCA_023566225.1 Romanogobio albipinnatus | reverse complement strand
AATGAATTGTTTGAAGGATTGACTCAATGAATGAATGACTCAGTCGTTTGAATGAATAGTTTGAATGAATGACTCAGTGACTGAATGACTCAGTCGTTTGAATGAATAGTTTGAATGAATGACTCAGTGACTGAATGACTCATCCGTTCGAATTAATTGTTTGAATGAATGACTCAATGACTGAATGACTCATCTGTTCGAATGAATTGTTTGAATGAATGACTGAATGACTCAATGATTGAATGACTCATTTGTTTGAATGAATGACTCATTTGTTTGAATGAATGACTCATTTGTTTGAATGAATGACTCATTTGTTCGAATGAATGACTCATTTGTTCGAATGAATGACTCATTTGTTCGAATTAATTGTTTGAATGAATTACTCAGTGACTCAATGACTCAGTCGTTTGAATGAATTGTTTGAATAATTGACTCAATGACTGAATGACTCATCCGTTCGAATGAATAGTTTGAATGAATGACTCAGTGACTGAATGACTCATCCGTTCGAATTAATTGTTTGAATGAATGACTCAATGACTGAATGACTCATTTGTTCGAATTAATTGTTTGAATGAATGACTCAGTGACTCAATGACTCAGTTGTTTGAATGAATTGTTTGAATGATTGACTCAGTGACTGAATGACTCATCCGTTCGAATGAATTGTTTGAATGAATGACTCAATGATTGAACTCGGCCATTCGAATGAATTGTTTGAATGAATGACTCAGTCGTTTGAATGAATTGTTTGAATGAATGACTCAGTGACTGAATGACTCAGTCGTTTGAATGAATTGTTTGAATGAATGACTCAGTGACTGAATGACTCAGTCGTTTGAATGAATTGTTTGAATGAATGACTCAGTGAATGAATGACTCAGTATAATATAATATAACCTGTATAATATAATAGTTATGGATATTGTGAATATTTTAATTGTAATAATTTAACAGCACATTCTCATGTTCACGGTTAAAACATTTCCTATTTTAAGCATTTAATTTTGATTGTTTTGTATTATTTTTTATTTATTAATTATTCATTTCAATGTTTCAAAAAAAAAATTAACATTTTTTTGCACTCATTTTTATTGAAATAGTAGAATAAATAAATAAAAAGATTATTGTAGAAGAGTATAATTATAGTTGAAATGTTTTATTTTTAATTTGCTTGAAATAAAATAATGTTTAACTGAAATAAAACAAATTACTTTTATTTCAACTAGTTTCCAAGGCAACATCTCTAATGTTCTCTTCCTCCACCACGACAGTTTCAGTGATTTTGTTCTCAGCTCAGGACATCTGTAGATTTAACCGGGACGTCCAGACGGGCTTCAGAAACGCCAGTGGAGGGAAAGCAGACGTTTAGCAGAGATTCAGACACACCTTGACCTCTGGTGACCTCTAGGGTTGCAGTTCTGACCCCAAACCAAGCAGACCGAAACCCCTCACAGTCACACTAAACGGATTCCAGCTGAAGTGTGCCAAACATCAGCGAAAGGCATTTCACTGAAGAAGACCCGCTCGTATAAAACCGCCTCAGTGAGCGTGCTTTACATCCAGAGCCCATCATTCCATCAGTGAACCAGCTTGTTAAGTTAATACAGCGCGTCCTACGGGATGAGACGCAAGTGAAAGAGTGTGTGTTTTACTGCTGAATGTTAGACAACAGACACGCACACTGTAAAAAAACAACTCATATTTCACCGTTTATGGGAGCTTTTGAGTCAAAAATGATGTAGATGTGAATTACTTGCAACTGCATAAAAATCCCCCGACTGCTGAAATCTTTTCCTCACCCGCATCTTATCCAAGATGCCCATCTCTGTCTCTCTTCAGTCGGAAAGAAATACAGTTTTTTGAGGAAAACATTCCAGGGTTTTTCTCCTCATAATGGACTTCAATGGGAACCAACGGCTGAAGGTCCAAATCACTGCGGCTTCAGAGGCTCTGACCGATCCCAGAGGAATAGAGTCTGATCTAGACAAACCATCGCCACATTTACAACACAAACACACATTTATACACTTTAACCTCAGACGCTCGACTTCGGTTTTGTGATTCTTCACGGTGTATGATGTCATCACGTCGGAAAGGCCACATTGGTGGAAGTGCCGCCCCAGTGCTAAAACGAACGTGCAAAGACTAAATCAAACGCACTTTACACAAATAAACGTAAAGGCCTGTTCACAAATAACGATTTTCACGAGTGTTTATCGCAGACGTTTAACGCCTCGTGACTAAACAAAGAGCGCCAATGTGTGTGTGCACACCTGAATGACTCAGCTGTTCAAATGAATTGTTTGAAGGATTGACTCAGTGACTGAATGACTCATCCGTTCGAATGAATAGTTTGAATGAATGACTCAATGACTGAATGACTCAATGATTGAATGACTCAATGACTGAATGACTCATCTGTTCGAATGAATTGTTTGAATGAATAACTGAATGACTCAATGATTAAATGACTCATTTGTTTGAATGAATGACTCAATGACTGAATGACTCATTTGTTCGAATTAATTGTTTGAATGAATGACACAATGAATTAATGACTCAATGACTGAACTCAGCCGTTCAAATGAATTGTTTGAATGAATGACTCAATGATTGAATGACTCATTTGTTTGAATGAATGACTCAATGACTGAATGACTCATTTGTTCGAATGAACTGTTTGAATGAATGACTCAATGAATGAATGACTCAATGACTGAACTCAGCCGTTCAAATTAATTGTTTGAATGAATGACTCCGTGACTGAATGACTCATCCGTTCGAATGAATTGTTTGAATGAATGACTCAATGACTGAACTCAGCCGTTCAAATTGATTGTTTGAATGAATGACTCAGTGACTGAATGACACATCCGTTCGAATTAATTGTTTGAATCAATGACTCAATGACTGAATGACTCAATGATTGAACTCAGCCATTCGAATGAATTGTTTGAATGAATGACTCAGTGACTCAATGACTCAGCCGTTCGAATGAATTGTTTGCATAAATGACTGAATGAATTAGCCGTTCAAATGAACTGTTTGACTGAATGACTCAGCTATTCGAATGAATTGTTTGAATGAATGACTCAATGACTGAATGACTCAATGATTGAACTCAGCCATTCGAATGAATTGTTTGAATGAATGACTCAGTGACTCAATGACTCAGCCGTTCGAATGAATTGTTTGCATAAATGACTGAATGAATTAGCCGTTCAAATGAACTGTTTGACTGAATGACTCAGCTATTCGAATGAATTGTTTGAATGAATGACTCAATGACTGAATGACTCAATGATTGAACTCAGCCAATCGAATGAATTGTTTGAATGAATGACTCAGTGACTCAATGACTCAGTCGTTTCAATGAATTGTTTGAATGAATGACTCAGTGACTGAATGACTCAATTAACTGTTTGCCTGAATGAATTAGCCGTTCGTATTAAGCGCCCTTCATAGGCAGCACATCTAATCTGTGAAGCAAGAAGAAACTGGCCAACAGTAGGTGCTGTCTAGGTAGGCGGCTCACTAGGGTTTGAAACACAGCCACGCTTAACCTTCACTTCATCACCGGTAATGATGAGAGACCAGCCGAACGAACAACAGGAGGAAATAAAGTCTAATTAACATTCACAAAATGCTTCCTGCTACATCTATTATTATTATTACTGAAGCACTAATAACATCATTCAGCTATATGAGGATTAAGAAGAGAAAGAGGGATGAGATGAAGGTCTGGCCGGGTCAGAATGGGCGTCTGGACTAATTCTGTCAGTTTAACACGCTCTAATTACACCTGAAGGGTTCGAGTTCACGACGGGTTTGAGTAAGTGTGTCAGTGAACTGCCTACGGTCGAGCTTCTCTCTTCAGATTTGACTCATTTGTTCATCAATCAAAGGTCAAAATCACACCTGAAATTAGGGGTGTGCGATATGTAGTATTGTACTTAGTGCTTTAACAATGTGCTAGCGGAATCTTATCATGATTGCGGGTGTCATATTGATGTTATAAAATGGTTCAGGAAACATTATGTTTACATTTTAGGCACAATATTGTCAATATTTTGCTTTGTCGACAAAAATTGCTGTTTCGTTTCTCAGAGCACCACATAGCGGTGCTTCATTACTGAAGGAATCTGCTTTTTGAACAAATCAGTTTAATGAGGGATTCAATAACTGAATGACTCAGCTGTTCGATTGAATTGTTTGACTGAATGACTCAGCTGTTCGAATGAATTGTTTGAAGGATTGACTCAGTGACTGAATGACTCAGCCGTTCGAATGAACTGTTTGACTGAATGACTCAGCTGTTCGAATGAATTGTTTGCATTAATTACTCAATGACTCAGCCGTTCAAATGAACTGTTTGACTGTATGACTCAGCTGTTCGAATGAATTGTTTGACTGAATGACTCAACCGTTCGAATGAACTGTTTGACTGAATGACTCAGCTGTTCGAATTAATTGTTTGCATAAATGACTCAATGACTCAGCCGTTCAAATGAACTGTTTGCCTGAATGAATCAGCCGTTCGAATGAACTGCTTGACTGAATGACTCAACCGTTCAAATGGACTGTTTGAATGAATGACTCAGTCATTCAAATGAATTGTTTGCATAAATGACTCAGCCGTTCAAATGAACTGTTTGACTGAATGACTCAGCCATTCGAATGAATTGTTTGAATGATTGACTCAGTGACTAAATGACTCAGCCGTTCGAATTAATTGTTTGCATAAATTACTCAATGACTCAGCCGTTCAAATGAACTGTTTGACTGAATGACTCAGCTGTTCGAATGAATTGTTTGAATGATTGACTCATTGACTGAATGACTCAGCCGTTCGAATGAATTGTTTGAATGATTGACTCATTGACTGAATGACTCAATGACTGAACACTCAGCCATTCGAATGAATTGTTTGAATAATTGACTCAGTGACAGAACTGTTTGACTGTTTGACTGAATGACTCAGCCATTCGAATGAATTGTTTGAATGATTGACTCAGTGACTAAATGACTCAGCCGTTCAAATTAATTGTTTGCATAAATGACTCAATGACTCAGCCGTTCAAATGAACTGTTTGACTGAATGACTCAGCCGTTCGAATGAATTGTTTGCATAAATGACTCAATGACTCAGCCGTTCAAATGAACTGTTTGACTGAATGACTCAGCTGTTCGAATGAATTGTTTGAATGATTGACTCATTGACTGAATGACTCAATGACTGAACACTCAGCCGTTCGAATGAATTGTTTGACTGATTGACTCAATGAATGAACACTCAGCCATTCGAATGAATTGTTTGAATGATTGACTCAGTGACTGAATGACTCAGACGTTCGAATGAATTGTTTGAATGATTGACTCAGTGACTGAATGACTCAGTCGTTCAAATGAATTGTTTGCAAAAATGACTCAATGACTCAGCCGTTCAAATGAACTGTTTGACTGAATGACTCAGCTGTTCGAATGAATTGTTTGAATGATTGACTCCGTGACTGAATGACTCAGTCGTTAAAATGAATTGTTTGCATAAATGACTCAATGACTCAGCCGTTCAAATGAACTGTTTGACTGAATGACTCAGCCATTCGAATGAATTGTTTGAATGAATGACTCAATGACTGGCTCCATCAATCCACTCGCTGTGTCCGAAATCAATAATACGTCTGAAACGACAATAATAAATGCCAGTGAAGCAACGCACAGAATATGAAGAATATGAAACACTTCTAATAATCGTTATCGACAAAATTCCAGAAAATATGTTCATCAATATTGCACACCCCTAATATCTATGGGACCTAGTTTCCACCATGGAATAAAAAAAAGGTAATTGTGTCTTAATCTCACAAAATTTTGACTGTTTTCTCAGAAATGCAAGTTATAAAAGGTCAGAATTGTGAGATAAGATGTTGCAATTAGGATACCTTTTTCATTTGTATTCCGTGGTTGAAACTATAGCTTCCATTAATATCAATATAATGTTTAAACAATATCAATCTTGGCAGTTTCCTCCCTGCTGTCCGTGACTCAGAACAGACCAGTCACTCCTCTCGATTTCAACTTTCCCACTTCAAATCTTTCCCTGTCAAAATGTGAAAAATGTCATTCCTCTCCTGGAAGGGTTACAGAGCCTAACCTGTAGATGTCTGGAGTAATCAAGGAATTAACCTCTGCTAGAGAGGAGGAGAAGAAAAATAAAGACACGGATGGAGGGAGAGAGAGAGGGAGAGAGGGAGATCCCTCACTGCGAATCTCACAGGGATTTGAAACTAATCCTGAAATCCAGACAGTGAATAAGAGCCGTCTTAACCCAACAGCACCACCAGCTCACCTACACTCTAATCCCACACATTAAGATTTATACACCACCACAAGTCCTCAAATTAATCTGAATTAAGCCTCTATGAATGGACTCATCCGATAAGATCACACATCTTTGGTTTTCCGCAGTGCTCGAGCGTTCATGGACACACACAGTTATGTCTGTTCATTAACTGCGCAGCCGGTCCGGGATTGTGGCAGTAAAGCGGCCATTGTTCGTCACTGTTGTTTTATCATCACATTCATTAGCGTTCGGCTTTATTTAATCTAGTCGGGTTTGTAACACTCTGATCTCGGCCTGATTCGCCCGTGCCAAGAATGTGGCGATAAACACTCATGTTTGAAGAACAACAGCTGAGCAAACATCGCCACTAATACTCGTCGTCAGCGAACGCGCCGCTTCTCATTCACAGCCCTCATTTACTCTGGTGGATTTTCTTGTTCATTCATGTTCTGTCACACACACACACACACACGCACACTTACACACACACACTCACACACTCATACACTCTCTCACACACACTCACACACACACACACACACACACACACACACACACACACACACACACCTACTCTCTCTCTCACACACACACACACACACACACACACACACACACACACACACACACACACACACACACACACCTACTCTCTCTCACACACACACACACACACACACACACACACACACACACACACACACACACACACTCTCTCTCACACACTCACAACCACACACACTCACACACTCTCACACACAATCACACTGTCACACACTTGAATTGGTAATATTCATGGATGGACAGACGGACGGACGGACAGATAGACAGATGGATAGACGGATGGACGGATGGATGGATGGATGGATGGACGGATGGATGATGGACGGACGGATGGATGGATGGATGGATGGAAAGACAGATAGATGGATGGATGGATGGATGGATGGATGGACAGATAGACAGATGGATGGATGATGGATGGATGGATAGACAGATAGATGGATAGACAGATGGATGGAGAGATGGATAGATGGATAGACAGATAGGTCGATAGACAGATGGATGGATGGATGGACGGATGGATCGAAAGACAGATAGATGGATGGATGGACGGATGGATCGAAAGACAGATAGATGGATGGATGGATGGATGGATGGATGGATGGATGGATGGATGGATGGATGGATGGATGGATAGACAGATATATAGATGGACGGATGGATGGAGAGATGGATAGATGGATAGACAGATAGATCGATAGACAGATGGATGGATGGATGGATAGACAGATAGATGGACGGATGGATGGACGGATAGACAGATGGATGGATGGATGGATAGACAGATAGATGGATGGATGGATAGACAGATAGATGGATGGATGGATGGACGGATAGACAGATGGATGGATGGATGGATGGATGGATGGATGGATGGATGGATGGATGGATAGACAGATAGATGGATGGATGGATAGACAAATAGATGGACGGATGGATGGACGGATAGACAGATGGATGGATGGATGGATGGATAGACAGATAGATGGATGGATGGATAGACAGATAGATGATGGATGGATAGACAAATAGATGGATGGATGGATGGATGGACGGATAAACAGATGGATGGGCAGATAGACAGATGAATGGATGGATGGATAGACAGATAGATGGATGGATGGATAGACAAATAGATGGATGGATGGATGGATGGACGGATAAACAGATGGATGGACAGATAGACAGATGGATGGATGGATGGATAGACAGATAGATGGATGGATGGATAGACAAATAGATGGATGGATGGACGGATAAACAGATGGATGGACAGATAGACAGATGGATGGATGGATGGATGGATAGACAAATAGATGGACGGATGGATGGACGGATAAACAGATGGATGGACGGATAAACAGATGGATGGACAGATAGACAGATGGATGGATGGATGGATGGACGGATGGACCATGTTTTGAGAATGTCCTGTCGGTTCTGTTGGTCCTCTCAGTCTCTGACGACACAAACGTCTCACGGGTCACTAACACACACACACACACACACACACTCAACACAGACCAGCGGGAACACACTTGAGTTTAGACTAGTGGGAAACGTAATGTGGAAAAGCTGGGAAAACAGGTTGATGACAGAAAGAACAGCATTGAGCTCAGCCACAGGTGAGCCGCATGCGTCCGGATCGACTTACACACACTCCCGACTTACACACACTCCCGACTTACACACACTCCCGACTTACACACACTCCCGACTTACACAAGGAAACGCCATCATCATTTATTTTCCGTGAAGCGCCGCTAACCGAAGGGTAAATCCACCTTGACCTTGTTTGCGGTGTTTGGCGCTGATGCCATCAGGAGTAATCCGGTCGGATGGAGCGGGGCCGGTTCTGGCAGGTGTTGAAATGGGGCCGAGGTCCTTGTGGACGTTCAAGCCTCGGTCGCCCAAAATACGAGAACACGGCAGACTTTTACAGGCAAACCAATAAACCTCCACCCAGCTGTCCGACGGCTGCTTTCACCCAGCTAATAAAACACTGATTTCTGTCCCACAATCCTCTCTGGTGAGGCGTGTGTGTGTGTGTGTGTGTGTGTGTGTGTGTGTGTGTGTGTGTGTGTGTGTGTGTGTGTGTGTGTGTGTGTGTGTGTGTGTGTGTGTGTGTGTGTGTGTGTGTGTGTGTGTTCAAGCCAAGCATGAAGGAGCCACTGTTCTCCATCCAACATGACAAAGGCCGCCGCTAAATATCTTCATCATCGCCTGGAGCGAACACTAAACGCTATCGGGATGGATATGTTAACTTATTATTATTATTATTATTATTATTATTATTATTATTATTATTATTATTATTATTATTATATAGTCAGACTGATATATGATCACAACAATTATGGCAAAATTAAATATATTCAATATGAATATTACACTATAGCATTTTCTTAAACATTCCTAAAATGTTCTTGTTTTTTATTTTACAGTCAAATTTTAAAAAAGAAATATTTCTTATTTTTTATATTTCAATTTGTTATTAAAAATAATATTAAAAATATGTTACAGTATTATTATTATTTTATAGTTATACTGATGTATAATCACAACACTTATGGCAAAACGAAATATATTAAATATAAATATTATAGCATTTTCTTAAATATTTTTAAAATGTTCTTATTTTTATCTACAGTGAATTATTAAAATAGAAATATTCCTTATTTGTATCTTTTAATTTATTAATAATACTAATGTAATACTTTTATTTTACAGTATGATTAATATTTTATGGTCAGCATTATGGCAAAATTAAATATATTCAATATAAATATTATATTATAGCATTTTCTCAAATATTATTATTTTTTATTTTACAGATAAATATTAAAATAGATGTATTCCTTATTTTTTATTAATGATAATAATATAATAATTTTATTTTACAGTATGATTATTTTATAGTCAAACTGATATATAATCACAATAATTGCTAAATTAAATATATTAAACATAAATATTATACTATAGTATTTTCTTAAATATTCATATTTTTATTTTACAGTGAAATATTAAAATAGAAATATTCCTTAATTTGTATATTTTAATTTATTATTCATGAAAATATTTTATTTTACAGTATGATTATTATTATTATTATATAGTCATACTGATATATAATCACAACAATTATGGCAAAATTAAATATATTAAAAATAAATATTATATTATAGTATTTTCTTAAATACCATGGATATGAATATTATGATGAGCATCCGACGAGCGACACACACGTTTGCTGTGTGTGTTCTCCAGCACTTGTGTGTGTTTCCTGACAGAACCACGTCTTTCCCGCTTTGAGGAAACGTGAATGTAAGTGTGAGAAACGGGAATGTCTCAAGGGAGCAAATAAACAACAAAGCAGCAGCATAAGAGCTGGAGGAACCTGTCACACACACACACACACACACACACACACACACGAGCGAGCACACACTCCTGCGCTTGTGTCACATCTAAACGAGCTCTTCCTCTTCTGTTCCAATGACAGAATAAAGCCGTTCATCCCGAGCTTCCCCTGGAGCGAGCGCTGGATGATCAGTGTGTACAGACCGGAGTTTATTACAGCAGTAGACGGTGCTGATGCACGCGTCTGCAGAAATGCTCTACACTGTTTTATATGAGACGAGAATGCAAACTGGCCTGATGTTAGAGTTCATCACGACTGACTTCAGTTCCCTGAGCCGCAGTCACACATCATCCTCATGTTCTGCAGAACACACAACAACTTTCCAAACCTAATGCTTTGACTGACAACTGCTATATATATATATATATATTTATTTATTTAAATTATGTTATACTATACTATATTATTATATATATTTTATTATAATTATAATTAATAAAAAATTATACCATTGCATATTTTTATATTATGTAAAATATCAATATAAATTTTTACTGAAAAATGCAGTTAAGACACAATTAAAATTAAAGTATTTGGACACATGAGTCACGCTTAAAAATTAAGATGCTGAAGATTGAGGCTATATGTATATATATTGAGGCTATATGTATATATATTGAGGCTATATATATATTGAGGCTATATGTATATATATTGAGGCTATATATATATTGAGGCTATATGTATATTGAGGCTATATATATATATTGGGGCTATATGTATATATATTGAGGCTATATGTATATATATATTGAGGCTATATGTATATATATTGAGGCTATATGTATATATATTGAGGCTATATGTATATATATTGAGGCTATATGTATATATATTGAGGCTATATGTATATATATTGAGGCTATATGTATATATATTGAGGCTATATGTATATATATTTAGGCTATATATATATTGAGGATATATGTATATATATTGAGGCTATATGTATATATATTGAGGCTATATGTATATATATTGAGGCTATATGTATATATATTGAGGCTATATGTATATATATTGAGGCTTATATATATTGAGGCTATATGTATATATATTGAGGCTATATGTATATATATTGAGGCTTATATATATTGAGGCTATATGTATATATATTGAGGCTATATGTATATATATTGAGGCTTATATATATTGAGGCTATATGTATATATATTGAGGCTATATGTATATATATTGAGGCTATATATATATTGAGGCTAAATGTATATATATATATTGAGGCTATATATATATATTTATATATATATATATATATATATATATATATATATATATATATATATATATATTGGGGCTATATGTATATACATATACAGTATATTGAGGCTATATATATATATATATATATATATATATATATATATATATATATATATATATATATATATATATATATATATATATATATATTGGGGCTATATGTATATATATTGAGGCTATATATATATTGAGGCTAAATGTATATATATATATATTGAGGCTATATATATATATTTATATATATATATATATATTGAGGCTATATGTATATATATTGAGGCTATATATATATTGAGGCTATATGTATATTGAGGCTATATATATATATTGGGGCTATATGTATATATATTGAGGCTATATGTATATATATTGAGGCTATATGTATATATATTGAGGCTATATGTATATATATTGAGGCTATATGTATATATATTGAGGCTATATGTATATATTGAGGCTATATGTATATATATTGAGGCTATATGTATATATATTTAGGCTATATATATATTGAGGCTATATGTATATATATTGAGGCTATATGTATATATATTGAGGCTATATGTATATATATTGAGGCTATATGTATATATATTGAGGCTTATATATATTGAGGCTATATGTATATATATTGAGGCTATATGTATATATATTGAGGCTTATATATATTGAGGCTATATATATATATTGGGGCTATATGTATATATATTGAGGCTATATATATATTGAGGCTAAATGTATATATATATATTGAGGCTATATATATATATATTTATATATATATATATATATATATATATATATATATATATATATATATATATATATATATATATATATATATATATATATATTGGGGCTATATGTATATACATATACAGTATATTGAGGCTATATATATATATATATATATATATATATATATATATATATATATATATATTGGGGCTATATGTATATATATTGAGGCTATATATATATTGAGGCTAAATGTATATATATATATTGAGGCTATATATATATATTTATATATATATATATATATATATATATTGAGGCTATATGTATATATATTGAGGCTATATATATATTGAGGCTAAATGTATATATATATATTGAGGCTATATATATATATATTTATATATATATATATATATATATATATATATATATATATATATATATATATATATATATATATATATATATATATATATATATATATATTGGGGCTATATGTATATACATATACAGTATATTGAGGCTATATATATATATATATATATATATATATATATATATATATTGGGGCTATATGTATATATATTGAGGCTATATATATATTGAGGCTAAATGTATATATATATATTGAGGCTATATATATATATTTATATATATATATATATATTGAGGCTATATGTATATATATTGAGGCTATATATATATATATTGAGGCTATATGTATATTGAGGCTATATATATATATATATATTGAGGCTATATGTATATATATTGAGGCTATATATATATATATATATATACATATATATATATATATATATATATATATATATATATATATATATATATATATATATATATATATATTGAGGCTATATGTATATTGAGGCTATATATATATATATATATATATATATATATATATATATATATATATATATATATATATATATATATATATATATATATATATATATTGAGGCTATATATATATTTATATTGGGGCTATATGTATATATATATTGAGGCTATATGTATATTGAGGCTATATACATATATTGAGGCTATATATATATTTATATTGGGGCTATATGTATATATATATTGAGGCTATATGTATATTGAGGCTATATATATATATATTGAGGCTATATATATATATTGGGGCTATATGTATATATATTGAGGCTATATGTATATTGAGGCTATATAAGAGGCTGTCAGATTATGATTTCCGGGCCGCAGTGGTTGTTGTTGTGCTGTTTTTCGTTGTGTTTGAGATCCGCACATTCCGTCACGCATTCTCGTTCCCGTCACTCCACACACTCCATATTAGAGCCACTTGAATGATTTAGAGGCACTAGAAGAGGCTCTTCCACGTCTCGTTAGCAGGACGTGTCACAGGACGGGTGGAGGGAGGGAGGGACGGTAAACACGAGCTCCTCGTCGGCTGTTATCTCCCACATGTCCCAGTGATCAGCCAGCGGCCGCGGCGGTCATTTGATCACACAGATGCCCCTGCTAAGTATGAGATAAGCATCGTCTGCCCGCGAGGAATGCCAATCACCACGTGCCCTTCAGAGGTTCATCTTCTGCTGACTCTCTCTCGGTTTCCTCATCAACTGCACACAGAACCACACTCACACCGTCCGGATTCATCCCAGAATATCAGTGGAGTATGGCACATCAGTCTCTTTCTTTAGATCTCGTTTTGCTTCTGCTTTGAGGCTAAAATCCTAAGATTAGACTCTTATATCAGTGCTTTATTAAATCACAAAGGCTGACGTTTAATTGCATAACTATATGCGCTGCATGTTTCAGAGTGAAGCATGACTCTGTGTTCTTATACACGCAAGCAGCTGGTGATCTACATTTGAACAACAGGTGTACTGTGAAATACAATTATTATTATTATTATTATTATTATTATTGGGAAATTTTTACTTTAATGTTCTTAAAAATTTATATAGAAATAGAAATATTCATTGTATTTATATTCCTTATTTTTATATTTTAATTTATTAATAATAGTAATAATTTTATTTTGTGGCATTATTACACTGTAAAAAATGTACTGGTAATTTTCTGGCAGTACATGATCTTGTAATTTTACGAAAATTTTGTTTTTACATTTGAATTTTTTTTAAACTAATGCAATGTGTAATTCAAAATACAAGTAAAACACATGTAAAAAAAAAAACAATACAGAAAATTCCTTCATATTTATACAGTACATTGTGCCCTTTTTTTATGGACTTTTTTATTTATTTTTTATTTTTTTACAGTGTATACATATAAGAATCACAGAATTGTTGGCAAAATGTTCTTAAATTTTCTTTAAAAATCGTATTTTTAATTTTCTTAATGTATATATAAATATTCCTTATTTTATATTTTAATTGAGTAATAATAATAATAATTTTAACTATTATTATTATAGTAATATTGTTATATAAATACATAATCACAGAATTGTTGTCAAAATGTTCATACATTTTCTTTAAAATCTTATTTTAAATTTTCTTAATTTAAATAGAAATAGAAATAATCCTTATTTTTATATTTTAATTCAGTAATAATAGTAATAATTTTATTTTACGATACCATTAGGGCCTATTATTTTAATTATTATTATAGTAATATGGATATAATATAATCACAAAATTGTTGTCAAAAGCTTTTTTTTTTTCTTTCGTAATTGATATAGAAATATTCCTTATTTGTATATTTTAATTTAGTAATATAGTCATATTTTTTTACGGTACTATTATTATTATTATAGCAATATTGATATATATAATCGCAAAATTGTTGTGGAAATTCTTACATTTTCTTAAAAATCTTATTTAAATTTTTCCTAAAAATGTATATAGAAATATTCCTTATTTTGCTTATATTCCTTATTCTTATATTTTAATTTAGTAATAATAATAATTTTATTTTACGGTACTATTATTATATTAACTATTATTATTATAGTAATACATAATATAATTATAATATAATATATAAATAATCACAGAATTGTTGTCAAAATGTTGATAAAAATTCCTTATTTTTATATTTTAATTTAATAATAATAATAATAATTTTATTTTACGGTACTATTATTATTATAGTAATATATATATATATATAAAATCACAAAATGTGTTGTCTCTACAGACAAGCACAGCAAATCTGGGTATTTATTTAGTTAAAATTGCAAATCACAATTTTTTCTTTTTTTCAGAAAAATCACAATTCGATTTGTACCTAAATCGTGCAACCCTACTCTACAGCAAAGTCCAGAGTCAAAGAACTGAAGTCAAATCTCTTTCAGCAGAACCAACAACCAACTCCATTACCCCATGGGCGTCGGAAGCAAAAAAAATGTGGGTGGGTCCTCATAAAGTACAAATATACTGCTTTGCTTGCTAAACATATAGTTTGGAAAGACAAAATTGCTTTCGCCGAACTCAATCTTCTCCCTTTTCCCATCACATATCAGATCGGAAAGGCATTTATTTTCAATAAAAATGAAGAAAATATTAGAAAAGTGGAAATAAAGCGTCTAACGTGTGTTTAATAATAAGTGTTTATCAATTAGGGGTAGGTAAACACACATGTGCTGAATGTTAGAGACGATAAAAGTGGGGGGGTCCAATATCATTGATCGTAAAAAGTGGGTGGGTCTTGTCCCGCCCACACACGCCCATGCCATTACCATTAGAACATACTGGTATAATAATGTAATAATCACACTGCAATTACACAACCCTGAACGATCATCACACTAATGTATATGTTTCTACACACACTGCACCAGCGTTCACACACACACACACACACACACACACGAGACAGAGCTCTAGCACTTGAGTTCATGTGTGTGTGTTTGCCCTGGGGAGAGAAACAGAGCAAATAAACACGAGTGAGCAGCTCTTCACATGACCTCGGTGAACCCACACAGAACGTGAGCTGCATGGACACACACACACACACACACACACACACACACACACACACACTGTCACCGGTAAAACCAGGCGGGCGCTTCCTCTCTGCTCCGTTTGGAGAGTTTCCAGACGTGAATTACAGGTTGCTAGGTGCATAAAAGCCTTTGATTCACATGAAATTAATTCCTCCATCCCATAGCACTCAGACTCCAGCAGCCGACGCCTGAACATCCACGAGCCCAAATTATGACGGAGATTAAAGCAATTTTTGTTTTCTGTTTGCTGGTGCAACAAAGCAACACGGATTCGACTGACAGTGGGAGGTCATTATTTCTGAAGCATTACATTTATGCATTCATCCAAAAGCCACTTGCATTGCAGTTCATGCATTCCCTGGGAATCGAACCCATGACCTTCAAATACAACAGCACACAGATACAGAGGGAAACATGTAGTCGTACACACACACACACACACACACTACCTCTTTTCTGCCCCGTTCTTTTACCTTTTTAAAGCACATGCAAGAGCACTTGTGCCCGTCCGGAGTTCATTATGCAGGAATTCTTTTGTTCTGTTAAACTCGTTTAGCGCTGGCGCAACTCCCGCAGGTTAATCGAGCCTCGCAATTAAACCTTTGCTGGAGATTTCTTTAGGTCGGATCCATTCAGCTCTAGTAGGGACCTTTGCAGAAAAGGAGCCACGCATCTCAAAAGCGTCCCAAACCAATGTTTTTGGGGATCTCTGGGGAGGCGGAGGCGTGTGGGAGAGAGAGAGCGACGCTCGCTGAATGCCATAATGGAAACTCGGTGCTCTGCCATCTCGCCTTAATGCTACAAAACTCCATAAAATTAAAGGTTCCCAATGCCTGGGGAGCCATTAATATTTATAACGCCAGGCACATGGAAAAGAAAATTGAAATACTAGCAAAAGGCCAGAAAATGTTAAAACTGGAAAAAGGGGAAATGATCATAAAGAAAGAGTCCTAATTTGTTCCTAATAACTAACACTTTTGCAATTCTCCCGAGAGCCAATTACTCGGGGAAAAAACAGCCGTCCGCTTTGATTTACCGTAGACATTTAACAGCCTATAAACACTATCGGTTGATCCGCAACCTCCACACGGGCTATCGGTGAAACCTGCAATCTCTGTGTGTGTGTGTGAAGCGAGCGCTCAACAGGTCTGACGTCGGCCGTGTGTCACGAGGAGGCGGCTCCGAGCGCAGGAGGTAATTGGTAATGGGATGCTATTAGAGCCTCCAGCTGAGCTCACCTCTGAGCTCTGGATTGCAGCTCCGCGTTGGGCTGGAGACGTGTGTGTGTGTGTGTAGCGCTCACAGGTGCTCTGAGGAACGTGGATGATCCACACACAGCAAACGCAGCTCAGGCTCGTGCATTTCTGATGTCACAAACGAGGCTCAAAGGGGTTCTATCCCACCCGAACGAGACACATTTAATGATACGTTTGCGCTCCTAGAGCACAAAGGGAACTGTTTATTCATAAAACATGTGAAGCACGCTCGTGTATGTTCAGACTGTAAAAAAATATGTGCGTAGTGTCCGTGGCGTCACCCATAGGATTCTGAAGAGCAGTTTAGAAGCGTAAAGTCGGGTCGAGCTGGCCGTCGCCATCTTGTCACTCCCGGATAACAGCAAAGAGGCGGGACGTGGGCGGAGCTGAGCTGACGCGATGACTCTCAAAGTCACTCAAAGTGGCCACGCCTAGCCTGACGTTGTCATACTCAATTCTAGTCAGAATATGAGTCTGATCTGCTCCGTTGGGCTGTGATTATGGGGCGTGTTTAAACCGAACCAGGAAAGACCTCAATTGGATAGACCTACAACCAATCAGAGCAACGGAGCGACGCATAACGTTAGTTGTCAAATGTCAACAGAACTCAACTGCACTGTGTTGCCAAGTCCGCGGGTTGAAGCGACCCCAATTATGTGATATACAGACCCAGGAATGCGAAATTTAGCAGCCGTGCCAAAATAACACATATTTTACCCCATTTTTCCCGGAGAACCCCCCACCCGGAAAGCTATTGGGCTTGTTTTTAGCTAGTTTTGAGTAGCAGTTGGGCGAGTTTTGCTGTAAAAACTTGACAACCCTGTCTGCACGCTGGAATAAGTCACGTTAGAAGAAGAAGATGAGTGTAAACGATCTTTGCCAGTGTTGTAAAAAAAGAATTTCAGGACACACAGAGTACTTACCAACACGATCATCATTTCTGAGAGAAATAGTAAAGGTGAACGCATATACGAACAAGTTCTCCGTTTAGGATTAGAACAAATTCAACCCAAGCGCCTTTGATGACGTGGATGATTACGTTACTGTTTATCATCTGTCCATCATCGTCTAAAGCCCGCCCTGACAATTTCATTGGTCCGAACAGTTTCTGTTCAGGCATAATTACTTTTCTACGGA
Organism: Romanogobio albipinnatus; assembly: GCA_023566225.1. Lineage (NCBI taxonomy): Eukaryota > Metazoa > Chordata > Actinopteri > Cypriniformes > Gobionidae > Romanogobio > Romanogobio albipinnatus. The sequence goes on along the minus strand of CM042253.1, from coordinate 2,224,121 downwards.
TCAAGTCCAGACCGAACTGCCCATGCAAAAAAATTTTGTGGGCGGGGCTAAGTTCGTCTGGCATCCAGGCTAGGCCACGCCATTAATTATGCAGAACTTTAAGGCTTTATATAATGTAAACGAATGAGTTATAATATAATTCACCCAGAGTCCTGAACGGGTCCGATTTTGTAAACCCACACCCGCAGTGCTTAAAACCGCATCCAACCCGTTTTCCGACAACAGCACTAAATAAAATCCGCACCTGACCCGCTTAAAATAGAACTGACATCCGACCCGCAATAAAATCAGTTTAGCATATCACATTAAAGACACACTTACAAAAATGTTTATTGCCAGCATACAGAAGTTATTACACGACCATTAACACAAGGACAACTTCAGCCGGGACATTCTAAAACGCTTAACGTGAAAAACGCTTAACATGGCTTAATGTAGGTAAGACACTGTTATTAAGAGACCAAACTCAGTAAACATAATACTAATAACGTATACTATGTACAAAAAATCAGATGAACACGTTTAATTACACGTTAAGCGTTTTCCTCCCATAGAAAACCATTATAAGAGTGGCTTGATGTAGGCTACTAAGACAGTGTTATTAAGAGACCAAACTCAGGAAACATAACAAAAATACTGTTCGATAGAACTGCTTGTGCTTGGTTTTGTTACCACAGTTATCTGCAGTGCAGGCAGATCGCGCGCACGGCCACAAATAAACTGATATGGATTTGAAATTATTTTAACTTGAAATACAGGCAAGGCATATTTTTGTATATGCATATTTTTAGGAAATCATCTACAATATACACTCACCTAAAGGATTATTAGGAACACCTGTTCAATTTCTCATTAATGCAATTATCTAATCAACCAATCACATGGCAGTTGCTTCAATGCATTTAGGGGTGTGGTCCTGGTCAAGACAATCTCCTGAACTCCAAACTGAATGTCGGAATGGGAAAGAAAGGGGATTTAAGCAATTTTGAGCGTGGCATGGTTGTTGGTGCCAGACGGGCCGGTCTGAGTATTTCACAATCTGCTCAGTTACTGGGATTTTCACACACAACCATTTCTAGAGTTTACAAAGAATGGTGTGAAAAGGGAAACACATCCAGTATGGGGCAGTCCTGTGGGCCAAAATGCCTTGTTGATGCTAGAGGTCAGAGGAGAATGGGCCGACTGATTCAAGCTGATAGAAGAGCAACTTTGACTGATATAACCACTCGTTACAACCGAGGTATGCAGCAAAGCATTTGTGAAGCCACAACACGCACAACCTTGAGGCGGATGGGCTACAACAGCAGAAGACCCCACCGGGTACCACTCATCTCCACTACAAATAGGAAAAAGAGGCTACAATTTGCACCAGCTCACCAAAATTGGACAGTTGAAGACTGGAAAAATGTTGCCTGGTCTGATGAGTCTGGATTTCTGTTGAGACATTCAGATGGTAGAGTCAGAATTTGGCGTAAACAGAATGAGAACATGGATCCGTCATGCCTTGTTACCACTGTGCAGGCTGGTGGTGGTGGTGTAATGGTGTGGGGGATGTTTTCTTGGCACACTTTAGGCCTCTTAGTGCCAATTGGGCATGGTTTAAATGCCACGGCCTACCTGAGCATTGTTTCTGACCATGTCCATCCCTTTATGACCACCATGTGCCCATCCTCTGATGGCTACTTCCAGCAGGATAATGCCCCATGTCACAAAGCTCCAATCATTTCAAATTGGTTTCTTGAACATGACAATGAGTTCACTGGACTAAAATGGCCCCCACAGTCCCCAGATCTCAACCCAATAGAGCATCTTTATAGGGATGTGGTGGAACGGGAGCTTCGTATATATATATATATATATATGTATGTATGTATAAATATATATATAAACAAACATTTTAATATAATTGTATTACATAATAAAATAATTATAATAAATTTAAAAAAAATTAGTTTACTAATAATTATCATTTTAATTTTATGAGTTATATGTAATATAAAGGATATATATATATATATATATATATATATATATATATATATATATATATATATATATATATATATATATATATATATATATATATATATATATATATATATATATATATATATATATATATATATATATATATATATATATTATAGTATATAGTTTTGTTTATAGCTATACAACGACAATTTAAATATATATGTCATACATTTTATAAAATAAATATAATACATTTAAAATATAATATATTATATATTTATATTTATATATTTAACTTTAACTTATATAATATATTTTTAAGTTTTGTTTATATATATAAATATATTGTATATAACGACAATATAAATTATTTATATACACACACATTTTATTAAAAATAAATATAAATTTAAATAAAATTATCTTAATTAAAAGTGTGTATATATATATATATATATATATATATATATATATATATATATATATATATATATATATATATATATATATATATACACAAATATAAATATAACATATATTTATTATATATTTAACTATATAAATATATATACACACACACATATACATGATATATAATACATTTTATAAAATGAATATAAAAAATTTATATATATATATGTATTTTTTTTTCCTTTAAAATAAAAACTCTTTAGCAAACTTTTGCAGAAAAGCCTCAGTTAATAACCGTCCCTATTGATAATCACACACCTGCAGAACAAACGCGAGCGTTAGCATCTCTCATCATGATACGGGTTGCTGCGAGACGTCTCTGTTGACAACCGAACACCTGCAAAGCCAGAATTAGAAGTGCCATTCGCTTTCTTTACACGCTAACCTCTTATCTACAGTCAGAAGCAGGAGAGATTCAGCAAAGCCTTTCTCAGCTCTTCATCATCAGTGTCAGAACTCACTTCAGCTTCATCACAAACATCTGCCGTCCATTTACAACATTTCAGGTTATCATTAAGATAAATGCATGGGTGTACACTGCACTCGGTTCCTCGTGAATACCTCGCCAGTCCAGGGATTAAGATATAATTAACAGGGCTTCTGTCACCTCAGGGACCGTGAGGAAACATATGAAACGTAATTGGCTACAACGTCCCTCCCCTTCCTCCGACCAGCCTGTTGAATGACAAGGGAGCTAATTAGAATCTGATTTGGCCATTAAATGATACAAAAAGAGCCAGAGAATAGATAGCATCCAGACGACACTCGCTCCGAGGCTGCTTTTAATTATATTTATGTATAATGGGCCTGACCCGAGGACAGTGGAGGGAAATTGAATGCCCAGTCACGCCTTTTTCTGCTGCCTGTGTCCAAATGTGATTTGTGCAATTAGAGAAACACACATCTGGCTCCGATTAGAGACACGTGAGCGCGTCCAAAATCCTCCATTTTAGAGGCGATGTATTCATAAAGCCACCCAAGAGTTGCGACTCCGTGACAGATATCTCCTAAATTCATAATAGCCACTCTTTGAGTCGTTCAGTGTCATGTTTGAGAGCAGACGTCGTGCTCAGAGTGTGTTTTGCACATGATTTGAGAAGGTTTCATGGTTTGGCTCCTCTTACATTGTCATTTTTTGGGGGCGAAATAGCTCTCGGTTTCATCCGAGGCGAAGCGCTCCCAGAGGGTTAAAGTGCCTGAAATTGCCACTATCTTCTCCAGCACTTCAAACACACTCTCACACACACACACTCTCTCTCACACATAAAGTCAGGGCGTCTCAATAACGTCTAAAAGCCGCTCCTGTCTTCCATGTTCTCGTTCCCTCTGAAGGTTTCATCCATTCCTAACCTCCTCACGTCATTAACTCGGGGATCTGGGAGATTCTCTTCCAAAACACATGGTAAAAGAGAAAACTGCTCACCATCCCTTCACCAAACACACACCGTTCCTCGTGTAGACGTTATGGATGATTTCTGCTCTAAAGTGCCTGTTCGTGACAGCGGCAGAAGAATAAACCGAGAGCGCATTTCAGACGCAGCCATGATTTACTCATCCCACAATCCTCAGGAAGACAAGAGTTAGTTTATGAAGTTCAATCAGCTCATGATCTATCCATCCATCCATCCATCCATCCATCCATCCATCCATCCATCCATCCATCCATCCATTATCTGTCTGTCTGTCTGTCTGTCTGTCTGTCTGTCTGTCTGTCTGTCTGTCCGTCATCTATCTATCTATCTATCTATCTATCTATCTATCTATCTATCTATCTATCTATCTATCTATCTATCTATCTATCTATCTATCTATCTATCTATCTATCTATCTATCTATCTATCTATCTATCTATCCACCTATCAATCCATCCATCCATCCATCCATCCACCCATCTATCTATCTCTCCATCTCTCAATCCATCTCTCAATCCATCTCTCAATCTATCCATCCATCCCTCTCTCCATCTCTCAATCCATCCATCTATCGATCCATCTCTCAATCCATCCATCCATCCATCCATATCTGTGTTTCCTTGTGCAATAACAACGAAATGTAGCATTTCCATCCATCCATCCATCCATCCATCCATCCATCCATCCATCCATCCATCCATCCATCCATCCATCCATCCATCCATCCATCCATCCATCTATCTATCTATCTATCTATCTATCTATCTATCTATCTATCTATCTATCTATCTATCTATCTATCTATCTATCTATCTATCTACCATCATCTATCTATCTATCTATCTATCTATCTATCTATCTATCTATCTATCTATCTATCTATCTATCTATCTATCTATCTATCTATCTATCTATCTATCTATCTATCTATCTATCTATCTATCTATCCATCTCTCCATCCATCCATCTCTCAATCCACCTATCAATCCATCTATCAATCCATCCATCCATCCACCCATCTATCTATCTCTCCATCTCTCAATCCATCTCTCAATATATCCATCCATCCCTCTCTCCGTCTATCAATCCATCCATCGATCCATCTCTCAATCCATCCATCCATCCATCCATCCACACATGTGTTTCCTTGTGCAATAACAACGAAATGTAGCATTTATTTATATTCTGTTGTACCAACAAGGAGATAAACCTTTGCATTAGCATTCCCAATAATACTGAAGACATGCAGAAATGTGATATCAATTTTTACGCCGTTCTAAAATTGATTTATTTTAAGGTCATGTGAACTCATTTGACTCTGACTGATACACTGCCCTTCACAAGTTTGGGCTTTTTCTTCTCTTCTGCTCCCCAAGGCTGTGTGTATTTGATCAGAAACACAGTAAAAATAGCGAAATATAAATAGATTTGCAAAAGCTGTTCTCTATGTGAATATATAGTAACATATAATATAATGACTCGGGCACAAAAAATATCTGGTGCATGTGGATTCCACGGGCCGGATCTGGGCTGTCACTATGCTACTGTCTGGGAAATCATGTAAATATAACACAGAACTGTCAGCTGATCTCATAATGCCAACCACTGTCAATAAAACAGTGTTATCTAGGCCTGTGTCTGTATCACGCCGTAAATATCCAGCAGACCAAAACACGTTTCCGTCTGGGATGAAGCTCTAGACTAAGCGAGCCGGTCTCATTTGAATAAGGAAGTGTTAGACTGGTTCCCCTTCAGTAGTGTGTTATCTGCATGAGTATTAGGGTCGGTCTCCTGGGTGCGGTCCAAACATGGTGCAGGCGTTTGATCAGGGATCCGTGTATCCGCTGTAACACCGCGCCAACAGTCCATTAGCTCAGCAAACATAAAGGAAGCCCTGCTGGGCGAGCTGTGCGGGTGTGCGTGCCCTTTCCCTCTCCAGGTCATTCTCCTTCCCTCTCCAGCGCGGTGGAAATCTGTGCACGCTTGCAGATTGATAAACACAATCTCCCTGCACTGTGGGACGATACGCTGCCCTATCCTGCCACGGGATCTGAAGTCAAGGTGACTGCGAGGACAGACCAGCAGACGGACAGACCCTCAGACGGACAGAGCCGCTGACAGACAGACCCGCTGACGGACAGACCCGCAGACAGACAGACCCTCAGACGGACAGACCCGCTGACGGACAGACCCGCAGACAGACAGACCCTCATACGGACAGACCCGCTGACGGACAGACCCTCAGACGGACAGAGCCGCTGACAGACAGACCCGCTGACGGACAGACCCGCAGACAGACAGACCCTCAGACGGACAAACCCACTGACGGACAGACCAGCAGACGGACAGACCCTCAGACGGACAGACCCGCTGACAGACAGACCCGCTGACAGACAGACCCGCTGACGGACAGACCCGCAGACAGACAGACCCTCAGACGGACAGACCCGCTGACGGACAGACCCGCAGACAGACAGACCCTCAGACGGACAGACCCGCTGACGGACAGACCCGCTGACGGACAGACCCTCAGACGGACAGACCCGCTGACGGACAGACCCTCAGATGGACAGACCCGCTGACGGACAGACCCTCAGACGGACAGACCCGCTGACGGACAGACCCGCAGACAGATAGACCCTCAGACGGACAGACCCGCAGACGGACAGACCCTCAGAGGGACAGACCCGCAGACGGACAGACCCTCAGAAGGACAGACCCGCTGACGGACAGACCCGCAGACAGACAGACCCGCTGACGGACAGACCCTCAGACGGACAGACCCGCAGACGGACAGACCCGCAGACGGACAGACCCTCAGACGGACAGACCCGCTGACGGACAGACCCGCTGACGGACAGACCCTCAGACGGACAGACCCGCAGACGGACAGACCCTCAGACGGACAGACCCGCAGACGGACAGACCCTCAGACGGACAGACCCGCTGACGGACAGACCCTCAGACGGACAGACCCGCTGACGGACAGACCCGCTGACGGACAGACCCGCAGACGGACAGACCCTCAGACGGACAGACCCTCAGACGGACAGACCCGCTGACGGACAGACCCTCAGACGGACAGACCCGCAGACGGACAGACCCGCAGACAGACAGACCCTCAGACGGACAGACCCGCAGACGGACAGACCCTCAGACGGACAGACCCGCAGACGGACAGACCCGCAGACGGACAGACCCTCAGACGTACAGAGCCTCAGACGGACAGACCCTCAGACGGACAGACCCTCAGACGGACAGACTCTCAGACGGACAGACCCTCAGACGGACAGACCCGCTGACGGACAGACCCTCAGACGGACAGACCCGCAGACGGACAGACCCTCAGACGGACAGACCCGCAGACGGACAGACTCTCAGACGGACAGACCCGCAGACGGACAGACTCTCAGACGGACAGACCCGCAGACGGACAGACCCGCAGACGGACAGACCCTCAGACGTACAGAGCCTCAGACGGACAGACCCTCAGACGGACAGACCCTCAGACGGACAGACTCTCAGACGGACAGACCCTCAGACGGACAGACCCTCAGACGGACAGACTCTCAGACGGACAGACCCTCAGACGGACAGACCCGCAGACGGACAGACCCGCAGACAGACAGACCCTCAGACGGACAGACCCGCAGACGGACAGACCCTCAGACGGACAGACCCGCAGACGGACAGACCCGCAGACGGACAGACCCTCAGACGTACAGAGCCTCAGACGGACAGACCCTCAGACGGACAGACCCTCAGACGGACAGACTCTCAGACGGACAGACCCTCAGACGGACAGACCCGCTGACGGACAGACCCTCAGACGGACAGACCCGCAGACGGACAGACCCTCAGACGGACAGACCCGCAGACGGACAGACTCTCAGACGGACAGACCCTCAGACGGACAGACTCTCAGACGGACAGACCCGCAGACGGACAGACTCTCAGACGGACAGACCCTCAGACGGACAGACCCGCAGACGGACAGACCCGCAGACGGACAGACCCTCAGACGTACAGAGCCTCAGACGGACAGACCCTCAGACGGACAGACCCTCAGACGGACAGACTCTCAGACGGACAGACCCTCAGACGGACAGACCCGCTGACGGACAGACCCTCAGACGGACAGACCCGCAGACGGACAGACTCTCAGACGGACAGACCCGCAGACGGACAGACCCTCAGACGGACAGACCCGCAGACGGACAGACTCTCAGACGGACAGACCCGCAGACGGACAGACTCTCAGACGGACAGACCCTCAGACGGACAGACCCGCTGACGGACAGACCCTCAGACGGACAGACCCGCTGACGGACAGACCCGCTGACGGACAGACCCGCAGACGGACAGACCCGCAGACGGACAGACTCTCAGACGGACAGACCCTCAGACGGACAGACCCGCTGACGGACAGACCCTCAGACGGACAGACCCGCTGACGGACAGACCCGCTGACGGACAGACCCGCAGACGGACAGACCCTCAGACGGACAGACCCTCAGACGGACAGACCCGCTGACGGACAGACCCTCAGACGGACAGACCCGCAGACGGACAGACCCGCAGACGGACGGCCCTGCTTTTGTCTGCTGTAATCGGACTCTATCCTGAGGGAAGAGAGAGCGTGAGGCGGCCGGTGTTACTGATACAACCGCTGGTCATGTGTTTCTGAGCGGCTGCATCATCGCCTGCAGGAGAGAGAGAGAGAGAGAGAGAGAGAGAGAGAGAGAGAGAGAGAGAGAGAGAGAGAGAGAGAGAGAGAGAGAGAGACACCAGAGCCGCCAGATTCACTGTCACTGCAGGAAAACATCAGCCCAGTGTCACATGATCCGGCTCAAACACTGTCTGGAGCGCCACGAGCCGTTCACAATCTCTCTCAGTTCATGAGTGAGCAGCTGGAATATGAACTACCTCCAGGAATTTCAAAATATACTTTATGTAAAATAAATATTAATACATATATGTGGGTTCTCTATCTATAATCTATTTATCCATCCAGCCGTCCGTCCATCCATCCATCTATCCATCTGTTTACATCTCAGCCCGGACTGTGGAGACGCAGGGAAGAGTGGGCTCCATCGGGGGTCAGGCTAGTGAGCTGCTACGCAGTATGTCTGGTCTGATCATGAAATTGGATGAAATGTCGAAGTCAATTCACGAACCGGACGCTCGCCACTGACGCTGAAGATCAGAACGTATTGATTGATTATAGTCCGGAAAATTACCGAAGATCAGCTAAATGGATTAAAATATTGACCCCCTCCTTCCCTCACCTCATCGGCCACCCTGTATCTCTCTCGGTTGGGAGGTCAGCTTGACAGCTGGGTCCTGCTATCTTGCTATCGTTCCCTTTGCACTGCCATATCTCCCTTCAAGGACAAGCCACAGAACTGAACTCGAAAACATCTTAAGTTATGGCTAACATTCACATTCACACAACACAAGCTCACACAACACAGGACTCTTCAGACTCTTACTCGCATCATACATACCTCGCCCCTATCCCTGCCCCTGTCCAACCGTCTGCCCCTCCCTTTCCTCCTTCCTATCTCCCTTACTCAGTCCCAACAAAAAATTCCATCGCGTGACCACGTGTACTGTTATGTATGTTATGTTTTGCATGTATGCATGTTATTTTTTTCTGGAGAGCGTGTGGCGGTGCTTTAAATAGCTGCGGCTCGGAGGCTTGCTCCAAACTCATTGCATTGTACTTGTACATGTGTAATGACAATAAACTTGTATCTAATCTAATCTAATCTAATAAAGATAAAAAACTAAAACCCTTCTCCTAAATAAAAGCACTCAACACGTATTGCAGTTGAATTTCTAGCTCCAACCACCTCACGTCAAAACTGTCATACAATTCCAGAATTGAATCAGAATTTAAATAGCATTTTCAATCCAGAAGTGCGTGACACACAGCCCTGGTCACGGGGCTAAACGGATCTGGTTCGCAGTGATGCAGTCGGAGACAGATCATCATATTTCCTGCCCGTCTCCGGCTGTGCATTTGGGCTGATGCTTCAGGAACAAGGCCATTTACCGAAAGCGCCTGGCAGATTCGCACCCAGCCTTCTGGTCTGAGAGCGAAGCGCGCGCGTGTCGAATGGATAAATCCCTTGTTTAGCATAAACAGCCTCATGCCACTCATCTCAGCCATCTGCAATTTCCCCACACGCCTCGGGACGCTAACGCAGCTACAAAGTGTTTGTCAATAGCAGGAATGAGAAAGATCTTCAGGATTTGCCTGTGGCGCTGTCATTCTCTGCCCAGGTGCGCAGGATGAAGATGAGTCTCACCTGTGCACCGCGAGCAATGCCACCCTGCTGGAGAGTCTCAGTGTCTCGTGAAGGAGATTTCAAAGCGACTGCGAGTGTGTTTTTACAGCTGCGCGCTCCGCCTCGGGCGTCGGACGGATGACGTGTTCTTCAGAAACTGGTGACAGTTTGCCCTGCAGCTACAGTCGATGATGCACACGCCGCCTTCCCTCCGCTCATCCGTTTGCTCTGCGCTGGAGTGGCCAAACGTTAATGAGGCACGAGTAAACATTTAATACACACATTAGGATCCATTCTTCCTTCCCTCAGGCGGCGACATGCAGCAAACGGACTGAGAACATCCCTGGAATTATATTGTGTTACACAGGCAACATGTGTTCACTCAACAGCTCTTTGTCTGCATTTGTTGTGTTATAGTGAGCCCAGCACTCTTTTGAAATAAAGCTGGCTAATGCATTTTATATATTTAATGCACTGTTTCAGTCAGATTAATTAAATGTTGCATTAAATATAATATAATGACTGATTGAAACATTGCAATGAGTGTTTTGCGAGCTACACTCTAAAATATCTTGGGTTTAGCCTTTCGGGTTTATTTTTTTTCAGTGTTTGAGTAGTTTTTGTGTTACTCAGATCCTGGGTCAGACGTAACAACCCAGTGTTTGGGTAGTTTTTGTGTTACTCAGATCCTGGGTCAGGCGTAACAACCCAGTGTTTGAGTAGTTTTTGTGTTACTCAGATCCTGGGTCAGGCGTAACAACCCAGTGTTTGGGTAGTTTTTGTGTTACTCAGATCCTGGGTCAGACGTAACAACCCAGTGTTTGGGTAGTTTTTGTGTTACTCAGATCCTGGGTCAGACGTAACAACCCAGTGTTTGAGTAGTTTTTGTGTTACTCAGATCCTGGGTCAGACGTAACAACCCAGTGTTTGAGTAGTTTTTGTGTTTCTCAGATCCTGGGTCAGACGTAACAACCCAGTGTTTGAGTAGTTTTTGTGTTTCTCAGATCCTGGGTCAGGCGTAACAACCCAGTGTTTGGGTAGTTTTTGTGTTACTCAGATCCTGGGTCAGGCGTAACAACCCAGTGTTTGGGTAGTTTTTGTGTTACTCAGATCCTGGGTCAGACGTAACAACCCAGTGTTTGGGTAGTTTTTGTGTTACTCAGATCCTGGGTCAGACGTAACAACCCAGTGTTTGAGTAGTTTTTGTGTTACTCAGATCCTGGGTCAGACGTAACAACCCAGTGTTTGAGTAGTTTTTGTGTTTCTCAGATCCTGGGTCAGACGTAACAACCCAGTGTTTGAGTAGTTTTTGTGTTTCTCAGATCCTGGGTCAGGCGTAACAACCCAGTGTTTGAGTAGTTTTTGTGTTACTCAGATCCTGGGTCAGGCGTAACAACCCAGTGTTTGGGTAGTTTTTGTGTTACTCAGATCCTGGGTCAGGCGTAACAACCCAGTGTTTGAGTAGTTTTTGTGTTACTCAGATCCTGGGTCAGGCGTAACAACCCAGTGTTTGAGTAGTTTTTGTGTTACTCAGATCCTGGGTCAGACGTAACAACCCAGTGTTTGAGTAGTTTTTGTGTTACTCAGATCCTGGGTCAGACGTAACAACCCAGTGTTTGGGTAGTTTTTGTGTTACTCAGATCCTGGGTCAGACGTAACAACCCAGTGTTTGAGTAGTTTTTGTGTAACTCAGATCCTGGGTCAGACGTAACAACCCAGTGTTTGAGTAGTTTTTGTGTTACTCAGGTCCTGGGTCAGACGTAACAACCCAGTGTTTGAGTAGTTTTTGTGTTACTCAGATCCTGGGTCAGACGTAACAACCCAGTGTTTGGGTAGTGTTTGTGCTACTCAGATCCTGGGTCAGACGTAACAACCCAGTGTTTGAGTTGTTTTTGTGTTTCTCAGATCCTGGGTCAGACGTAACAACCCAGTGTTTGGGTAGTTTTTGTGTTACTCAGATCCTGGGTCAGACGTAACAACCCAGTGTTTGAGTAGTTTTTGTGTTACTCAGATCCTGGGTCAGGCGTAACAACCCAGTGTTTGAGTAGTTTTTGTGTTACTCAGATCCTGGGTCAGACGTAACAACCCAGTGTTTGGGTAGTGTTTGTGCTACTCAGATCCTGGGTCAGACGTAACAACCCAGTGTTTGAGTTGTTTTTGTGTTTCTCAGATCCTGGGTCAGACGTAACAACCCAGTGTTTGAGTAGTTTTTGTGTTACTCAGATCCTGGGTCAGACGTAACAACCCAGTGTTTGAGTAGTTTTTGTGTTACTCAGATCCTGGGTCAGACGTAACAACCCAGTGTTTGAGTAGTTTTTGTGTTACTCAGATCCTGGGTCAGACGTAACAACCCAGTGTTTGAGTAGTTTTTGTGTTACTCAGATCCTGGGTCAGACGTAACAACCCAGTGTTTGAGTAGTTTTTGTGTTACTCAGATCCTGGGTCAGGCGTAACAACCCAGTGTTTGAGTAGTTTTTGTGTTACTCAGATCCTGGGTCAGACGTAACAACCCAGTGTTTGGGTAGTGTTTGTGCTACTCAGATCCTGGGTCAGACGTAACAACCCAGTGTTTGAGTTGTTTTTGTGTTTCTCAGATCCTGGGTCAGACGTAACAACCCAGTGTTTGAGTAGTTTTTGTGTTACTCAGATCCTGGGTCAGACGTAATAACCCAGTGTTTGAGTAGTTTTTGTGTTACTCAGATCCTGGGTCAGACGTAACAACCCAGTGTTTGGGTAGTGTTTGTGTTACTCAGATCCTGGGTCAGACGTAACAACCCAGTGTTTGGGTAGTGTTTGTGTTACTCAGATCCTGGGTCAGACGTAACAACCCAGTGTTTGAGTAGTTTTTGTGTTACTCAGATCCTGGGTCAGACGTAATAACCCAGTGTTTGAGTAGTTTTTGTGTTACTCAGATCCTGGGTCAGGCGTAACAACCCAGTGTTTGGGTAGTGTTTGTGTTACTCAGATCCTGGGTCAGACGTAACAACCCAGTGTTTGGGTAGTGTTTGTGTTACTCAGATCCTGGGTCAGACGTAACAACCCAGTGTTTGAGTAGTTTTTGTGTTACTCAGATCCTGGGTCAGACGTAACAACCCAGTGTTTGGGTAGTGTTTGTGTTACTCAGATCCTGGGTCAGACGTAACAACCCAGTGTTTGGGTAGTGTTTGTGTTACTCAGATCCTGGGTCAGACGTAACAACCCAGTGGTTGAGTAGTTTTTGTGTTACTCAGATCCTGGGTCAGGCGTAACAACCCAGTGTTTGAGTAGTTTTTGTGTTACTCAGATCCTGGGTCAGACGTAACAACCCAGTGTTTGGGTAGTGTTTGTGCTACTCAGATCCTGGGTCAGACGTAACAACCCAGTGTTTGAGTTGTTTTTGTGTTTCTCAGATCCTGGGTCAGACGTAACAACCCAGTGTTTGGGTAGTTTTTGTGTTACTCAGATCCTGGGTCAGACGTAACAACCCAGTGTTTGAGTAGTTTTTGTGTTACTCAGATCCTGGGTCAGGCGTAACAACCCAGTGTTTGAGTAGTTTTTGTGTTACTCAGATCCTGGGTCAGACGTAACAACCCAGTGTTTGGGTAGTGTTTGTGCTACTCAGATCCTGGGTCAGACGTAACAACCCAGT
>CM042253.1:2190346-2205346 GCA_023566225.1 Romanogobio albipinnatus | reverse complement strand
AAACCGCCCGCTCCAAGCGGGACTTGAACCCGGGTCCGCTGGCATGAGAGTCGGACGCTCTAACAAGGAGGCTAAAGGCCCCTAGCGTCAGTCGCTACAGCGTCTCTTGAGATCAGCTGAGTGAGGTTTACTCACACAGCGACTACTAGCTGACTACACTCCCCCCCCTAAACCTCACTCCCATCCGGGTCACGGCACCAATGCAACCCCTCCTGTTCGAACCGCCCGCTCCAAGCGGGACTCGAACCCGGGTCTGCCAGCATGAGAGTCGGACGTTCTAATGTGGCGTTCACACCGGACGCGAATGACACAATTGATTTGCGTGAAGTTGGACGCTTGAACATTTTAAGTTTACTCGCGCGTGACATTCACTTCACAAAAGACGTGAATTCGCCTCATGGGCGGGGCTTCTGACAGCGGCTCGTCTCATTGAGAAATGGCTGACATGGGCTGTGTTTACACGTCTTTTTTGTTCAAATCTACTGTTAATGTGTGACAAAACGTAGTTAGGACTTTTTCAGGCGATAATGTAGTTGTTTAAAGCTCAAATCTGTGGTTTATAAAGAGAGCTCCTCTCTGAACATGTGATCTGGTGTGTGTGGAGTTGAACATGTGATCTGGTGTGTGTGGAGTTGAACATGTGATCTGGTGTGTGTGGAGTTGAACATGTGATCTGGTGTGTGTGGAGTTGAACATGTGATCTGGTGTGTGTGGAGTTGAACATGTGATCTGGTGTGTGTGGAGTTGTGAGCTCCAGTGGATCAGGGGCGCTCAGCGCTCATTAACCCCGGCGAGAGCAGCCTTTCCTCGGCCAGTCCTTCAGCCGCTGGCTCTGATGTCTCTGTGGCGTCTCCAGCTATAATTCGTCTTGTGTAGATCTAACGGCCGATCTTTGCTCTCATGGATCTATAATTTGTTCCCTGGCGAATCGTTTAGGCAGAGGGCAAAGTGAAGTTTCATTACTTTTTTATTTGTAGGCTATTTAACTTTACGTTACCGCTGTAGCTGACTAGCTCTGACTTTGAATGTTTGACTGAATTGTTTGCTTTATTTCATGTGTAGCTTCTTATACCTTTTACTTATACTTTTGTATTATTGATCACACATAAACTTGCATTTAACAAAAAGAGACTGGGTTGTGTTTCATGTCATTTAATGTTATCATATTGATAATCATATTGTCTGAACCAGATATTAATATACAGATTTTCTCCTCATTGTTGTCACTACTAGAGCAAGCTCCTGATTGGTTAACGCGGCGCGAATATCCGCCAAAGTTCAGATATTTCAACTTGAGCGAAATTTTTCACCCGTTCAAAACGCTCAAATCGCGCGAATCACACCGCAGAATGCATATTCGCGTCTCTGCATTGACTTAACATGTAAATCACTCGCGCGAATCGCGTCATTCGCGTCCGGTGTGACAAGGAGGCTAAAGGCCCCTAGCGTCAGTCGCTAGAGCATCTCTTGAGATCAGCTGAGTGAGGTTTACTCACACAGCGACTACTAGCTGACCTCAGTTACACTCACCCCCCTAAACCTCACTCCCATCCGGGTCACGGCACCAATGCAACCCCTCCTTATGCACATGAGTAAGCAATCATTGTTAATAAATCCCACATGTGCGTAAGTATCATGCTCGTTCACGGTCATTAGCATTCGGAAACGCCTCGAATAAACCATATATGGTGTCAACACTTCCCTTTAAAAATCATGTGATTGTGTTTTTTGAAGAGGAACTTGTTTACAAGTTCAACAACGATGTTTAACATAACAAATGATTTGCATGTTAACAGAATAAACCCCTTTCATTGGTTGATGGTGTTTTCTGGCGATGTGGGTGCAGTCTAGGTTTGGGAAACTGGCGATAACATAAAAGCTCATTTTATTTCGGCTTGTTGAGGATTTTGGTAAGGGAACTGGATGTAGGCTTAAATATTATTGCATCCAACATTTGTCACAGCCGACTTTTATAGGGTTTGACACCAATTACGCATCGCGTTTATAACTACAAAAAATGATTAAATGAGTGTTTTGTAATGAAAGGAAACACAGGACGTGTGATTTTTATGTGTTTTTATGTGTAGTGTCGCTATTCTCCCACTAGTAGGTGTGCTTATATTTACACACATTTCTACGTATAAGTACAAGTTGGTAGATCCCACACTTTGCGTGAAACGGTTCTTACACACTCACTCATTACGCACAGATCTGTGCGTACGCACCGTTGATAAATGAGGGCCCAGAAATTGAGCCCCCTTTGCAACCCCTGTGGCCAACCATCTTAGTCAGCCAATTCAACTTCCTGTGTGTTGTGACCCATTCAAATTCACACACCCGTCTCTATGACAGCGCTAGACACTGAGGAACATCTGATGTGAATAACCACGTTTGGCTTGACAAAGCCAACGCATAAAAAGTAAAACAGGCACTTGTAGAGAAAGTGATTTTGATGATTACAATTTGACTGAGAACTTTTCCTCCCTTCAGAATGGCGTGCGCTAATGAATCGAGCACAGTCACATTCATTAGGAAGGTAAAAGGGTGGGTTTCATGTCGAACATAAAGCTGCCAGTCCAGAGCTTCCAGTGACGAACGGCACAGACTCGCTGATCTCATGCATCTGTTTACTGGCATCCCACTGTGAATCACGGCGGCTTCCAACCACCTCTGGCTTCCAGGAAGTCAACCATCCGTAGCTTCATCAGCAGATGGACACCGCCAGAGGAAGCTGGTAATAAACCCCGTCCGCAGACAGACTCGAATTATCATCTCCACACCTGCCAAACCCGGCCGGATAAGCAGATAAACAGCCTCGCACACGTATATTCACATGACAAACTGCGTTTATTTGCTGAACGGAGCCTCCGGACCGCCATCCATCACGGCCTGCTGTAGACCGTCCCTGGCCAGTGGCAATAAAAATGCTTCTTTTCCATACGCAATATGCAATTTGAACGAGTGTGTTTTCCTGGCGGGCTGCATTTCTTTAGCTATATCTCGCAGTCGGCTGTTAGTGTGTGAAATGACTCCTGCACACACACGAGCAACGGCAGGAATCAATAAACTCGGCCGAAAGAGGAATATTTCCACCTGCGAAACCATTAAGAGTCCACCTCACCTGAGTTGATTCTTCAGCTCTGACAGACATCAGAGAAATCTGAGAAATCAGTGAAATCAGTGAAATAATTGAAATCTGAGAAATCAGATAAATCAGTGAAATAATTGAAATCAGAGAAATTAGATAAATCAGTGAAATAATTGAAATCAGAGAAATCAGTGAAATTGAAATCAGTGAGATCAGAGAAATCTGTCAAAACGGCAAAATCAGTGAAATCAGTCAAATAATTGAAATCAGAGAAATCTGTCAAATCTGCAAAATCAGTGAAATCAGTCAAATAATTGAAATCTGTCAAATCTGCAAAATCAGTCATATCAGTCAAATCAGAGAAATCAGTGAGATCAGAGAAATCTGTCAAATCTGCGAAATCAGTCAAATCAGTCAAATAATTGAAATGAGAGAAATCTGTCAAATCTGCAAAATCAGTCATATCAGTCAAATCAGAGAAATCAGTGAAATCAGAGAAATCTGTCAAATCTGCGAAATCAGTCAAATCAGTCAAATAATTGAAATGAGAGAAATCTGTCAAATCTGCAAAATCAGTGAAATCAGTCAAATCAGAGAAATCAGTGAGATCAGAGAAATCTGTCAAATCTGCGAAATCAGTCAAATAATTGAAATCAGAGAAATCTGTCAAATCTGCAAAATCAGTGAAATCAGTCAAATCAGAGAAATCAGTGAGATCAGAGAAATCTGTCAAATCTGCGAAATCAGTCAAATAATTGAAATCAGAGAAATCTGTCAAATCTGTCAAATCTGCAAAATCAGTGAAATCAGAGAAATCAGTGAGATCAGAGAAATCTGTCAAATCTGCAAAATCAGTGAAATCAGTCAAATCAGAGAAATCAGTGAGATCAGAGAAATCTGTCATATTCTGCGAAATAAAAAAAAATCTGAGAAATCAGTGCCATGAGGATCACATTTGCCTCTGATACTTAAAAAATGAGCCAAACAAAAACTACTTGTGGGTTGTTATTATTAAAAATATTTTTAATCAAAATGAAGCTAAAATAAAATAAAATATTATATAATAAATCAATTAACTAAATGAAAATCAGAACCCTGTTACCCTGGCAAATATAACTAACTGGGAATAATAATAACTAAAAATAAATAATAACTAAAATTACTAACTGGAAATAAAAACTAAAAACTGAAATACAAATACAATAATATTATAAAAGTAATAATAAGTAATAATATTATAAAAACTAATAAAAATGACAAAAGTACGTGCTTTGGCATTTTTATTATCATATTTTTAATATTACTATTAAGCTTTATTTTAATTTCAGTTTTATTTATTTTTATTTTCAGTTAGTAATTTTAATACAGCAACCTAACTTATTTATAGTCGCCAAGGCAACACAGTTTGTATGAATATTTAAAATTATCTTTCATTTTTTCGTTTTTGTTTCAATTTAATTTTTAGTCGTTTTGTTATATGCTTTTGCTATTTTATTAGTTTATATACTATTATGGTTTATTTTTTTAAATTTCAGTTTTAGTTTTATTTCAGTTTTTATTTTATTTTTTATTTTCATTTAGTAATTTTAATGCTGCAACCTAGTATTTAAAGTCGCCAAGGCAACACAGTTTTTATTAATATTTTAAATTAGCTTTAATTTTCATATTTTCATTCATATTTTTTTATCTTTAGTCATTATATTTAATATTGCTATTAAGGTTTAATTTATTTAATTTTATTTAGTTTTATTTCAATTTTAGCTTTTTTATTTTGAGTCAGTAATTTTAATGCTGCAACATAACTTATTTATAGTTTTTAAATATTTTAAATTAGCTTTTATTTTTTTTGTTATGTACAAAACTACAAAAATGAAAACTGAAAAAATTTAAAAGATAAAATTTTAATAAAAACTGTAATGCCTTGGCTACTATAAATAAAATATGTTACAGAATTAAAATTATTAATTGAAAATAAAAAAACTAAAACTAAAGTAAAAATAAATTAAACCTTAATGGCAATATTAAAAAATAATAAAATGTCAAAAGCAGCATATAACTACTAAAATTAATTTAAAATATTAATGCAAACTGTGTTGCCATGGCGACTATAAATAAGTTAAAATTACTAACTTAAAATAAACTAAAACTGAAATTAAAATAATTCAAACCTTAATAGTAATATAAAAAAAGTCAAAAGCACATAATAAAAATAAAAATGTAAAATATTAATAAAAATGCGATGCCTAAAAAAACTAAAACTTGAATAAAAATAATAAATAAAACCTTAATAGTAATCTTTAAAAAGACTAATGAAAATGACAAAAGCACAGAAAATTATAATAATAAAATGAATGAATGTGTGTGTGTGTGAAACGAATCCCGCACACACACAAACGGCTGCAGTGAACAGACGAGGGATCTTTCCAGCGCTGAGAGTCCACCTCAGCTGAGCATAAAGAGCTTCGGCCGCAGAGACGAGTCTGCTGCTCAAACCGAGTGAGCGGCTGTGATCAGCCCGGAGGAAACCACATTCACGGCTTTGATGGCCGTCACATCATGAAAGAGCCGAGCTTGTCAGTGGAAGTGGATGAGATCAGCGCCAGGTTCGGTTCCACTGTAAATGGAGAGGCGGCGACCAACGCACTACAAGCCTGGACAGAAAGGACACCTGTTCCTGAAACACAATGAGCCCTGTGAGGCCGTCCTGTGAAGATCTGCCATCCGATAACGCTCGCAAAATCATTACGTGCAGGAGCATATGCTGCCATCAGTCAAGCTCCTGAAACTACACACACACACACACACACACACACTCAGCAACAGATGTCTTCAAAACAACACCACAAAGGCTGATGTTTATATCACTTCCCTTTAATCTGCTCAATGCAACATGAAGTTATGAAGCATTATCATAACGTTTACATCATCAGTAGCTTGACAAACAGAATCCGCTCATGCTGCACGTGTTCACACACACTCCTCTCGCTTTCAGACACACTCCTCTCGCTTTCACACACAGCAGAGGCTCGTGAAGATCTGTGAGCGGAGCGTCATGAGCAGAAGAACATGAAGTCCTTCAGACGCTGAGATCGGCTCTGGAGCCTCAGATCAGACCAAACACAAGAGCTCCATCTTCACACCACGCCTGAGTGAGCTGGAGAAGAGACTAGCTGCTACATCCATCCATCCACACATCCATCCTTTGACCCAATCCATCCATCCACACATCCACCCATCCATCCATCCTTCGACCCAATCCATCCATCCACCAAGCCATCCATCCATCCTTAGACCCAATCCATCCATCCACACATCCACCCATCCATCCTTAGACCCAATCCATCCATCCACACATCCACCCATCCATCCATCCTTCAACCCAATCTATCTATCCACCAAGCCATCCATCCATCCACACATCCACCCATCCATCCATCCTTCGACCCAATCCATCCATCCACCAAGCCATCCATCCATCCACACATCCACCCATCCATCCATCCTTCAACCCAATCCATCAATCCACCAAGCCATCCATCCATCCACACATCCACCCATCCATCCATCCTTCGACCCAATCCATCCACCAACCAAGCCATCCATCCATCCACACAACCACCCATCCATCCATCCACCAACCATTTATCCATCCATCCATGCATCCACCCACAAACCCACCCATCTATCCATCCATCCATCCATCCATCAACCAACCCATTTATCCATCCATCCATCCACAAACCCATTTATCCATCCATCCATCCATCCACCAACCCATTTATCCATCCATCCATCCACCAACCCATTTATCCATCCATCCATCCACCAACCCATTATCCATCCATCCATGCATCCACCCACAAACCCACCCATTTATCCATCCATCCATCCATCCATCCATCCATCCATCAACCAACCAATTTATCCATCCATCCATCCACCAACCCATTTATCCATCCATCCATCCATGCATCCACCAACCCATTTATCCATCCATCCATCCATCCATCAACCAACCAATTTATCCATCCATCCATCCACCAACCCATTTATCCATCCATGCATCCACCAACCCATTTATCCATCCATCCATCCACCAACCCATTTATCCATCCATGCATCCACCAACCCATTTATCCATCCATCCATCCATGCATCCACCAACCCATTTATCCATCCATCCATCCATCCATCAACCAACCAATTTATCCATCCATCCATCCACCAACCCATTTATCCATCCATGCATCCACCAAACCATTTATCCATCCATCCATCCATCCATCCATCCACCAACCCATTTATCCATCCATCCATCCATCCATTCACCAACCAATTTATCCATCCATTCATCCACCAACCCATTTATCCATCCATCCATCCATCCATCCACCAACCAATTTATCCATCCATCCATCCACCAACCCATTTATCCATCCATCCATCCATGCATCCACCAACCCATTTATCCATCCATCCATCCATCCACCAACCCATTTATCCATCCATCCATCCATGCATCCACCAACCCATTTATCCATCCATCCATCCATCCATCCACCAACCCATTTATCCATCCATCCATCCATCCATCAACCAACCAATTTATCCATCCATCCATCCACCAACCCATTTATCCATCCATGCATCCACCAACCCATTTATCCATCCATCCATCCATCCATCCATCCACCAACCCATTTATCCATCCATCCATCCATCCATTCACCAACCAATTTATCCATCCATTCATCCACCAACCCATTTATCCATCCATCCATCCATCCACCAACCAATTTATCCATCCATCCATCCACCAACCCATTTATCCATCCATCCATCCATGCATCCACCAACCCATTTATCCATCCATCCATCCATCCACCAACCCATTTATCCATCCATCCATCCATGCATCCACCAACCCATTTATCCATCCATCCATCCATCCACCAACCCATTTATCCATCCATCCATCCATCCATCCACCAACCCATTTATCCATCCATCCATCCATCCACCAACCCATTTATCCATCCATCCATCCATCCATCCACCAACCCATTTATCCATCCATCCATCCACCAACCCATTTATCCATCCATCCATCCATCCATCCATCCATCCACCAACCCATTTATTCATCCATCCATCCATCCATCAACCCATTTATCCATCCATCCATCCATCCATCCACCAACCCATTTATCCATCCATCCATCCATCCATCCATCCATCCATCCATCCACCAACCCATTTATTCATCCATCCATCCATCCATCAACCCATTTATCCATCCATCCATCCATCCATCCACCAACCCATTTATCCATCCATCCATCCATCCATCCATCCATCCACCAACCCATTTATCCATCCATCCATCCATCCACCAACCCATTTATCCATCCATCCATCCATCCATCCACCAACCCATTTATCCATCCATCCATCCACCAACCCATTTATCCATCCATCCATCCATCCATCCATCCATCCATCCATCCACCAACCCATTTATTCATCCATCCATCCATCCATCCATCCACCAACCCATTTATTCATCCATCCATCCATCCATCCACCAAACTCTTCATCAAATTGAAATTGAATTCAAAGGTATTCTCGGTTCAGCTCTGAATGATGCTCAAGCCTGAGAAAGAGTTCTCTTTGAAACTCTACATGTTGAAACTCTCACACAAAAACGATGAGCACAAAGTCTCTTCACAGTTTCGCTCTGATTTCCTCAATATTGCACACAAGCTTTGCAGAAAGCATATATTTCAGCAGCTGGCCGCTTCACGTACCGGTCAGACGTCTCTTCCTGTCTGAGTGGGCGGTACTGATAACACAATCTGTGTGTGCGCGAGGAGCATCTGATGTCGTTCCTCAGGTCTGTTTCCCGCGTCTGATTTCCTCTTAGATTGCACCTCCTCCCTGGATGTCATGAATCTCTGTGGGTGGGCGTGCTTCACCTGCCAAAACTCACTATCACTTCCCCGTTAACAGCGACTTAACAGGCTTTATTTATGGGCTCAGTTTAAAGGGTTTTATGGGAACTTCCTGATGCATCTGCTTGATGACATAAAACTTTTCCAAACCTATTGCACCCGCAGGAGTCGCATGTCGTGTGTGTGCTTCGTGTAAATGTCTGCGGGAGATCCGTGTCGCGGAAGAGGAACGCTACCGTTATCAAAATGCACTCACACAAACCTGACAGACTGTCACGCGTCTCTAAAACACAAGCACAAACAGAGCGGAGGAACAGAAGTGTGTTTACCTGCCTGTAATCTATGGCTGTGACAGAGGAAACGTACACAAGCATCTCACACACGCCGCTTCTGCTTCCAGGTAAATATTGTGGCTATTAGCATATGCTGTGTGTGTGTGTGTGTGTGTGTGTGTGTGTGTGTGTGTGTGTGTGTGTGTGTGTGTGTGTGTGTGTGTGTGTGTGTGTGTGTGTGTGTGTGTGTGTGTGTGTGTGTGTGTGTGTGTGTGTGTGTGTGTGTGTGTGTGTGTGTGTGTGTGTTTTCACTAAGAAAAGACAATCAAACATGCTCAGCTGTCAGTCAACCATCTTCAAAGAGCCGAAGGTCTGTGGAGATCAGACACACACCACTCCAAAGAACGCTCCCAGGATTCGAACAATGATTTGGGAAACGTGAATCTTTTAACACATGCAAACACTTTCATCATCTTGAGGAAAGCAGGAATATATTCTCAAACTTCCTCAAGCGCGGGTGTGGAAAAACAATATCCTGGTTAGGAATAATGATAACTCACCGGCTCAACGCTAGGATGTTTTGGGTTCGTTTCTATGCAGTTGCTAGGGTGTTTTGGGTTCGTTTCTATGCAGTTGCTAGGGTGTTTTAGGTTCGTTTCTATGCCGTTGCTAGGGTGTTTTGGGTTAGTTTCTATGCAGTTGCTTGGGTGTTTTAGGTTTGTTTCTATGCAGTTGCTAGGGTGTTTTAGGTTAGTTTCTAGGCAGTTGCTAGGGTGTTTTGGGTTAGTTTCTGTGCAGTTGCTAGGGTGTTTTAGGTTCGTTTATATGCAGTTGCTGGGGTGTTTTGGGTTCGTTTATATGCAGTTGCTGGGGTGTTTTGGGTTCGTTTATATGCAGTTGCTAGGGCGTTTTTAGGTTTGTTTCTATATAGTTGCTAGGGTGTTTTGGGTTCGTTTCTATGCAGTTGCTAGGGCGTTTTTAGGTCTGTTTCTATACAGTTGCTAGGGTGTTTTGGGTGTTGTCTTATAGGGCTGCACGATTTGGAGGGAAAAATGTAAGTGTGAAAAATCCGGGTTTGTTGTTCGTGTTTGTATGATAATAAAAAATAAAATAAGTATTTTTAAAGAAATGTTAATAAATAAAAGAAAAGAAAGCAAAATTAACCAAAATCAAATAACAGTAATATTAATACAAATAATAATAATTATGCAGTACAACTATAATAATATAATATAAAGTAAAGTAAAAATAAAATAAAACACACACTCCTCCTCAACACACACACACTCTCCTCCTCAACACACACACTCTTCTCCTCAACACACATACACTCCTCCTCAACACACTCTCCTCCTCAACACACACACACTCCTCCTCAACACACTCTCCTCAACACACACACACTCCTCCTCAACACACACACACTCTCCTCCTCAACACACATACACTCCTCCTCAACACACTCTCCTCCTCAACACACACACACTCCTCCTCAACACACACACTCTCCTCCTCAACACACACACACTCCTCCTCAACACACACACACTCCTCCTCAACACAACACACTCTCCTCCTCAACACACACACACTCCTCCTCAACACACACACTCTCCTCCTCAACACACACACACTCCTCCTCAACACACACACTCTCCTCCTCAACACACACACTCTCCTCCTCAACACACACACACTCCTCCTCAACACACACACACTCCTCCTCAACACAACACACTCTCCTCCTCAACACACACACACTCCTCCTCAACACACACACTCTCCTCCTCAACACACACACACTCCTCCTCAACACACACACACTCTCCTCCTCAACACACACACTCTCCTCCTCAACACACACACTCTCCTCCTCAACACACACACACTCCTCCTCAACACACACACACTCCTCCTCAACACACACACTCTCCTCCTCAACACACACACACTCCTCCTCAACACACACACTCTCCTCCTCAACACACACACACTCCTCCTCAACACACACACTCTCCTCCTCAACACACACACTCTCCTCCTCAACACACACACACTCCTCCTCAACACACACACACTCCTCCTCAACACAACACACTCTCCTCCTCAACACACACACACTCCTCCTCAACACACACACACTCTCCTCCTCAACACACACACACTCCTCCTCAACACACACACTCTCCTCCTCAACACACACACACTCCTCCTCAACACACACACACTCCTCCTCAACACACACACACTCCTCCTCAACACAACACACTCTCCTCCTCAACACACACACACTCCTCCTCAACACACACACACTCTCCTCCTCAACACACACACACTCCTCCTCAACACACACACACTCTCCTCCTCAACACACACACACTCCTCCTCAACACACACACACTCTCCTCCTCAACACACACACACTCTCCTCCTCAACACACACACTCTCGTCCTCAACACAACACACACTCCTCCTCAACACAACACACACTCCTCCTCAACACAACACACTCTTGTCCTCAACACACACACACACTCCTCCTCAACACACTCTCCTCCTCAACACACACACACTCGTCCTCAACACAACACACTCTCGTCCTCAACACACACACACTCCTCCTCAACACACACACACACTCCTCCTCAACACACACACTCTCGTCCTCAACACACACACTATTCACGTGTGAGGTTTGATCACGTCACTAACCGTCACCGAGCGCTCTTGCTTTGGGAGGATGAACAGATGTTATTCTATCCGGCCTCTGGACAGGCAAGTTAAATGTCCTTTTTGTGCAGTATTGTAATTCACTTAACACTGAAAAAGCCCTGAATGTATTAGATAATGAAGAGGGCTTTGGCCCTGTCCACTTAACTCTACAACTCCAGTTATGATTCCATTGTCCATTATCCAAATGGACAGCACTCTGTGATATTGATCTTCTCCCCTTTTGAGTCATCTCGCTACCCCTCGCTCATCTGCATCGCCGCAAATGGCGCCTGGGCCGGGATCCGTCCCTATAAATCAGCACCCGCGGGGAGAAGCGCTCCAGTAAGTGATTCCGGTGCTCCGCCGGGGCCGTCCGCAGACCTCCAGGGAAACGGAGCGAGAGCACAGAGGCTCGTTAAGGAAGATTAATGACACGCGGGGGACGTGACCCCACAGCTCCCTTTACAGGGACCATCGCAAACAGCAGGACGCTTTACTAACAAGGGAGGACGAGACCCGCGGCGTTAGCGTCTGCTGACCCGTAGAGAGAGAGAGAGAGAGAGAGAGAGAGAGAGAGAGAGAGAGAGAGAGAGAGAGAGAGAGAGAGAGAGAGCGGAGGCAGATTCACATCTCAAGTATGACATTGTGGAAATATTCTCAACAAGTCTCTATTTAGCAACAAACTCTGCTGTGAAATGTTCCAGAACATGCTTCAATGTTATATCAATAACCCTGAGTGTAACCCA
The DNA here is from genome assembly GCA_023566225.1 of Romanogobio albipinnatus. NCBI lineage: Eukaryota > Metazoa > Chordata > Actinopteri > Cypriniformes > Gobionidae > Romanogobio > Romanogobio albipinnatus. The sequence goes on along the minus strand of CM042253.1, from coordinate 2,192,576 downwards.
ATGAATGAATGTAATATTAATAATAATAAAAAGAAAAAGAAAAAGAATGATAGTAATAATAGTAATTATTAAAGGGTACTCAAAAATGCCCCACAACACGCTTTAATGTTCAAAGAATGAATATTGAAAATGTATTATTATTATTACTGTAAAAAAGTGCCATTTAGGAAATACTCTCAAAAAGAGTGCAGTAAAATGTATTATTAATTATAATAATTCTTCTTCTTATTATTATTATTATTAATAATAATACTGGTGAGGATGAGAACAAGACCATTTGACTTGTTCTTATTCTTATTAACAACAATTATTATTATTTATATTATTTAATTATTATTACTATTATTATTATTATTATAGAACATATATATATATATATATATATATATATATATATATATATATATATATATATATATATATATATATATATTATTATATATTATATATTATTATTATTATTATTATTATTATTATTATTATTATTATTAATACTAGTGAGGATGAGACCCAGGCCATTTGACCTGTCCTTCTTATTATTATTAATAGTGATTATTATTATTTATATTATTATTATTATTATTATAATCATTATATAACATTTTTTATATATATATATATATATATATATATATATATATATATATATATATATATATATATATATATATATATATATATATATATATATATATATTATTATTATTATTATTATTATTATAATATATAATATATCAGATGAAATTCCCCAGAACAAGCTTTAATGTTAAAAGAATGAATATTGAATATGAAAAAGGAATTTATTATTATTATTCTTATTATTATTCTTATTAGTGAGGATGAGACCCAGGCATTTTTTTACTCACTCTTCTTCTTCTTCTTCTTCTTATTATTATTATTGATTATTATTATAATTTATATTATTTATTTATTATTATTATTATTATTACTGTCAAACACGTAAAATTACCAAAATACTCAAAATCTGTGGTAAAATGTCGCAGAACATGATTTTATGTTGAAATAATTAGTATTCATGTTTTAATTTGAACAAAATGGACAGAAGCAGAGGACGGAGAGAAAAGAGTGTGCATCGATCATGCATCCCCTGGGAATCAAACCCATGACGTCGCTCACACCATGACTTTCTTCTGGGAAGAACCAAAGGAAAAGTATAAAGCAGAGTTTCCCATAGTGAGGAGGGGAGATGACCATAAACGCTCCACATCTCCTGAAGTCTGGATGTTCAGTGAGGAAGAGATTGAATGCATTCCTCCTGAAATCTCCTGAAGCGACTGAATGACTTCAGAAGAGCCGGATCACAGCACACAACACATCTCATGTCTGAGCTTCTCTGTCATTGCATCCACGTGCCTCATTCAGGAAAGGATGACAGAATTTTCATTTCTGGCAGAACTGTTGCTTTCCTTTTGGGACGAGCACGTGTCCGAGCAAAGGCGTCCGCGATTATGCACGAGACGATGAAGATATTCCTCGTTTCAACACGTCGTGTGTCCTCTGGCCTGCGGGGCACAGACGCCGCCTCATGCTTTGAATGTGAGAGAGGAGATGAAGTTTAATCCCACCCGCAACTATAGTGGCCGCAGTGTTTAGTTGTCGTTTTCCTTTTGTAAGAATTTTTCTAGAAATTATCAATGTTTTATATCTCAAGAAAACAACCAAATAAAGGATTTCAAGAGAAAAAAAAGGTTTAACTTCCTTCCTGTCACATGAGACTGCCAACTTCCTACCCCTACTTCCAGGAAGCATCGCGAAGGCAAACCCTCCCAAAGAAAGGATATTTTCATGTTACTAATAAGTATTTTTTGTTGATATATATATATCTACATAATCGTGAAGGTCTCTAGAATCATCCAAACAAAACAATTCTCACAACAGATCTATAGTTTTTTGTTCACTTAGTCAAAAGTCCAAGCGGCAACTATAGTTGTAAGTAGATATAATGGGGAAATGGGGTGTTAACAGGTTCATAAATCAAGATTTTTGGTCTTGTTTAGTGCATAATATCCCACCTAAAACATTAACCCTTTAACTGGCATCTCTACTGTACAGTAGACCTTAATTCGACAGGGGAAAAGATCATATTTTATGATATTATGTCTTGTACGGGCCCAAATATTGAGGACCCTTCATCCAGTTTGGATGCATTTCATTCTAATCGGTCAAGAACCCTCATTCTCTTTATGACTACACTCTAAAAAATGCTGGG
>CM042253.1:2157846-2182846 GCA_023566225.1 Romanogobio albipinnatus | reverse complement strand
TTACTCAGATCCTGGGTCAGACGTAACAACCCAGTGTTTGGGTAGTTTTTGTGTTACTCAGATCCTGGGTCAGACGTAACAACCCAGTGTTTGAGTAGTGTTTGTGTTACTCAGATCCTGGGTCAGATGTAACAACCGGGACTGGTCGATTACACGTGGATTTCATTTTTACTTCTAATATCTGTTAAACAAGCTTAAATGTAGGCAATATGTATTAAAACAATATAAAATTTACTTGGGTTGTTTTTAACCCAGCTTTTTTTGGAGTGTAGACTGTAGAATAATTATATATAACACAATAGTGGAATTAACACCACAATTTAAAGTCGAACTTTAAAATGCATGTTTTATGTATCCTTCTCACTACACGCTAAAAAATGCTGGGTTAAAAACAACCCAAGTTGGGTTGAAAATGGACAAACCCAGCAATCGGGTTGTTATAACCCAGTGAATGGGTCATTTTAACCCAGTGGTTGGGTTAAATATTTGCTTAAAACAACCCATTCACATTTTTTTAGAGTGTATCTTCGAAACTATCTGAATTGTAAATCATGGACCAATAGACTCAAGAACAGTTTTTACACTCTGTTTTTATTAAAAATAACCCAAGTTGGGTTGAAAATGGACAAACCCAGCAATTGGGTTGTTTTAGCCCAGCATTTTTTAGAGTGTACAAGCCAGTGGTTGTGTTGAGTATACATTTAGAGGATTTAAGTGAATCCATAAACATTCATTTATGTATGAAGTAAAAAAAAAGCTAGTATTATAGTAAAAACAAATCAACCCAATTTGCTGATTTCACAAGTGTACGGTCCAATATTTACCCAACCTAAATTGGGTTGTTTTTAATCAAGAAGCTGTGTTTATTTGATCATAAATACAGTAAACGGTGATATATTCCTCCAGTGTAGATCAGCTGTTCTCTGTGTGAATATACAGTAAAGTGTCATTTATTCCTGTGATCAAATCATCATTACTCCAGTCCTCAGTGTCACATGACCCTTCACTAATCACTCTCATTTCTTTAAAAACACATATATCCGGTATGCATTTAAATGACATATGTATGAATACATTTGAATGAATTTAAAGAGGAACAAACTAGAGTTATCCATAAGCGTCCTTTCATCTATAGAATCTTTGATTTGGCACAAAAACCCGGTTTTGCTCTCGGACAGAACCCAAGGCATCCCAGCGCTCCTGAACGTGAGACGTGGCTTATATGGATTCATCCGCTGGAATGTTTGCGGACGGGTGGAAAAGCAGGAAAAACACCCTTCTGCTGAAACGTTGGAGTGTCACATTTCTGGACTATAATCAGAGTTTTATGGCCTCATAAGCTCTCAACGTCAACAAACACGCCGGGTTTGATCCGTGCCCCCGAGAGCCGTGAAAACAGCAGTCATGCCTGATATCACGATTAAAAGACTAGCGCTAAAGTCTGCACATGTGATGCAAGAGCCATGCGATACGTTTTGTGTGAAAACAGGAAATCTCCCGAGGAGCGTTCTTGGACGGGACGGGGGACACGAGATATACGAGGCTTATTTACACTGTGGAAAAGGTATGATTAACTTGTTAATGTTGCACATAACTGCGCTCAGCCAATGTCAGCAAACGGGTGGATTTGTAATCAAAACTAAACGATTCTCAAGGAGAAAACATATCCCAAAACCACAGCTGCGTTCCCAGCATTTGTCTGTCTCTTTCGGAGCGAGCATCTAAACCGTGCGGTTTGTCAAGTCTGTGAGACGGAGCTCGTGTTTCTATATTGCACATTTGATGCAAGCCTCGGTTTAAACAAATGCGTAATCTAAGACTGCAGTCGCACTTTATGTCAACACGAGCACGGCGACAAACAAACCTCATCTATTTGCATAAAGCGCTACATTAGACCTCTAGAGGTCACAGCGTTTGACCCTTGAAACCGCAGCCCTTCAAAAGCTCAAACACGCTTCACATCAGCTGGGAAACACGACACACAACGTCTGAGCAGAAACAGCCACACACACACACACACACACACACACACACACACGCTGAACCAAATAAACTGGAGGAGGAGTAAAGATATTAAATGCATTTCTGTGGATCTGGATCGGGTGCAGCTTTGATTCCCTGAAGTCAACATGAAATCAAAACTGACCCCGTTTACTTTCTCTGGTCTCATCGGGAGCGATTCATTAGTGCTCATTTGTATTTGTAAATTATAACTTGAAAGCACTTTCATTTTCAGCTGGCATCACAGCACACGTCCGTTTCTGACGGATACAATCCAGCCCTGTCTTGGGAGTGTTTCCTACAGGATATCTGCACCGAACAAAACTGGTCCTTTCACTCAGAAAATGCACAAATAACTACAAAGAAAAAGCTAAACATTGAATTGAATGTGGAAAAAATGGCTTGTGAATTTCATGCTGACTTGCTCTTGCAACCTTCAGATTTATTAAAGTTATTTGTTAATAAAGTTATACGTATCGGTGGCGACAAATGACTCTTCACTCATTCAACTGATTCGTTCAAAACACTGATTGATTCAGGAATGATACAAATGACTCTTTGTAATCATACATTCAACCGATTCGTTCAAAACACTGATTCATTCAGGAATGATACAAATGACTCGTTGTATCATACATTCAACCGATTCGTTCAAAACACTGATTCATTCAGGAATGATACAAATGACTCTTTGTATCATACATTCAACCGATTCGTTCAAAACACTGATTCATTCAGGAATGATACAAATAACTCTTTGTATCATACATTCAACCGATTCGTTCAAAACACTGATTCATTCAGGAATGATACAAATGACTCTTTGTAATCGTACATTCAACCGATTCGTTCAAAACACTGATTCATTCAGGAATGATACAAATGACTCGTTTTATCATACATTCAACCGATTCGTTCAAAACACTGATTCATTCAGGAATGATACAAATGACTCTTTGTAATCATACATTCAACTGATTCGTTCAAAACTCTGATTCATTCAGGAATGATACAAATGACTCTTTGTAATCATACATTCAACCGATTCGTTCAAAACACTGATTCATTCAGGAATGATACAAATGACTCTTTGTATCATACATTCAACAGATTCGTTCAAAACACTGATTCATTAAGGAATGATACAAATGACTCTTTTTAATCATACATTCAACCGATTTGTTCAAAACACTGATTCATTCAGGAATGATACAAATGACTCTTTTTAATCATACATTCAACCGATTTGTTCAAAACTCTGATTCATTCAAGAATGATACAAATGACTCTTTGTAATCATACATTCAACCGATTCGTTCAAAACACTGATTCATTCAGGAATGATACAAATGACTCTTTGTATCATACATTCAACCGATTCGTTCAAAACTCTGATTCATTCAGGAATGATACAAATGACTCTTTGTATCATACATTCAACCGATTCGTTCAAAACACTGATTCATTCAGGAATGATACAAATGACTCTTTGTATCATACATTCAACCGATTCGTTCAAAACACTGATTCATTCAGGAATGATACAAATGACTCTTTTTAATCATACATTCAACTGATTCGTTCAAAACACTGATTCATTCAGGAATGATACAAATGACTCGTTGTATCATACATTCAACCGATTCGTTCAAAACTCTGATTCATTCAGGAATGATACAAATGACTCTTTGTATCATACATTCAACAGATTCGTTCAAAACACTGATTCATTAAGGAATGATACAAATGACTCTTTGTATCATACATTCAACCGATTCGTTCAAAACTCTGATTCATTCAGGAATGATACAAATGACTCTTTTTAATCATACATTCAACCGATTCGTTCAAAACACTGATTCATTCAGGAATGATACAAATGACTCTTTTTAATCATACATTCAACAGTCCGTTCAAAACACTGATTCATTAAGGAATGATACAAATGACTCTTTGTATCATACATTCAACCGATTCGTTCAAAACTCTGATTCATTCAAGAATGATACAAATGACTCTTTGTATCATACATTCAACAGATTCGTTCAAAACACTGATTCATTAAGGAATGATACAAATGACTCTTTGTATCATACATTCAACCGATTCGTTCAAAACTCTGATTCATTCAAGAATGATACAAATGACTCTTTGTAATCATACATTCAACCGATTCGTTCAAAACTCTGATTCATTCAAGAATGATACAAATGACTCTTTATGAGTGAATGACTTAATCAAACGTTCAACTGATTCGTTCAAAACACTGATTCAGGAATTAAATAAATGGCTCTCTATGAGTGAATCACTTAAATCATACATTCAACCGATTCGTTCAAAACTCTGATTCAGAAATTTAAACAAATGACTCTTTATGAGTGAATGACTTAATCATACATTCAACATTTTAGTTCAAAACACTGATTCATTCAGGAATTAAACAAATGGCTCTCTATGAATGAGTCACTGAATCATTCACTCATTCTGCTTATTTTTAAGTCCGTTTCTGACAGGTAAAGTCCTGTCCAAGAGTTTTTCCTACAGAATATCTGCACTGAACAAAACTGGTGTAGCAAATTTTGGCAAATTACACCGATAAACCTGCAGGTAGCAACAAATAACTCTTTGTAAGTGAATCACTTAATTATTCATTCAACCGATTCGTTAAAAATCTGATTCATTCAAGAATGATACAAATGACTCTCCATGAGTGAATCACTTAATCATACATTCAACCGATTCGTTCAAAACTCTGATTCATTCAAGAATGATACAAATGACTCTTTGTAATCATCCATTCAACCGATTCGTTCAAAACACTGATTCATTCAGGAATGATACAAATAACTCTTTGTATCATACATTCAACCGATTCGTTCAAAACTCTGATTCATTCAGGAATGATACAAATGACTCTTTGTATCATACATTCAACCGATTCGTTCAAAACACTGATTCATTCAGGAATGATACAAATGACTCTTTGTATCATACATTCAACAGATTCGTTCAAAACACTGATTCATTCAAGAATGATACAAATGACTCTTTGTATCATACATTCAACCGATTCGTTCAAAACTCTGATTCATTAAGGAATGATACAAATGACTCTTTGTATCATACATTCAACCGATTCGTTCAAAACTCTGATTCATTCAAGAATGATACAAATGACTCTTTGTAATCATCCATTCAACCGATTCGTTCAAAACACTGATTCATTCAGGAATGATACAAATGACTCTTTGTAATCATCCATTCAACCGATTCGTTCAAAACACTGATTCATTCAGGAATGATACAAATGACTCTTTATGAGTGAATCACTTATTCATACGTTCAACCGATTCAAGAATGAAACAAACTGAATCATTCACTCATTCTGCTTATTTTAAAATCTGTTTCCGACGGATAAAATCAAGTCCTTGAATTGAATGTGACGTCGAAAGACTGAAATAGCATTTGCTTGTAAAACGTACTCCAATAATCTTTATTTACAACCAAAAACTGGGTTGTGAATTTCCTTCTGACTTGATCTTACACCCTTCAGATTTATTAATAAAGTTATGCTATGAGTATTTCACAGTGTGTCTGCGATATAAAGGAACAGAATGAATCCGGTCTGCGGGTCTGGCTTTTCCGATACCATCTGATGTCGAGTATCTTTGTTTTTCCTTCTCTCGTCCGCCGAACACCGCAGAACGGTGGAAAGGAAACATTGGGAAAATCAATAAGTAAAAGGTTTATATTGGTCGTAGGCGGAACAGCCGCTGTGAAATCCCCCCGCGGTGACGCTTCCCATGTGTCCGGCTTTATGGGCAGTTTCCAGCCGGACTCAATATGTGAGTTTATCAGCTCAGCATGAGAAACTATGAATGAAGACCCGGAGAGAAACTCAGAGTCTGTGTATAAACCTTATCAAGAACTTTGATATTACATCTGGTCATCCAAACAAGCGCACACTGATTTAATCACAGCTCCTGTGCAACCACCAGAAGAAAGTGTGCTTTTATTGCTTTTTTATGGTAATCGCTACATCAGGACTGACTCTAAATACCCTCAGATTTCTCCTGGATTTATAAAACACGAACATGCGCGACTAAAACACTCTGTTCTGGGGATCATGCATTGTGTAAGAAATGACTGCTAACAATGATGGATGACAAACTCCCAGCAGATTAAACACACATGACAGAAGAACGCTCATCGAGAGCTGTAAAGGGACTGATGGGAATGGAAAGACTCACACAAATATGTTCTCGTTATTTCTGGATGTTCTCTCAATGTTCAAAACGACCAGTTTTAGAGAGGTTTCAACGTTAAAGGTGCAATATGTAAGTTTTTGCAGCACAATATACAAAAACCACTAGTGTTATATATCGTGTTCAGTTGACTGAAAATAGTCCCCGGCGCTCTCTGTGTGAGCCGGTTGTCACGTTGGTTATGTTGACAGAAGTTAGCCTATTGCACCGCTGCACTCATGGGACGGCTCACAGCTCTTGATTAATTCGCAGGAATGAGAGTATGGTTATCGGCCTAGACAATCACAACTTTTCATTTTCCGTCTGTCTTAGTACACGATGGAACTACAGAAGAGTCAAGTTTTAAACAGGAACAACTCTTTGGTCATTATTTTGAGCGAGATGCTAACGGTCTAATCAGATTCAATTATCTATGCTAAGCTATGCTAAAAGTGCTAACGCCAGACCCGGAGATCGACCGAATGGATTTGAAAATGGTCAAACTCTACTGTTTAACTCTAGGGGAGTCGGAGAATGAGCCTATTTTTTTTTTTTTAATGCCGTGTTCCTTTCACTGAACATTTTAAAAACCAGTAGTAACATTTAAAAAGTGTTTTGGTGTGTTCACACCGGACGCAAATGAAGCGTTTCGCGCGAGGGATTTACATGTTAAGTCAACGCAAAGACGCGAATGACACGGCGCGAATTGAGCGTTTGACGCGCGAGTTGAAAAATCTGAACTTTGGCAGATATTCGCACCACGTTAACCAATCAGGAGCTTGCTCTAGTAGTGACAACAATGAAGACTAAATCATATGTGGATACCCGGAGCTGTACGTACTTTATAGAAACAGGAATAAAAAGGTTCTTGCTTGGAAGAAAGTGAGTGAGGAGGTCGGACAGTCTGGTAAGTGGTAAAAAACGCTCTTTACTCAATTTGAGCTCTACATAGGGTGATTTCAGGGTGATTGGGACACTTTCTGCCATTGAGATGACTTGAAAAAAGTGTCCCAATCCCCCTGAATTCACCCTATTGAGACTACAAGCTAGCTAAAGCCGGCAAATTGAGCGTATTCGCCGTATTTGAAAACAATCCATGTCAGCCATTTCACAACGAGACGAGCCGCTGGCAGAAGCCCCGCCCATGATGCGAACTCACGTCTGTTGTGAAGTGAATGTCACGTGCGAATGAAGTGAGTAAACTCAAAATGTTCAAGTGTCCAACTATGCGCAATTTATTCGCTTCATTCGCGTCTGGTGTGAACGCACCATTAGACAAACGCCAAACTACACATTACTGGAACTAGAACACTTTTGAGCACTAGTAGTCGACAGATACAGGTTTTTAAAAGGCTGATGCCATTCGTTTAAAGCCTATATATGATATCACGCTTTAAGATAGTAAATAACACATTAAATGCATATTTATATTACATACTATTCACGAAAATAAGTCAATCAATTTGAAAAAATACAATAAAATCAATCTGTAAAATATACAAACGTGGCCCTGAAACCGGTCATTTTTTTAATTGAGTGAATACATAATCTTTCCATTGATGGATGGTTTGTTAGGATAGGATCATTCGGCCGAGATCTGGAATCTGAGGGTGGAAAAAAACCCTAAGCAATGCATATCACTACTAATAATACATGTCACACAAAATATCTTCATGGAACATGATCTTAATATCCTAATGATTTTTGGCATAAAAGAAAAATCAATCATTTTGACCCACACAATTTCCACAAATACACCCGTGAGACGCAGGACTGTTGTTGTGTCACATACAGAGGTGGACATTACTTGAGTAAAAGTATAAGTACCACTGGTCAAATATTACTCTGTTACAAGTGAACGTTGTAAAAACTGATCTTTACTTGCTTTTAAAAGTACTTAAGTATCAAAAGTAAATTTCCTTTTTTATGTCAACAACACATTATTTTATTATTGTTACATTGAATGCACACGCTGTGCCATCATTGTGGTTTAAGCCAGTCAGTGATGCTCCATCCAACATGCTAGCATACGACTATCTTTTAACTCATTTCAAAACTTGTTTAAAAGTTACAAAGCTGCTGTCACTTTAAGGCCGAATGCACGGATCCAATACACTGATACACATCCGATATTCCCCCAAATCAACCGTGTAAATATTCTTAATACTCGCATCATTTTGTGTGTATTGGTCACATCAGTTCTGACTGGATCTTTCCCCAAATCGTCCCTCCCTAACATTTTCGTTTCGTTTTTATTTGTTGAGGAAAATTTCATTAGAAATGTTAATAGTTTTTGTCATTCAAAACTGGTTTTATTTAGTTGTCGTCTCGTTTTCGTCTGTGAAATCTTTTTAATTCCTCAACTAAATTAACACTGCAATACTGAAACAAAATCACAGACCATTTCAAGCTTTCACCAGAAATCACACCTCAATATGTACATTTACATGTATGCATTTGACAAACACTTTTATTGTCCAGGGACAATCCCCCTGGAGCAACATGGAGTAAAGGGCCTTTCTCAAGGACACACTGGTGGCGACCGCTGGGATCGAACCAACAATCTTCTGCGTATCAGTTCACTGGTTTAACCCACTGGACCACCATCTCACTGGACCCAATATTCTTCCGCAGGTTGGACGGCGAGTTTTTGAAAGCTGTGATATGGTTCATTTTAGGCAAAAAATTCAATCAAAACAAATGTTTAATCTTTTCAGAAAACTGAAACTTTCTAAGGGTGTTTTCACACTTGGTCCTTTTCAGGGGGTCGCGTGATTTTGGCCCATATATCAGTCCCTCCAGAAAAACGTGATTATGCGATCGCGTGATTTAACGCATAATCAGCCAAAGTCTGCATATTTATGCGGGGGCCGCATTTTTTCAAATATGACGCACTTTCGCCGCATAAATTGCCTATTTCCGCGTGCAAAATATGCGGGGCTAGCATGATTTCATAATTCCCCCATTTCCGTTGCAAAAAAAGTCATATATATATTAGCAGAAAGTTGAAAAATGTTCGTTTACTTCACACAAGAGCCGCCATTTCCCCCTGTTGCCATGGGAACGCTTTGAAGTGACGTAATTACCCGACGTGAACGTCATCGAAAAGCTACAAACCATATAGGGTCAGCCATCAAACACTGAACTGGACTAGATCCAAAAAGCAATAGTATGAACACAAAGGGGTCTAAGACCCCATTCCTACTAAAGTGGACCAAAAAAGGATCTGAGTCCTCTTTCAGGTACAGGGACAGTGTGAACGTGAAGAGAACTGGGTCCTTTTTCACTTGGTTCACCTTTTGGTCCACTTAAAGGAGTCTGAGTTCGCAATAAACCCGTCTCCAGCGTGTTGACTCCGATTGTTTGAATATTACAATTAAATAATACTTAAATCGATATGTCATCCGCAATAAACCCGTCTCCAGTGTGTTGCCTCCGGTCCTTCGAATATTCCGATCTATTATGACCTCTGATCAGTAAAGCGGCCAGAATAATAATAATAATAATGTTTGTTAATTGGCCAGAGGAGAACTGGCACACCGACTGAGCCTGGTTTCTCCCAAGGTTTATTTTTCTCCATTCTGCTCCTGATGGGGTTTTGGTTTCCTTGCCACTGTTGCCTCTGGCTTGGCATGCTCAGTTGGGGACACTACATTTTTCAACTAAACATCGAAATAAATCTAATTAATAAACTAAATTAACCATATAAACTAAAGTACTGATCTAATTATTGATCTAAAGCCCACACTGTCACCGTATGGAAATTGAAATGAACTGATGACATCAAATGGCTATACAGCTGAATAAAATTATGCTGCATTATTTTGCTGTTTAACACTGTAAAGCTGCTTTGAAACAATCTACATTGTTAAAAGCGCTATATAAATAAAGTTGACTTGACTTGACTTGAGTTCGGTTCTTTTAAAGAGGTGTAGCCACGGGTGAGCGCACTGTGCCGAGGAACTGTCGTCCATTTTGTATAATCAGCTGATCAGTGTTCAAAAAATGCTGGGAAATCATTGAACAAGAGTTATTACTGATGGGCTGTCTGCAAAAACGACTTTCGACTTCGAGGACCTTGATAGAAATGCAGTGGAGTGAAAAGTACGATATTTGTCTTTCAAATGTAGTGAAGTAAAAGTCACAAGTTCCTTGAGTAAAGTACAGATACTCAAAAACTTCGCTCTGTGATTTCCAGAATGAAGTTAACCCCTATAGCCAACATTACACTCAATAAAGTAAGTCAAATGAAGCAATAACAGTGATGCTTATTAGACCCGCTCTAAAAACATGTCAAATAAAGATGGTCTGTGTGAGAGCTTGAGCTGGTAAAGCTGCCGCTGACAGAAATCTAATCCATCTATTTGTTTTAAAGGGGCTTCTGAGTTTTACGGTCCCCTGATGTTACGCTACACCAACGCTGCTTTTACAAGCACACAAGACGCCTCGCCGCCACGTTAAACCTCTCGGGCGCTGAAAACAGCGTTTAGGCCTTGACCTTGTCACGTTCTGAGGGCTGGGGCTGATTTTACACCGGGGGGGTCCGCAAAGACAAAAAGCGAGCTTGTCTCGGGTCCCTCGCCGCTAAACACTGCCGCTAATGCTCTTTGTACAGGAAGCCGGAGGAACAATGAGCTTTTCTACCCACAATTAGCTGTGCTAGAGACGCATACTAATGGGTCACACATCCAGAAACATCTCTCATTACCGTCTAACTACCGGCGATGAATAATCAGAAACTGAAAGCTTGAAAAGTGAACGTAACGCCAGGGGAGACGGTGGTATTTGGAGCCCGTCCTCTGTGCTGATCGTCCTTCTGCATATTCAATGAGAGCAGAGCAGCTGCCACGAACAGCCCGACCTTTGACCTCAGACTTTCATTCCCGATTCCAGCGGCGAGCACGAACGGAGAACAACTGCCCATTTTACACCAGGCTTTGATCTCCGTTTAACTCCATATAACGAATGAATGAGACGAAGGCCGTTTCGCTGATGGATGTTTAACACAGCACCGCTGGAAGAAACTGAGCTTCACTGAGCTTCCAGAATACACACGAACAAGAGCAACAGAAGAACTAAACTACACGCTTTTATTTCTTACTTTGTACTGTTGCTTTTTTATTTTATGATTATTGTGCTTGCTTTGCCAGAAAAAAGTTGCCTTGTCGTAGATTCATTCAAAACTCTGATTCATTCAGGAATTATATAAATGACTCTTTATGAGTGAATCACTTAATCATCCGTTCAACCGATTCGTTCAAAACTCTGATTCATTCAGGAATGATACAAATGACTCTTTATGAGTGAATCACTTAATCATACATTCAACAGATTCATTCAAAACTCTGATTCATTCAGGAATGATATAAATGACTCTTTATGAGTGAATCACTTAATCATACATTCAACAGATTCATTCAAAACTCTGATTCATTCAGGAATTATATAAATGACTCTTTATGAGTGAATCACTTAATCATCCATTCAACCGATTCATTCAAAAAACTGATTCATTCAGGAATGAAACAAATGGCTCTCTATGAATGAATCATTGAATCATTCACTTATTCCACTTATTGCCTTATCATAAAAAAGAAAAAAAAGGGTGTGGATATTTCACTGACTCTTTTGGCAAATTACATAGACAAATGACTCTTTATGAGTGAATCACTTAATCATACATTCAACTGATTCATTCAAAACTCTGATTCATTCAGGAATGATACAAATGACTCTTTATGAGCGAATCACTTAATCATACGTTCAACTGATTCGTCCAAAACTCTGATTCATTCAGGAATGAAACAAACAGCTCTTTATGAGCGAATCACTTAATCATACGTTCAACTGATCCGTTCAAAACTCTGATTCATTCAAGAATGAAACAAACGGCTCTTTATGAGTGAATCACTTAATCATACGTTCAACTGATTCGTCCAAAACACTGATTCATTCAGGAATTAAACAAATGACTCTTTATGAGTGAATCACTTAATCATACATTCAACTGATCCGTTCAAAACTCTGATTCATTCAAGAATGAAACAAATGACTCTTTATGAGCGAATCACTTAATCATACGTTCAACTGATCCGTTCAAAACACTGATTCATTCAGGAATTAAACAAATGACTCTTTATGAGCGAATCACTTAATCATACATTCAACCGATTAATTCAAAACTCTGATTCATTCAAGAATTAAACAAATGACTCTTTATGAGTGAATCACTTAATCATACGTTCAACTGATCCGTTCAAAACACTGATTCTTTCAGGAATTAAACAAATGACTCTTTATGAGTGAATCACTTAATCATACATTCAACTGATTCGTCCAAAACACTGATTCATTCAAGAATTAAACAAATGACTCTTTATGAGCGAATCACTTAATCATACGTTCAAACGATTCGTTTGCGAACACTGAATCTTTCAGAAATGATACAAACGGGTCTCTATGAGTCATTGAATCATTCACTCATTCTGCTGTGGCTTTGTTTGAAACTATTTACATTGGTGGAGCAAAAATACACAAGATATTTGACAATACTGTTGAAAATCTTAATATGAACTTGTTTATTAACTGTAAACAGCAATAGCTGAATCTGTGACGAATCTCTGCTATGATAATAGTTGCTTTAATTCTGGAATCATACAGATGTGCAGATGCATGAGATACACACGTGTGAGTTTCCCTGTATTTAAAGGTTTCCCGTGACCAGCTCACCGCGAGTCATTAATCTCATTCAGACAAATATAAAGAGTAATATTTGTGTTAACCGGCCATTAGCGGAGACAGGTGATAATTGAATTACTGCCTAACAGCGGGACTGTCTGTGAGCCTGGCAGGTTTTTTTCCTCCCGTTTCCCAAATAATGTTGTTGGAGTTTATTGGACCCAGGAGTATCCGCGCTATGACCGCGCCATAATTAGCCCTGACTGATGGCGCGTAGTTAACATCAAACAATTAGCGCACATGGCCGCTTTCAGCACAGAAGAATAAATGTGGCCGTGACTGAGGGCTCTGATGAAAAGCAGCTCTGGCAGGGCCACCAAATCAATTATGAGCGAAGGAGAGCAGTGTCTTCTGGGTAACTGTCACTCAGTTGTGCAAAGGCTAATTAATGTGTTTCCAAAACTGAGCTTTTCTTTGTAAACGGAGCAGATTTTGGGCAACGCCTGGTGTCTGGCCAAGTTGTCATTCATTTATTCGACAGTGACTCTGTATGATTTATGACTGTAAAATCCACATCAATCGACAAAATCCACGAGCATCGAATGAAACCGCTGTGAGAGTTACTCACACAAATAAACCAAAGACGAGACAATCACTTCTACATTTCTCATTACGCTATAATATCACCATAACGGATTCAATATTTTTTGATATTTTTTTCTTTTGGGATCTGATTGATCGTAGGCCTCAGTTTTTTTTTAAGTGAATAAGCTTTTAATTCATAAAATAAAATTAAATATAAAATAAAATATAATAAATAAGTAATAAAAAATAAATTAAATTAAATATATAATAAAAAATTATATAATAAAAAAAATATAATAAAAAAAATCTAATAACACAGCATAACGAAAGATTTAAAAGCTATTTTTTTGTAGGCTGGGGGGGTAAAATAAAATAAAAATTAAAACAAATATAATATATATTTTTTTTAATTACAATTAAATTAAATTAAATTAAAGCATGGCTAATAAATAATTTTATTTTATTTATTTTATTTTATTTTATTTTTTTAACTTTAACTTAACTTAACTTAACTTAACTTAACTTAACTTAACTTAACTTAATTTAATTTAATTTAATTTAATTTATTTAACTTAACTTAACTTAACTTAACTTAACTTAACTTAACTTAACTTAACTTAACTTAACTTAACTTAACTTAACTTAACTTAACTTAACTTTATTTAATTTAACCCTAATTATATTGAGAGATTTATAAGCATTTTTGTAGGCTGGCAATTTTTGATAAATAAATAAATAAATAAATAAATAAATAAATAAATAAATAAATAAATAAATAAATAAATAAATAAATAAATTAATTAATTAATTAAAGATTTATAAGCATTTTTGTAGGCTGACCATTTTTGATAAATAAATAAATAAATAAATAAATAAATAAAAGCATTTTTTGTAGGCTAGTCATTTTTAAAAAATTAATTAATTAATTAATTAATTAAAAATAAAAATAAAATAAAAATAAATAAAATATTGAAAGATTTATAAGCCTTTCTTTAGGCTAGTCATGTTTGACCAGGAACACTGTGAGTGCAACAAGTTGGGGAAAAAACTCAAAAAAAGCACAGAAATATGTTTTTTGGGAGTGGGGGGAGAGGGGGGGTGATTGTTATGCCCAGTGTGAGCAAAGTCAGTAAGATTTTTAGTCCAATGTAATAACATTAACCAGCATAAATCCTCTCTGGGCCAAACCGACCAGAACTCGACATGAGGGGTAACTCGCTTTATGTGGGGCATTCCTGAGTCAACAGATTTCAATATTCAGTCTATATAAAGAAAGATCAACACTCCTGTATGATCAGACATCCACATCCAGCGTGCCGTGTCCAGCCGACGCTCTCCTGGGAGACTCTCTGGAGGCGGCCGGAGCACAAAGGGGGTTTAATTATCTTGCTTTGTTATTCGCACAGCAGATCTGCTTCATCCCCTTAAGAGAAGACTCCACTGTGAGCTGCTGGCCTGGTGTCGCCCTCAAACGGACCACTGGCCACTTTGAAGCCTTTCGGCCCGTTCGCGGGGCATTTGTTTTGTGGGCTGAAGCCGGGAATGGTGGGGGTCTCTCAGCTGGTGCGCTGGGTTTCACAGAGCTTGTGAGATAGACAGACTGTCCTGCTGAAGAACAGAGGCTTTGAAATACTTCACGGAGACAGAACCCTGCGGGGAGCGATGCTGAGCGGGGAAATCTGAGCGGTTCTGTTCCTTTAGTCTGTGACTGTAAACGTCACATTTCAGAGATTCATGGACAGACTGCTTTACTAACATAAAGGTATTAAAGCGTTTTCTGAAACATCTCCAGTACTCTTCTGTGAGGCCTGTGAGGAATTACAAACCCCAGTGTTAGATTTACTCTCCTCTGACTCCACACTCACGAGTGTTAAAAGTAACTCTGAAGAAGTGTTAAAGTTAATGAGATGATTAAGTGATGATTGAATATTAGTAAAGACACCTGACGATAACAAGCAGAATCGCTGAAGGAACGGGTCACCATTATGGTGATCAGTGTTCATGTTAGATACAAGTCAAATAAACTCTGAGGAGCGTTCATTTATACCGGGGTTTCTACACTAGATAAAATAAAATAAAATAATGAAATATTTATAAGTAGAGATAGTTTGACTTCAAAAGAGAAAAAAAATCTATTAATTTACAATCATTTTTTGTTAATTTACAATAGTCATTTTTTTAAATAAATACAAATTTAAAAAAATAATGAGAGATTTATAAGCTATTTTGTAGGTTAGTCATTTTTTAAATAAATAAATATATTTATTGTTTTGCATGCAAAAACAAAAAAAATAAAAAGTAAAACAAAGTAAATAATCAAATTAAATAAATTAAATACTAAAGCAGTTAAGAAGAGATGGTTAAAAACAACCCAAGTTGGGTTGAAAATGGACAAATCCAGCGATTGGGTTGTTTTAAGCAAACATTTAACCCAACCACTGGGTTAAAACGACCCATTCGCTGGGTTAAAAACAACCCAATTGCTGGGTTAGTCCATTTTCAACCCAACTTGGGTTATTTTTAACCCAGCATTTTTTAGAGTGTAGTGAGAAGGATAATGAGAAGGATACACTCTAAAAAATGCTGGGTTAAAAATAACCCAAGTTGGGTTGAAAATGGACTGACCCAGCAATTGGGTTGTTTTAACCCAGCTGTTGGGTTAAATGTTTGCTTAAAACAACCCAATTGCTGGATTTGTCCATTTTCAACCCAACTTGGGTTGTTTTTAACCCAGCATTTTTTAGAGTTTAGACTATAGAATAATTATATATAATGCAATAGTGGAATTAACACCACAATTTAAAGTCGAACTTTAAAATGCATGTTTTATGTACACTCTTAAAAAATGCTGGGTTAAAAACAACCCAAGTTGGGTTGAAAATGGACTAACCCAGCAATTGGGTTGTTTTAACCCAGTGAATGGGTTGTTTTTATCCCAGCATTTTTTAGAGTGTGTACTTCGGTTATACTTTGGTCAGTTGATAAGAATAATGTTTTATTATTATACGTATTATATATTTCGATTTATATAAACAGACATCAGATTGGATTCTCAAAATTAGTGCATGCACACTTTTCTGGAAACTCTTGAGGAAAAAGTCTCAAATGTGTTATTTTTCCCTCCTATGTTTATCAGCAGCTGGAATCTGTCTTAGCCAATCAGCAGAGCAGCATTTCTCCAGATGTCCAATCACAGGTCACGAGCCTTAATCCCGTGCTAATGAGTCACGAGGCCCGTCCGCCCCCGCTAGTGTTCGACACGCTTTCATGGGAAACGCTCTCGTGGAATCCGGGAGAGCTTTTCCTCGCCGCTGTTTGCTTTTGGGGAATCTGTCATTCGCGGGGAGTGGACGTCTGCCGCTGGTGTCGTGCTTTAGTCGGGCTTTAGGGGAAGATTATTGTGCTTGGCTGAGGAAAGCCACATTTAAGGGATGGATTTAGCACACTTAGACAAGGTGCAGTCGTCACATAGCGCAGTAATTAATTCAGGGCAGTTTTCCCGATTTCAAAGCATTTTCCATTAATGGTGCGAGAATTGGAATATGTGCAATTTCCAGGACAATTGGGCCGTTTTTATACCTGCGATGATTGAGATGGAGGGATGTGAGCGAGGGCCGATGCTTTCAAGCTTCAGGCTACATTTGCAATTTCTTTGAAGGCAGTTAAAGGTCCGGAGTAATCGATGGCTTTAGAGACCGGACACGGGAGCGGGAAATGGAAAAACAAAAGGAAAAACAAGGAAAGGCTCCACGTGAAGTGCAGCAGGGTCATTAATAACATTACGAGCGGATGCTTTTGTCCCGCTGCGCTCTGTTTGCTGTTATTAAGTGCCGTATATTGTGCCGGATCCCATTTCGTTTGAGATTTTACTGCTCAGGGCGAAATGATTATTATAAAACAAATATTACTCGTGCTCTGTGGCTCAAGCTTATGGGAAACACACAAATAAAACAACGGAACTTTTATTGCAACAGCAAACACAATAACGGATGAAATGACTGCTTTATTTCTTATCTGCATTCTTCAGCGAGACTGTGTTTTCATGATCGTGCTGTTTCTCTCAGAGGACTCGTGTGTTAGGAAAGAGGGAGCGAGGGTCGGGTCTTAATCCGGTGGCATCTGGAGAAACGCTGAGCCCACGGCCTGCTGGCACGGAGGTGGCGTCCCTTATGTAAACGGAACAAATTCCTTTTCGCGCTAATGGCGAATGGCATTAATGCCCGTGGAGGTTCGTACAGCAGGTCAGGCTAAAGGGCCACTGGAGGCCGAGACTTATCTCACGTCCCTTAAAGGGATAGTTCACCCACAAATGAAGATATTTAGAAGAATGTTTGTAATAAAGCAGGTAGAGCAACCATTGACTACCATAGTAGGGAAAAAATACTATGGTAGTCAATGGTTGCTCTATCTGCTTTATTACAAACATTCTTCTAAATATCTTCATTTGTGTTCAGCTGAACAAAGAAACTCATACAGGTTTGAAACAACTTGAGGGTGAGTAAATGACGACAGAATTTTCATTTTTGGGTGAACTATCCCTTTAAGGAATTCGCCATTGTTCTTTGGCATGTTAAGGGTGAGTGTGTGTTCATCGAGGTTTGAGTGATGTGGAAAAACATTTCATCTCCAGCACAACTGATATTTATTCAGGGATATTTTTGAGCCTAATTTAGATTTGTAGAGTAATATCAAAGCAAACCAACACCTACAAGCACTGAGAACTCAAAATAATATATTTTTCTCTCTTTTATTCCCCTGTTTTCCAGGGTCAGCTGAGTATTTGTGACAAGTATTTAAAGTTTATAACCTGACACACCAGAACACAAATCATCTTTACTCAGCTGCTTAGTTGAAACATTTATTTATGAGACTGGAGAATTGCGAGTTTATTTTATTTTATGTTTGTGCATGCAAAGGCAAAGATTAATGTAAATTCATTTAATTTTTTTCTCTTTTGAGGTCAAGCCATCTCTACTTAACTGCTTTAGTATTTAATTTATTTTACTTTATTATTTATTTTATTTATTTATTTTATATGTTTCTGCATGCAAAGACAAAAAATAATGTAAATTAATTTTTAAAAATCCCTTTTGAGGTCAGACATTTTTTAGAGTTTAGACTATAGAATAATTATAAATAATGCAATAGTGGAATTAACACCACAATTTAAAGTCGAACTTTAAAATGCATGTTTTATGTACACTCTAAAAAATGCTGGGTTAAAAATAACCCAAGCTGGGTTGAAAATGGACTAACCCAGCAATTGGGTTGTTTTAACCCAGCGATTGGGTGGTTTTAAGCAAACATTTAACCCAACCGCTGGGTTAAAACTACCCAATTGCTGGGTTTGTCCTTTTTCAACCCAATTTGGGTTGTTTTTAACCCAGCATTTATTAGAGTGTAGACTGTAGAATAATTATTTATAATACAATAGTGGAATTAACTTTAAATGCTTTAACTTTAAAATGCATATTTTATGTATCCTTCTCACTATACTTTGGTTATACTTTGGTCAGTTAATAAGAATAAAAAGGGACCACCCCAGTGACAGCTTTTGTACCTTTTTTTCTGAGAGTGTATCAACAATTGAATGTCTACTAGTAAAAATTACTCTCCTAATTATTGATATCAGAAATATATTTTTCATGTAACATGTTGAAATACATGCACAAATATCAAAAATTAACATTTCAACTGGTGACAACTGAGTTCTTGATATCAGGAATTCACATTTTTACTAGTAACAAAGTCATTATTGATATCAAAAGTAAAGATTTTATTAGTAGCTATTCAATTGTTGATATCAAGAACAGAAATTTTAAATTTTTACTAGTAACAAAGTAATTATTGAAATCAAAAATTATGATTTTTACTAGTAACAAAGTAATTATTGAAATCAAAACGGATTTTTACTAATAAGAATTGTATTTCTGATATGTAAAATTGGGATTTTAACTATTTTAATAATTATCATTATTATTGATATCAAAAATAAAGATTTTTTTTTCTGGTAGCAATTCAATTGTTGATATCAGGAACAGAAATGTGCAATTTTTACTAGCAACAAAGTAATTATTGATATAAACAATATAATTTGAATGGCAGCCTATGGTGAAAATACAATTACAGATATCAAGAATTCATATCCTGGCAATGAATAAAAGTCCAAATGGCTTGCCATACTGTGAGCATAATTGTCATTTTTGACATGTGTAATAAGAAATCTGACATTTATATGAGAAAAGCTTTTTAGCAAATATTGTCTTATCCACTGACCAGTTCATAAGACGTGAGATATAAACAAACATCAGAAAATAGAGTTTACATGCTTATTGTTTTATTATTTCAGGATCAGATCTCTGTCAATCCAATCCAAATATCATTCAGATCGATTGAGGAGTTTACATGAAGCGATCGAGCCTTCAATCTGATTATAAACGGATAATTTGTGATAAATTTACTAAGATACCAAAGTCTTAATATGTCACACTTCAGATAGGGTCCAATTCTCACTATTAACTATACATTTTGCCTCAATAAACTCCTAATTACTGCTTATTAATAGTTAGTAAGTTGTCTAGTTTAGGTATTTGGGATGTGGAATATGATCATGCAGAATAAGGCATTAATATGTACTTTATAAGTGCTAATAAACAGCCAATATGCATGCTAATAAGCAACTATTGGACCTCAAAGTGTTACCGAGCATTTCTCCGCAGTACGCTTTGGGCCAAAAACAAAGCTACCCAAATGAAACACCACTCACAATAGAAATGTGTCTTCTGAGCAACATCTGTGCTATAAATATTACGTTCTGGGTGATGAAAAACGAATGCATTAAAACTCTTTTTCATGCATATCAATTGAACCTTGCTTTAATTTACGATTTTATCTTTTTTTAGGATCTGGTGCAGCATCACGGGACGCCGATCTATCCTGGGCATCGAGGCTTCAAGCGTGGCTCTGATTCATTCTGAAGATTATCCTGCTCATCACTGCAAATCTAAATGTCACATCACACAGAAACAATGAACTATTGAGGACAAATAAAGCTCCTATTTACTGCAGAAGCAACAACAATAACGCCGGCTAATAGTTCACTGTACGCTTCAGGTCAGCTTCATGTGATTCGCTAAAATAACTCAAACACACTCGTGACCTTTTCCTGATGAAAATGAAGGTATTAATGAGCCATGTTCAAAACATAATCCATAACCTATGACGCACAGATACTTACGAGGAACTGAGTTAGATGATTCGATTATGTGTGGTGCAACTAAACAAAAAAAAAGGTCGTTTTAATATTCTGGCCTGGATAAAATGGTAGATTTGCAGCGTTTTGCATTTGTGACTGGTTAAAAAAAGAATTCACCAGAGTGACTGTTTATAAGAGCGCTGATCCATTAACCTACACCCCACGTGACCTTTGACCCTATGACATACTGTGAACTACATTAATCAGTGTGTGTGTGTGTGTGTGTGTGTAAAACACAGGAGCTTCATCAGGTTAAAAGCAGGACTCCTCCTGTACTGAGACGGGACTCGGGTTACACTTACACCAGCGCGCGGCGGGTAATTACACGCGACGCGGCTCGTTGGGCTCGCTGCGACCTCTCACCCTTTTACTCTAGTGATGTGCAGAAACACTTCCTACATTAGATTGCATCACTGACTGATAGCAACACGCCAGAAACATGCCAGAAAAACGGCAGAAAGATGCCAGAAACACGCCAGAAACACGGTCAGAAACACGCCAGAAACACGGCAGAAACACGGCCAGAAACACGGCAGAAACAAGGCAGAAACACGGCAGAAACATGGCCAGAAACACGGCCAGAAACACGGCAGAAACACGGCCAGAAACACGGCAGAAACACGGCAGAAACATGGCAGAAACACAGCTGAAACACGGCAGAAACACGGCCAGAAACACGGCAGAAACACGACAGAAACACGGTAGAAACACGGCAGAAACACGGCAGAAACACGGACAGAAACACGGCCAGAAACAGGCCAGAAACACGCCAGAAACATGCCAGAAACACGGCCAGAAACACGGCAGAAACACGGCCAGAAACACGGCAGAAACACGGCCAGAAACACGGCAGAAACACGGCCAGAAACACGGCAGAAACACGGCCAGAAACACGGCAGAAACACGGCCAGAAACACGGCAGAAACAAGGCAGAAACACGGCAGAAACATGGCCAGAAACACGGCCAGAAACACGGCAGAAACACGGCCAGAAACACGGCAGAAACACGGCAGAAACATGGCAGAAACACAGCTGAAACACGGCAGAAACACGACCAGAAACACGGCAGAAACACGACAGAAACACGGTAGAAACACGGCAGAAACACGGCAGAAACACGGACAGAAACACGTCCAGAAACAGGCCAGAAACACGGCCAGAAACACGGCAGAAACATGGCCAGAAACACGGCCAGAAACACGGCAGAAACACGGCCAGAAACACGGCAGAAACACGGCAGAAACATGGCAGAAACACAGCTGAAACACGGCAGAAACACGGCCAGAAACACGGCAGAAACACGACAGAAACACGGTAGAAACACGGCAGAAACACGGCAGAAACACGGACAGAAACACGGCCAGAAACAGGCCAGAAACACGGCCAGAAACACGCCAGAAACAGGCCAGAAACACGGCCGGAAACACGGCAGGAAAAACGGCAGAAACACTGCAGAAACACGGCAGAAACACGGCCAGAAACACGGCAGAAACACGGCCAGAAAAACGGCAGAAACACGGCAGAAACACAGCTGAAAC
Source organism: Romanogobio albipinnatus (assembly GCA_023566225.1). NCBI lineage: Eukaryota > Metazoa > Chordata > Actinopteri > Cypriniformes > Gobionidae > Romanogobio > Romanogobio albipinnatus. The sequence continues at coordinate 2,160,545 of CM042253.1, read as the reverse complement.
ACGGCAGAAACACGGCCAGAAACACGGCAGAAACACGACAGAAACACGGTAGAAACACGGCAGAAACACGGTAGAAACACGGCAGAAACACGGCAGAAACACGGCCAGAAACACGGCCAGAAACAGGCCAGAAACACGGCCAGAAACACGCCAGAAACACAGCCAGAAACACAGCAGAAACACGGCCAGAAACACGGCCAGAAACACGGCCAGAAACACGACAGAAACACGGTAGAAACACGGCAGAAACACGGACAGAAACACGGCCAGAAACATGCCAGAAACACGCCAGAAACACAGCCAGAAACACGGCCAGAAACACGCCAGAAACACGCCAGAAACACGCCCAGAAACACGGCAGAAATACGGCAGAAACACGACCAGAAACACGCCAGAAACACGGCAGAAATACGGCAGAAACACGACCAGAAACACGCCAGAAACATGACCAGAAACACGCCAGAAACACGCCAGAAATACGGCAGAAACACGGCCAGAGACACGGCCAGAAACACGCCAGAAATACGGCAGAAACACGACCAGAAACACGCCAGAAACATGGCAGAAACATGACCAGAAACACGCCAGAAACACGCCAGAAATACGGCAGAAACACGACCAGAAACACGGCAGAAATACGGCAGAAACACGACCAGAAACACGCCAGAAACACGGCAGAAATACGGCAGAAACACGACCAGAAACACGCCAGAAACATGGCAGAAACATGACCAGAAACACGCCAGAAACACGCCAGAAATACGGCAGAAACACGACCAGAAACACGCCAGAAACATGGCAGAAACATGACCAGAAACACGCCAGAAACACGCCAGAAATACGGCAGAAACACGACCAGAAACACGCCAGAAACACGCCAGAAACATGACCAGAAACACGCCAGAAACACGCCGACTCACACCCAGACAAGATCAGGCATTTTCATGTTTCATTGTTCAATTTCATGTTAGAACATCCAAAGCTTCCAGATTTTTTGTCTGAGAAACGTGTGGTGAGCAGCGTGGGCGAGGGACTGTGAGAGCGGGACGAGGCCGGTCATGAGTGATAGTGAGTGTCAGCTGCGGGCCGCACGGCCTCGTGTCTCACGGAGGAGCTCGGTCACAGAACCGGAGGAGCGACGACAGTGAAGGCCGAGAGAGGACCAGGCCTGGAGTTCTCGGTTTGCAATGTGTGTCGTCTGTGAGGGGCTGCCGCTTTTACTTTCAGTTTGTTTGTTTTATTTATTAAAGTCTGTTGAATGTTCGCCGGTTCCCGCCTCCTTCTTCCCATAACAACGAACTGCGTGACACGTTGGTTATGTGAATGTTAAGGGAACATTCAATTTTGCAAGCATTATGTGCCTGTACATTTGAGTGTTCTCAGAACGTTGTTACATTTGAAAATTGTTACTTCTCAATGTTTCTGAACATTATAAAAACAAGATTAAACCAAGCGTTCCCGCAGTTTCTCCTGAAGCCGATACTGAAGTGAGTTAAACTGCAGTTCATGGACTGGCCACTAGAGGCAGACTCCAGAAGGAGCAGAATCTCATTGAGCTCATGTTAAAATGCCCAACTTTACAGCAGAACAACACATGTTTACAGTCTGGGACACATTGTGCTTTTGGTCTATACGGCTAATTCTACCCTTCATGACGACTGTGAGGGGGGGAATGTTTTTATAACTCATTCGTTTACATTATATAAAGCCTTAAAGTTCTGCCAAATTAAGGGCGTGGCCACTTTGAGTGACAGGTGGATTGCCGTTTGTCTGCTGTCTGTTAGTCATCACCTCAGCTCCGCCCACGTCCCGCCTCTTTGCCCATTTTCTGTTATCCGGGAGTGACACGCTGACAAGATGGCGACGACCAGCTCGACCCGACTTTACACTTCAGAACTGCTCTTGAGAATCCTATGGGGGACGCCACGGACACTACGCCCATATTTTTTTACAGTCTATGGGTTAAACAGTAACATTTAAAAAATGTTAGGTCCAACTAAAAATGCTCCATGAACGATGTGTAAATAATGTTTATATGTTATGTTTTACAGGTCTGTCTGTTCATCCATCCATCCATTTCTCTGTCTGTCCTCCATCCATCTGTCCATCCATCCGTCCATTTCTCTGTCTGTCTGACCTCCATCCATCCATCCATCCATCCATCTGTCAATCTGTCCATTTGTCTGTCTGTCCTCCATCCATCCATCCATCTGTCCATCCATCCGTCCATTTCTCTGTCTGTCCACCATTAATCCATCCGTCCATTTCTCTGTCTGTCCACCATTAATCCATCCGTCCATTTGACTGTCTGTCCTCTATCCATCCATCTGTCCATCTGTTCATTTGTCTGTCTGTCCTCCATCCAGCCATCTGTCCATCCATCCGTCCATTTGTCTGTCTGTCCTCCATCCATCCATCTGTCCATCCATCCGTCCATTTCTCTGTCTGTCTGACCTCCATCCATCCATCTGTTAATCTGTCCATTTGTCTGTCTGTCCTCCATCCATCCATCCGTCCATTTGTCTGTCTGTCCTCCATCCATCCATCTGTCCATCCATCCGTCCATTTCTCTGTCTGTCTGACCTCCATCCATCCATCTGTTCATTTGTCTGTCTGTCCTCCATCCAGCCATCCATCCATCCGTCCATTTGTCTGTCTGTCCTCCATCCATCCATCTGTCCATCCATCCGTCCATTTCT
>CM042253.1:2142846-2155346 GCA_023566225.1 Romanogobio albipinnatus | reverse complement strand
AACCCAATCGCTGGGTTAAACAAACCAAACGCTGGGTTAAAACGGCCCAATCGCTGGGTTAAAACAACCCAATCGCTGGGTTAAAACAACCCAATCGCTGGGTTAAAACAGCCCAATCGCTGGATTAAAACAACCCAATCGCTGGGTTAAAACAACCCAATCACTGGATTAAAACAACCCAATCGCTGGGTTAAAACAACCCAATCGCTGGGTTAAAACAGCCCAATCGCTGGGTTAAAACAGCCCAATCGCTGGGTTAAAACAGCCCAATCGCTGGGTTAAAACAGCCCAATCGCTGGGTTAAAACAACCCAATCGCTGGGTTAAAACAACCCAATCGCTGGGTTAAAACAGCCCAATCGCTGGGTTAAAACAACCCAATCGCTAGATTAAAACAACCCAATCGCTGGATTAAAACAGCCCAATCGCTGGATTAAAACAACCCAATCGCTGGGTTAAACAAACCAAACGCTGGGTTAAAACGGCCCAATCGCTGGGTTAAAACGGCCCAATCGCTGGATTAAAACAGCCCAATCGCTGGGTTAAACAAACCAATCGCTGGGTTAAAACAGCCCAATCGCTGAGTTAAAACAAACCAATCGCTGGGATAAAACAACCCAATCGCTGTATTAAAACAGCCCAATCGCTGGGTTAAAACAGCCCAATCGCTGAGTTAAAACAGCCCAATCGCTGGGTTAAAACAACCCAATCGCTGTATTAAAACAGCCCAATCGCTGGGTTAAAACAACCCAATCGCTGGGTTAAAACAACCCAATCGCTGGGTTAAAACAGCCCTATCGCTGGGTTAAAACAGCCCAATCGCTGGGTTAAAACAACCCAATCGCTAGATTAAAACAACCCAATCGCTGGATTAAAACAGCCCAATCGCTGGATTAAAACAACCCAATCGCTGGGTTAAACAAACCAAACGCTGGGTTAAAACGGCCCAATCGCTGGGTTAAAACGGCCCAATCGCTGGATTAAAACAGCCCAATCGCTGGGTTAAACAAACCAATCGCTGGGTTAAAACAGCCCAATCGCTGAGTTAAAACAAACCAATCGCTGGGATAAAACAACCCAATCGCTGTATTAAAACAGCCCAATCGCTGGGTTAAACAACCCAATCGCTGGGTTAAAATAGCCCAATCGCTGGGTTTGTCCATTTTCAACCCAATTTGGGTTGTTTTAACCCAGAATTTATTAGAGTGTATTCATAAAATGAATTAGGATGAAGGGTCCTCAATATTTGGGCCCTTATAAGACATAATATCATAAAATATGATCTTTCCCTGTCGAATTAAGGTCTACTGTACAGTAGAGATGCCAGGTAAAGGGTTAATGTTTTAGGTGGGATATTATGCACTAAACAAGACCAAAAATCTTGATTTATGAACCTGTTAACACCCCATTTCCCCGTTATATCTACTTACAACTATAGTTGCCGCTTGGACTTTTGACTAAGTGAACAAAAAACTATAGATCTGTTGTGAGAATTGTTTTGTTTGGATAATTCTAGAGACCTTCACGATTATGTAGATATATATATATATAAACAAAAAAATACTTATTAGTAACATGAAAATATCCTTTCTTTGGGAGGGTTTGCCTTCGCGATGCTTCCTGGAAGTAGGGGTAGGAAGTTGGCAGTCTCATGTGACAGGAAGGAAGTTAATACCTTTTTTTTTCTCTTGAAATCCTTTATTTGGTTGTTTTCTTGAGATATAAAACAATGATAATTTCTAGAAAAATTCTCACAAAAGGAAAACGACAACTAAACACTGCGGCCACTATAGGATTAAATGTGTTGTTTGTCGTGTTTTCATGCATTTTACTTACTAAAGGCGTATCCGTATTATAATTGTGCTTAATCATTAAACCGTACAATGCATTATAAGGTGCATTATAAGGCATAATTAATGCATTAAAATACTTTTATAATGCATTATATATAAAGGCTTTAAACATTGTTTAACTGTTAATGTGCCTAAATGCATCCACACAAAGAGGCATGTTCATTTATGCGTTTATGCTTCTTCGTCATGCATTAAAGTAAACATTACATTTTGATGTAGAAAGACTTGGATAATCTTATTCACAAGCGTATATATTCGAAAGTTTCAATGGCAAACGCCTTCACATCTGTGCGTCTTCACTCGTCGCAGACTTTAATTAAAGACGAGCGGCCACTTCATCTGAGCTTATCTGGAGATGCAATCGGACTGTGTTGCCTCCTCAACCGCTGTCCATTACAGAGACTCTGGGAGAGAAAAGGCCTTTCTCTGAGCTTTAATCACAATGCAGATGTGCTATTGACCGGTCATTCTGTGAGGCAGGTAATGGCAGCAGGATATTAAAAAAGGCAAAGAGAGAGCGGGGAGGAAAATCAATGTGCTGTGCTTTAATTCTGCAGACTCATTTCTCAGCGCAGGTGCAAAAGAGCGTTTCACGGGACACGGAAAAGCTCCCAAACGCTCCCATTTGGCGAACTCTCGGGGGGTTTCGGTGGGAATGAATAGCGTCCGCTGACCGGGCTGTTTATTTGCACACACAGTCTGAGTTTTAACACCCATGAATTATGCAAATCAGGTAACAGCACAAACACACCCATTGAAATTTGGCAAGTTCTATTAACACTAAAGTGCAAATCTGCTGGACCTTCTGCCAGCTTTTGTGCACAGGGTCGGTATCCCAGTGAAAACGCCTGGAGTAAAGCCAAATAAAATGTGTTTTTACTTGATTGGGACACTATTTTGCCATTGAGACGTAAATTCACCTCTATGTTGAATTTGGGTTGCACTAAAAAAAACAATAGTAATAATAACAACAACAACAACTGACACATAATTAATATCTAGAGAAACAAAATAACAGTTAAAAAATTAATTCTGAGGGAAAATTAGTGTAAATAGTGCCATAAATGAAGTATAAATAGACACAAACAGCCTCTTGTTTAATGTGCAAACACAAGTAATGTGCTTAAATGACAAATGCATTTATGTGATGTGTTATTAGTACTAATAATATCTGATATCTGAGCTATGCTGGACACTGGTCTTCAGGCTCGTTCACACCAAGAACGATGATTACGGTGATATTGATTAAGATATACAGCACCGGAAACATTAAAGATTTTTTATGTTTTTTAAAGTTGTGTCTTAGGGCGTTTTCACACCTGAAAGTCCGCACCAAGGTCCGAACCGAAGTTCATGTTTTGATACTTTTTATACATTCGGTTAGTTTTGGTTTGGTTTCACATTGCAATCATGCGAGCGCACTAAAGAACTTAACTTGACGCACTTGCGTCCACTCGTCATCATCCTTGTGGGCTGCATCTGGACATTGATTGGTTTGTAAACGAACGTGCGTCTGACGTCAGCGTCTTTGATAAGAATGAATGAACGGACGCATATCACTGCCACTATTGAACAGTGCGCAATGCGCATTGCTTGACTATTTTTTTATTCGTTACGTTTAAAAGTGGACATTTCAAGCTTTATATACACATATTTCTCATGTTTGTGAGATGAGTAGCCTGCTGAGTTTCGGTTTATTTGAGACCCGCTCCAGTTCATGTGTAAAGCATGATCGCTCCCGCGATTATTGTCTGCTATAGATTATTTGCTTGTTATTTATTAAATCCAGGCAATTATCTGATTAAACGTTGATTAAAATCAAGATACAATTTATACAAAACGAAATTCCCATTAAAGAAATGCTTTCTAAGCAAAATCATACAAAATTTCGTTCAAAATTATTTCTGACTTTCTGTCTTCTGACATATTGCGCATATTTTCACTTTTCATAATCAATGTAGCCTAGATTGAATTTAAAAATAACATTATAATATTTAAACATAAACAGGAACTTCCTGTAAATGGTCTGAAAGTCCGAACCATACAGAAAATGCTTTCACACTAGAAACGAACCGAACCTTTGTTCAGCTTGATCCGGACTGAGACTACCTCTTTTCGTCGGACCAAATTTCGTCTGTTTGGTCCGGACCGTGGTACGGGGGAGGTTTCACACCTGCAATTTTGATTTGGACCAAACTGAAAAGTCCGAAAATCCGGACCAAACAAGGTAGGTGTGAAAACGCCCTTAATCTCACCAAGGTCTGCGTTTATTTGATCAAATATACAGTAAAACAGTAATATTTAGCTGAATAACTTAACTTAAATTTTTTTAAAGCCGCACGACTGTTATTAACATTAACATCGTTATCGTTATAGTTATCGCTATCGTTATTGTTATAGTTATCGCTATTGCTATCGTTATCGCTATCGTTATTGTTATAGTTATCGCTATTGCTATCGTTATCGTTATCATTATCTGTAGTTGTAGTTATTTTTATCGTTATTGTTATCGTAATCGCTATCGTTATAGTTAGTGCTATCGTTATAGTTAAAGTTATCTTTATCGTTAGCATTATTGTTACAGTTATCGTTATAGTTATAGCTATCGTTATAGTTATGGTTATTGTTATAGTTATCATTATAGTTATAGTCATCATTATAGTTATCGTTATCATTATCGTTACAGTTATAGCTATCGTTATAGTTATAATTATCGTTATCATTATCGTTATAGTTATAGCTATCGTTAGAGTTATCATTATCGTTATCATTATTGTTACAGTTATCGTTATAGTTATAGCTATCGTTATAGTCATCGTTATAGTTATAGTCATCGTTATAATTATAATTATAGTCATCGTTATAGTTATCGTTATAATTATAGTTAGCGTTATAGTTAGTTATAGTTATCATTATCGTTAGTTATCGTTATAATTATAGTTATAGTTATAGTTATAGTTATAGTTAGAGTCATCGTTATAGTTATCGTTATAATTATAGTTAGCGTTATAGTTGGTTATGGTTATCATTATCGTTACAGTTATCGCTATAGTTATAGCTATTGTTATAGTTATCGTTATAGTCATCCTTATAGTTATAGTCATCGTTATAATTATAGTTATAGTCATCGTTATAGTTATCGTTATAATTATAGTTAGCGTTATAGTTATAGTCATCGTTATAGTTATAGTTATAGTCATCGTTATAGTTATCGTTATAATTATAGTTAGTATAGTTATAGTTAGTTATGGTTTTCATTATCGTTACATTTATCGTTATAGTTATAGCTATTGCTATATTTATCGTTATAGTCATCGTTATAGTTATAGTCATCGTTATAATTATAGTTATAGTCATCGTTATAATTATAGTTAGCGTTATAGTTATAGTTATCATTATCGTTGCAGTTATTGTTATAGTTATAGCTATTGTTATAGTTATCATTATCATTATTGTTACAGTTATTGTTATAGTAATAGCTATCGATATGATTATAGTTATCGTTATAGTTATAGCTATCGTTATAGTTAGTCATCGTTATAGTTATCGTTATAGTTATTGTTATCGTTATAGTTATTGTTATCGTTATCTTTATAGTTATAGTTATAGTTATTGTTATTGTTATAGTTATAGTTATAGTCATCGTCATCGTCATCGTCATCGTTATCGTTATCGTTATAGGTATCGTTATCGTTATCGTTATGGTTATCGTTATCATTATAGTTATCGTTATAGTTATCATTACAGCTATCTTTATAGTTATCGTTATAGTTATAGGTATAGTTATCGTTATAGTTATCGTTACAGCTATCGTTATAGTTATCGTTATAGTTATAGGTATAGTTATCGTTATAGTTATCGTTACAGCTATCGTTATAGTTATCATTATAGTTATAGCCATCGTTCTTAGTGTGAATGGGACACGTGTCTGTGACACTCCAGTCAACTGAATCTGCTCTTTAAAATGCTGAAATATAAAGATGTCTAATTCTACAGGATATATTGAACTGCAGTTGCTTTAAAGAAAAGCTTTCCTTGTACAGTCTGCGAACAGTGTGACTGTGAGCGGGGCTTCAATGGCACTTCTGTGCTTTTCTCTGAGAGTAAAAGAGCCACATGAAGAAGAAAACCCCAAAAATAATAATCTCATTAAAGAGAAAGTCCTCTTTGAAGCGCGCCTTCTCTCAGTAGCTCCTATGACCTAGATCATGTTCATTCTAGATCAAGGCAACAGAAGTCAGATTTAACAAAGCATTTCCTCTTCGTGCACAGCGACGCGTCGTGATACAGCCCGTCTTTCCTCATTGGCTCATTTGTGCGTTCACGTCGTTGGAAGATGGTTGTGTTTGCGCTGGTTGGTCCGCCGCCCGGGCGGTTGGTTGGTTGGTTGGTTGGTGGCAGAAGCTCCAGCATTGCGTGCCAAAAGCCATCAGGGAAAAACTCAAAAGCCAAAGTCACGTGATTCACTCAACCCACACGCGCCCCCCGCTCTCTGATCTCCAGACACCGGCCACTTATCCACGCGGCCCGGCCCCATACCTCCACCCAAACCAGACACATCAAACCGTGAAGAGAGACACTCTCCACTGTCCTACACATCACAACCACATGAAGAAACCACTGAAACCCTCAAGACAACAGCGCACAAACACACCATGAGTCTAGAAATATTAGAGCGTTTACTCTTCAAAACACGCTAAAATATTATTTAGACAATAAAACACCTACTATGAAGAATCTGATACATAAACCTGAATTTCACAGCTTGTTGGTCTATATAATACTCAATAAAAGTAATATATCTGCTAATAAACTACTAGAAATCAAGAGAAGCCACAAGGACATTTATAGAAGAGATATATACGAATAATGATATACGAATAATGTGTGTGTGTGTGTGTGTGTGTGTGTGTGTGTGTGTGTGTGTGTGTGTGTGTGTGTGTGTGTGTGTGTGTGTGTGTGTGTGTGTGTGTGTGTGTGTGTGTGTGTGTGTGTGTGTGTGTGTGTGTGTGTGTGTGTGAGAGAGCTTTATCTTATAGTATCTGGGTCATTATCCCAAAAAAATTACCTGAAATAAAATAAAGCCGCTCTGAAATACAGTCAGAATTTATTATAAAGTTATTTTGTGAAGATATTTTGGATCAAATTGTGATATAAATAAAGTGAAAGTCAAAAGAAGCCACAAGAACATTTATATAAGAGTATAAAAAAAATATGTGATTATTATTATCAAGAAAAATATATATTTTCAAAATAAATCATGAGATATGTCATGAAAGAATTTGATTATAAAATGTATAAAATGTATAAATAATTTTCTGCTAATATATATTTAAATATGTGTGTATATATATATATATATATTCACACACACGCGCACACACACACACATACAGACACAGACACACACACTCACACACACACACACACAGACAAACACACAGACACGCACGCGCACACACACACACACATATACAGACACACACACAGACACACACACACACACACACACACACGCACACACAGACAGACAGACAGACAGACACACACACACACACACACACACACACACACACACACACATAATATATATTTATATAACTTAGCAGAAAAGTTTTTGTATACATCATAATATATATATATATACCAAAAAATAACCTGAAATAAAATAAAGCAGCTCTCAAATAAAGTCAGAATTTATTAAGTTAATTTAAGTTATTTTGGATCAAATTGTGGTAATATACATACACACACACACACACACACACATCAAATTGTGATATAAATAAAGTAAAAATCAAAAGAAGCCACAAGGACATTTATATAAGAGTATAAAAAAATATGTGATTATTATTATCAAGAAAAATATATATTTTCAAAATAAATCATGAGATATGTCATGAAAGAATTTGATTATAAAATGTGAAATATAATGTATAAAAATAATTTTCTGCTAATATATATTTAAATATGTGTGTATATATATATATATATTCACAAATGCGCGCACACACACACATACAGACACAGACACACACACAGACACACACGCACACACACACTTACAGACAAACACACAGACACGCACGCACACACACACACACACACACACACACACACATATACAGACACACACACATATACAGACAAACACACAGACACGCACGCACACACACACACACACACACACACACATATACAGACACACACACAGACACACACACACACACACACACACGCACACAGACAGACACACACACACATACAGACACACACACAGACACACACACACATAATATATATTGATATATAACATAGCATAAAAGTTTTTGTATACATTATAATATATATATATATACCAAAAAATAACCTGAAATAAAATAAAGCAGCTCTCAAATAAAGTCAGAATTGATTAAGTTAATTTAAGTTATTTTGGATCAAATTGTGGTAATATACATACACACACACACATATATATATATATAATAACTGGCCCATAATAACAGTATAAGTGAAAACTAAAATAATTATAGTGAATTTATCCAAATAACTTGGAACGAAATATGCTTTGTATGTTAAAATGAGAAGATAAAGGCACTACATTGGATAACCGCAGTTCTTTTGGTTGGTTTTAATGTGACGTTCAGATCACGCTGCTGATAAAAGTTCCTTTAAGTGCCGACACTTTCTATAATTTAAAAGAGTTCATTAGCCGAGCTCTCACTCCTAAAGAATGCAATTATTGCTTTCATAATTGACAGTTACATCTTTTTAATTACATGATGGCTCAAGCTATAATGAGGCGAGTGAATGATGCAAGTAGCAAAAAGTCAAGAAAATAATTATCAGTGGGTTTTATCAGCGGGGCGCAATCGCTTCCACGGCGTGTGTGTGTGTGTGTGTGTGTGTGTGTGTGTGAATCCTAAACAAGTGGAGAACTCAATTAACACCCCAGCAAGAGCAGACCAAATAATCCATAAACGCCCGAGGCTACTCGAATCTGTGGAAACACAACCGTACGGGGGTCCACGTGTACAGGACCCGCGTTTAACACACAATATTCCTCATTAGAATAAAGGGGCGTGGCCTGGTTGAGTTAGTCAGTAGTGTGTTGAAATCCAAGCGGAGTTAAACTGCAGTTCATGGACTGGCCACTAGAGGCAGACTCCAGAAGGAGCAGAATCTCATTGAGCTCATGTTAAAATGCCCAACTTTACAGCAGAACAACACATGTTTACATTGTGCTTTTGGTCCATACGGCTAATTCTGCCCTTCATGACGACTGTGAGGGGGGGAATGTTTTTATAACTCATTCGTTTACATTATATAAAGCCTTAAAGTTCTGCATAATTAAGGGCGTGGCCGCTTTGAGTGACAGGGGGATTGCCGTTTGTCTGCTGTCTGTTAGTCATCACCTCAGCTCCGCCCACGTCCCGCCTCTTTTCTGTTATCTGGGAAAGATGGCGACGCCCAGCTCGACACTACCAACCACCGACCAATCAGAGCACAGTGTGCTTTTCAGAAGGCGGGGCTTCATAGAGCAGACTGGGAAGAGAGGAGCTGCAACAACGGAGCATATGAGGACAATAATGCACGCAAAGCGTCTTTAATATTTGGACATGCAGTAATGCTGTTTTGGTGATGGTGCACATCAATAACTCATGTCTTTGTTGGCGATGTGACGTGTCTTCTAAAGGTGCTCTCACTGAGAAAGCGCTCATAAATCCTCTTTATACGTTTCCTGGACGCGCAGAGACTAATGCGTCTATCAGATGCTTTATGGCTGCATTGTAGCTGCTCATACATGCCATAAAAGCATTGTAAAGTCTGCTTGGATGGAGTGCTTTTCTTTAGACCGCTAATTGCTCACGCAGCAAGACTCATTTTTACGGCTGTATTACCTCATCTCTTTATGGAAATATTTATGCTTCTGTCCAACGAATGATTTTGGATGGAGGTTTGTCTTTTAACTGGCTGGATTTGGCCAGAGATTGCATGATTTGATCAACAAATAAGCAAATGAAGTAATACGGTGTGTTTTGGCAGTGCGTGCGTCACCATAAACATGCCCTCATGCATTTGTTTCTCAGGTGGCGTGTTCACCTGAAGATTAAGAGTTTCCCACAAGCGTGTTTGTAGCCGTTGTGTTGGGTTGCGTCTTAAGCTCACAGGCTAGTAACTAAACCCGGGCACTCTTTGTTCAGGGACACAAAAGACATGGTTTCTGTGGCTGGGAGTTGGACGACTGAGGGTTGGCAAGGTGTAAAACAAACTCAACCTAAGGCCATGTGCGCACTTTTAATTTGAGACGGGCCGTGTTTCTGCCAGGTAAATCTGCGCCGCACAAAGGGAGCACTAGAGGAGAAAAGAATGAGACTTAATTAGAGGCCGCTAACTAATGGCGGGGTTTAAGCTTTCACTTTAAGAGCGGCCGCTGGAATGTGTTTCTGTAAAACTCATGTTTTCTGCATCGTCACACTGTATTTACGTTTGACTATTGTGAAGGGATTTAGAATATATAAGTCTCATTTGCTCACCAGTGCTGCGTTTGTACAGTAAAAATAGTGAGATAATATTCCAATGCAAAACAGCTGTCTTCTATGTGAATATATTATAAACTGCAATTTATATCCTGTGATTAAAGCTGAATTTTCAGCACGATTACTCACCAAGGCTAAATTTATTTAATCAAAAATACAGTAAAAATTATAAAATATTTTTGTAATTTAATACAGCTGTTTTCTATGTGAATATATCTGAAAATGTCATTTATTCCTGTGATTTTCAGCATAATTACTCACCAATGCTACATTTATTTTAATCAAAAATACAGTAAAAAAAATGTGAAATAGTTTTGTAATTTAATACAGCTGTTTTCTATATGAATATATCTTTAAATGTAATTTATTCCTGTGATGTTCAGCATAATTACTCACCAAGGCTACATTTATTTAATCAAAAATACAGTAAAAATTGTTAAATATTTTTGTAATTTAATACAGCTGATTTCTATATGAATATATCTGAAAATGTGATTTATTCCTGTGATTTTCAGCATAATTACGCACCAAGGCTACATTTATTTAATCAAAAATACAGTAAAAAATTTTGAAATATTTGTCTAATTTAATACAGCTGTTTTCTATGTGAATATATCTGAAAATGTAATTTATTCCTGTGATTTTCAGCATAATTACGCACCAAGGCTGCATTTATTTAATCAAAAATACAGTAAAAATTTTGAAATATTTTTGTAATTTAATAAAGCTGTTTTCTATATGAATATATCTTAAAATGTAATTCATTCCTGTGATTTTAGGCATCATTATTCACCAAGGCTATATTTATCTAATCAAAAATACAGTAAAAATTATGAAATATTTTTGTAATTTAATACAGCTGATTTCTATGTGAATATATCTGAAAATGTGATTTATTCCTGTGATTTTCAGCATAATTATGCCAGTCTTCAGTGTCACATGATCCTTTAGAAATCCCTCAAGAAACAGTTATGATTATTATCAGTTCATATTTCGGTGGAAACATGATACACTACCATTCAAAAGTTTGAGGTGAGTAAGATGTCTTTTTTAAAGGACTTGATCAAAAGTGACATTAACGTTACAAAAGATAATGCTGTCCTTTTGAACACAGTTTGCAACATTGATAATAATCCTAAATGTTTAGTGAGCAGCATATCCGAAGGATCATGTGACGCTGAAGCCTGGAGTAATGATGCTGAAAATCGCAGGAATAAATTTAACTTTACTGTATGTTCACATAGAGAACAGCTGTTTTACATTACACAAATATTTCACTATTTTACAGTATTTCTGGTCAAATAAATGCAGCTTTGGTGAGCAGAAAGCATGAACCCGCAAGTGTAAAATCAGGACGCATACAGCCAACAACGCATACTGCGCAGCTCTATAAACACCTCAACGCTGGAGCGTCAGTATAATTCATTTAGCATGTAGATCTGATCCTGATTACCACCCAGATCTGTTCTGACCAAATACGGCTGGGAAAAAAAGCCAGAAAAACTTCCAATTACTATTGCAGCAGATCGGCTGAAGAATGCTTTGAAAAGCCACAATTGATGCCAGCCATTTTTTTGCGTGTGCACTCTCTAGTCATCGGCAGGCTGTAAATCTTCAGAGAGTCGATATTCCAGCTCAGCTCAATGTCAGCGCTGGTTCCGCCTGGCGCAGCCGGACCGCCTCCCCGTCCCGAGATTGCGTCTGACCCCTGCACGCAATCCTCCCGCCCCAACACCCCTCGCCTCGCCGCGCACGCCTGCCTGCACTTTCCCTTCACATTACTTCTGCTATTCTAACTTTTCCACTTCTGAGCAGCATCAATTATGCACTAGAATAACACAGGCCCCAGCCCGGGCGATATGACATAAAGGCCGATTATGGGCGTGAATAATTCAGGCACCTTCGTGCCATGTAGCTCTTACCAGCGATACGGCGACAGAGGCGGTGTGAGGAGCGCTCCTGCCGCTTTTAGCTGGAGGGAGAGTCGTATTGTTGAGGGCATTGAGAAACCCTGGGACACTTGGCTGAGAGCGACACGCCGGTGATGAATTGCTGGGAAAGTGGAAAACATTGGGGGGGAAAGTCTGCAGACCAAAAAAAAGTCTCTT
>CM042253.1:2100346-2137846 GCA_023566225.1 Romanogobio albipinnatus | reverse complement strand
ATGTTAATGGACGGAAACTTTCCATGGGAACTTCATCTGGAAATATACCAATTTGGGAACTTAACGGGAAATTTAATAGCAAAATTTTAGGACATTTAAATAAACTGTATAAATATGGACATTTCGTTTCATAAGCGGACATGTTAGGTTTTTTTTTTTTTTTGCATATTGATAAATTTTCCTATTAATTACTTCTAATGTAGTAAATAGGTATATTTTATAGCAGCAATTGTTATGCACGTGTTATTTCAGTGTCACATGATGAATAAAAAGTTCAAAAAAGAACAATTTATTCAAAATAGAAATCTTTTATAACAATATGAGTCTTTAAAATCAATTTTTTTATTAATTTAGCACATCCTTGCTGAATAAAAGTATTAATTTCTTTCAAAAATTAGAAAGCAAAATAATGCACGTGCTATTTCAGTGTCACATGATGAATAAAAAGTTAAAAAAAGAACATCATTTATTAAAAAAAGAAATCTTTTATAACAATATGAGTCTTTAAAATCAAATTTTTTATTAATTTAGTACATCCTTGCTGAATAAAAGTATTAATTTCTTTCAAAAATTAGAAAGAAAAATAAACAACTGAGCCCAAACTTTTGAACGCTAGTGTATATTGTTACAAAAAGACTTTTTATTCATTAAAGAATCCGGGGAAAAGTATCACAGGTTATTAAAAATATTAAGCAGCACAACTTTTTCCAATATCGATAATAATCCTCATATGAGAATGATTAGTGAAGACTGGAGTGATGATGATAATTCAGCTTTGATCACAGGATATCAATTATATTTTAAAGTCTTTTAAAATAGAAGAACATTCTTTTAAATTGTAATAATATCTCACAATATTACAGATTTTTCTGTATTTTTTGATCATGTGTGCATGTGATTGAGGGTAGAAACTCAACTGAAGTGCATTAAATCGTATCGTTTTTTCCATCTACATTGAAGTATAATAAATATTCCAATTTGGAAACTTAACGGGAAATTGAATGTCCAAATTTTAGGACATTTAAATAAACTGTATCATATACAAGCATAAATATAGACATTTCGTTTCATAAGCGGACATGTTAGGTTTTTATTTTTTTGTTGCATATTAATATATATTTTTCTATTAATTACTTCTAATGTAGTAAATAGGTATATTTTATAGCAGCAATTGTTATGCACGTGTTATTTCAGTGTCACATGATGAATAAAAAGTTCAAAAAGAACATTATTTATTCAAAATAGAAATCTTTTATAACAATATGAGTCTTTAAAATCAAATTTTTTATTAATTTAGCACATCCTTACTGAATAAAAGTATTAATTTCTTTCAAAAATTAGAAAGAAAAATAAATAACTGAGCCCAAACTTTTGAACGCTAGTGTATATTGTTACAAAAAGACTTTTTATTCATTAAAGAATCCGGGGAAAAGTATCACAGGTTATTAAAAATATTAAGCAGCACAACTTTTTCCAATATCGATAATAATCCTCATATGAGAATGACTAGTGAAGACTGGAGTGATGATGATAATTCAGCTTTGATCACAGGATATCAATTATATTTTAAAGTCTTTTAAAATAGAAGAACATTCTTTTAAATTGTAATAATATTTCACAATAGTACAGTTTTTTCTGTATTTTTTGATCATGCGTGCATGTGATTGAGGGTAGAAACTCAACTGAAGTGCATTAAATCTTGTCGTTTTTTCCCATCTACATTGAAGTATAATAAATATTCCAATTTGGAATTTATAAAACTAGAATTTACATAAACTGTATCATACAGTATGTTTCATAAGCGGAGATGTTATTATTTGTTATCAATGTTGGGGATTATTGATGAAGCATTTATTCAAAATAGAAATATTTAATAAAGTCTTTGAGAAAGACCCCAAACTTTTGAACGGTAGTTCCAAAACACTTTTTACTCATCAATACTCATCAGTTATAAGCAGAAATGTGAATAATATTTCACAATATTGCAGTTTTTCTGTATTTTTTGATCATGTGTGCATGTGATTGAGGGTAGAAAGTGCCTTAAATCTCCCAGATTATGCTGCAAGATTGTTTTTCAACTCCACTGAAGTTCCCTGGTATAGGCTAACCTGTAATTCCGACTCCATTAATTCCCATTGAAAGTATCCAGCCTTGATTTTGCAACCCTAATAAGACTCAATCTGACGTCCAGCGGAAAATAAACTCTAAGCTGAAGTGCATCAGCATCCGCGTCTCTCTGGCGTTCACTCATGTACGTCTAATCCAGAGCATCGGCGTTTACAAAGCCTCCTCTCGAAAGAGCATTTTATACAGCCGCTGCCCGTCCAGAGTCAACAGACAGCAAAGCCCCGGCTCAACATGCCTTTGTCTTTATTAAATCAAATCATTGTGACATTGCATAAGGTCCCGCTGCCCCGTTTAAGCTCCTAACGAGCTGCGTTTTGTCCTTTATGTCATCGTCGTGATATTAATTCTCCAGGCCAGGTTTCTCATGGACCTGCTGAACTCTGCCGTACACAAACCAAAGTCTTTGAGAATGAGTTTGGACAGCAGAAAGAAACAGCAGATTTGACAGACCACGGGAGAGGTTTTACAAGTCTCCGAGAGGAAAACAGGCGGTGTCAAAACCAGTCAAGTCAGTCTGAATTGCAGCAGGATCTGTTTAAGACGGAAGAATAAGAGGCTCTGTTTTCATGTGTGGAGCCGCGGTCATATATGACTGAAGGAACAGCGCCACACGCATGAGGAACGGCCCGTGAGGAGGTGCTCAAACGCACAGAGAACACACACACGGAGAAGCTTAGTTCTACACACACTGGGTTAAAAACAAGCCGAGTTGGGTTGAAAACGGACTAACCCAGCGATTGGGTTCATATAACCCAACCGCTGGGTTAGTAGCAACTTGGGTTGTTTTTAACCCAGCCTTTTTTAGAGCGTAGTTTGTGGAACTCTGAAATGTTCAATCCCATACGGTGGGAATTACTTTCCCAAACTTAATCTGAGCTAGAAATACAATTTTAATAAATAATAGGAAGAACGCACATAATACGCTTTTTAAATAATAAATCAAATAACATTATATACATATCATTTTAATAAACAATACAGAATAACTGAAAGTTAGTGAAAATAAAGTTTAAAATATTTATTTGACAAAATATCCGTATATCCAACACACAAAATGTAACTATAACTCATGTTTTGGGGAGTTTTTTACGGGAAACATTATATAATAGAAATGTTTTTAATAAGAAATACAAATTGTATGTATATAGGCCTATATATATATATATATAAAAGGAAAAATTATATATTTCAATATTCCTTACACAAATTGTAACTTATGTTTTGGGGATTTTTACGGGGAATATTATAATAAATATGTTTTATTGCCTATATTATGTAATAGAAATGCTTTCAGTAAGCAATAAAAATAGTGTATACAACAGACAATACAATTATCAAACACATATGGACCTTTTATATGAAATATATAATCTGAACTGGCAAAGAACTGGCAAAAATGTAAAAATGTGTACCTTGAATGCTATGTAAATCGCTTTGGATAAAAGCGTCTGCCAAATGCATAAATGTAAATGTAAATAATCTTGGATGTAACATCTTAAAGCTATATATATATATCATTTTTAAAGGGTTTTTTGGATCTATGATAGGGTTTGGATTTTAAAAAATGATATATTAAAAAATGACATATTCCACATACCAATTGTAGCTCGTTTTGGGGAGTTTAACGAGAAATAATATACAATAATACTCATTTTAATAAGCAATAAAAAAACAATATATATATATGTTACATACAAATAGTAAGTGGTGTTTTAGGGACTTTTACGGGAAACACAATCGCAGTTGTCCAGTAAACACTGGCCGGCGTGTTTGAGTCGAGTGAGAACACATTTCTGACCGGTTCATCATGGAACATTTTCACCAGCAACCCAACTATCGTGTTACAGCCGAATGTATGCGGCGTTTCCGTCCGGAGGCCGCGTGACCCCTGCGCCCGGCCCGGGTCTCCAGTCGAGGAGCTCAAGCTCCTGAAATATCTAATTGTATTCACTCATTTTCTCTGCTCAGCATGGCACGGAGAAATAAAGAGAGTCGCGGTTCAAGGGGAAGGAAGTCAGAGGGGAATCTGGCTGGCGGGGCTCTCAGGCTTGGGAAACGGTGTGGAGTCCTCATTACGGTCATTTAGTGTGCCAAAGGTGCAGCGAGTAATTAACCAATTAACCATTCGTACTCATAACGCCAATGAAGTGCGGACAGCCAACAGACGACTTGCTTCGCTGGTGCCTTTGTGAGTCAATTTATGTGCCCTTCCAATATTCGGTCACAGCTCATGCGACGAATACAAAGAGAGCAGATGCACTGCTAAAAAACATCCAAACACACACACACACACACATCTTCTTCAGATCTGCTATCCTGTGTGAGGGTGCATGAGTCAAACCAACCTGGACACACAACAGCAAAAACAAGACGATAAAACACACACTCAGGAAACCACTGGATTCTTACAGGCCCAGAACCATCTGCGCTTCTCACAACTTACTCCCCCCCAACAAAAAAAAATGGAAATATGCAATGAAACGTGTTATTTTCCCATCAGAATAATCACCTGGCTCGAGATCCGTGCGTCCAAATGAAACTGTGGCCCTTCAGCGTCACATATCAAATTAAAGCTGACTTCGCATTTTTCCTGTTTTAAACAAAGTGTCACATAAATAAACCGAGCTCTCCAAGCAGGGGAGAAATCCTGACCACAACACATCTGATCAGCAGAGAAACATTCAGTCTGGCGGCAGGCTTCAGACCTGTCTGAGCCACTCAAACAAGCTTTAAATGTCATGTGCGACTTCAAAACTGTGACTTTAGGGGAAAGTGCAAATTGAACGTTTTAAATAGCATGCATATGTAAATAAGCTACGCATCAATTAAAGCTATTCCAAGTTAGGAAGAAAAATATGCACATGCACAAATAAAACAAAGGAATGCAACATTGTGTGATTTAAATGCATTCAGCTCGTCCTGCGATCGAGCAGTTTTTGAGCTGTGCGTCCACAAATACACCTGATGATTTTAATTCATAAATTCATCTATTGCTTCCAAAAAAAAGGAGGGTAATAAACAGCATTATCCATATATTAAATGGAGGCTTTATTTAAGAGTTGACTTCATTTACAGCGTGCTCGTCTATTGGAAAATGCAACCGATTCATTATATTTTTGTTGTGCATCAACGATTTTATGTAAATTTGCATTTGTGGAAATAAAAAAAAATGCATCACAGAACTGGATGAGAATAAATTACAGTAGGCAAGTAAACAAGTACATTTAAACTCTGAGGCGATGCCAAAAAGATCGCGCGACTTTTTTTCATTCTAATTTTGCAATTCACTTTTGCTCACATGACACAAAATATGCATTCATGTAAATAGAAATTAATTTAAATTATGATACTGTTCTGTGGAGAGAGAAAAAAACCGCGCGATTTATATTTGTGTAATAAATCGCGAATAATCGGACTACAGCGACATGGATAGTTCGTTTTTATATCGCCTTTTTTCTCATTGCATCGTAAAATTCATTTCGATTCTATTTCTGAACACGTTATTTCTCCAGAAATGCAACGCACAGTAAAGAGCATCGCAAAGTTCCTGCAAAACAGCGGCGAATACGAACACAGATCCGCTCACCTGGGGTTGGTTCGGTTCCAGTAGACAGCATATCGATCGGCCATCACCTTTGAGCTGGGCTCTTGACTAAATACACACATCCACAGAATCACACCCACGAATATGATCATTTCCACTTGCAGCATCACTACGGCGCGCTCGGACACGTATATTCCTCTTTCTTTAGATGACTTTCATTCACATCTGTGGCCGGTGTCAGAGCAAGTGTTGAGATGTCCGCGATCTTCTGTCAGCGTGTGAATGTCCGCACTACGGTCAATAACTGTGGACTGCGCCGCCGGAGAGACAGTCAGTGTTTAAGGGCTCATTCTGAGAGATAAAACACGCGCGCCGGAGAGAAACGAGTCAGCGGGAGCGCGGCGGCGTTAGTCCGGGAGAGAGTCAGTGTGCGCGGAGGTTTGGAGAAGTTGCCGGCAGGAACAGAAGCAGAACGCGATCTCGGACTGATCTCAGTGAGATGGAGAGCACAAGTCCACTCGGAGACGCGCAGAGCTCGAGAAGAAACACACCCGCGATCCGGACGCGCGCGTCATTCTAATGCATCGGTTTGGCTGTTTCATGTGCTCTCGGTTCGGCGGGAGGTGTGATGATGTGAACCCTGCGCTTCTCGCTGCGAGTGTGTGTTCGGTTACAGCAGGACGCAGGAAAAGCCCATTGGTCCAAACTGGGATTGGGCGGAACACACTAACTCTAACATAAACCCCTCCTCTAACCCTTTACTTCCC
The DNA here is from genome assembly GCA_023566225.1 of Romanogobio albipinnatus. Classification (NCBI taxonomy): domain Eukaryota; kingdom Metazoa; phylum Chordata; class Actinopteri; order Cypriniformes; family Gobionidae; genus Romanogobio; species Romanogobio albipinnatus. The sequence continues at coordinate 2,131,408 of CM042253.1, read as the reverse complement.
ACTTCAGGAATATAACCGATAGAGTCACACACACGCACACAGGTGGATACAGACATACAGTGGAGAGATAATAATCATATACATATAAAACAGACAGTGTGTGCATATATATTAGAAATGATAGAGAGATAGATAGATAGATAGATAGATAGATAGATAGATAGATAGATAGATAGATAGATAGATAGATAGATAGATAGATAGATAGATAGATAGATAGATAGATAGATAGATAGATAGATAGATAGATAGATAGATAGATAGATGAGTCGGTGTGTGGGAGTGTGTGTGTGCGAGGGAGAGAGAGAGTGTGTGTGTGTGTGTGTGTGTGTGTGTGTGTGTGTGTGTGTGTGTGTGTGTGAGTGTGAGTGTGTTTGAATCAGTGTGTGTGTGTGTGTGCGAGGGAGAGAGTGTGTGTGTGTGTGAGTGTGTTTGAATCAGTGTGTGTGTGTGTGCGAGGGAGAGAGTGTGTGTGTGTGTGTGTGTGTGTGTGTGTGAGTGTGTTTGAATCAGTGTGTGTGTGTGTGCGAGGGAGAGAGAGAGAGAGTGTGTGTGTGTGTGTGTGTGTGTTTGAATCAGTGTGTGTGTGTGTGTGTGTGTGTGTGTGTGCGAGGGAGAGAGAGTGTGTGTGTGTTAGTGTGTTTGTGAGTGAGTGTATGTGTGAGAGAGAGAGAGTGTGTGTGTGTGTGTGTGTGTGTGTGTGTGTGTGTGTGTGTGGGAGTGTGTGTGTGTGTGGGTGTGTGTGTGCGAGTGAAAGAGAGAGTGTGTGTGTTTGCGTGTGAGTGTGTTTGTGAGTGTGTATGTGTGTGAGAGAAAGAGAGAGTGTGTGTTTTAGCGTGTGAGTGTATGTGTGTGTGTGTGTGTGTGTGAGAGAGAGAGAGTGTGTGTGTGTGTGTGTGTGTGTGTGTGCGAGGGAGAGAGAGAGAGTGTGTGTGTTAGTGTGTTTGTGAGTGAGTGTGTGTGAGTGTACGTGAGAGAGAGTGTGTGTGTGTGCATGTGTGTGTGAGTGTGTTTGAATCAGTGTGTGTTTGGGAGTGTGTGTGTGTGTGTGTGTGTGTGTGTGTGTGTGTGTGTGTGTGCGAGGGAGAGAGAGTGTGTGTGTGTGTGTGTGTGCGAGGGAGAGAGAGAGAGTGTGTGTGTTAGCGTGTGAGTGTGTTTGTGAGTGAGTGTGTGTGAGTGTATGTGTGAGAGAGAGTGTGTGTGCATGTGTGTGTGAGTGTGTTTGAATCAGTGTGTGTGTGGGAGTGTGTGTGTGTGTGTGTGTGTGTGTGTGTGTGTGTGTGTGTGTGTGTGTGTGTGTGTGTGTGTGTGTGTGTGTGTGTGTGTGTGTGTGTGTGTGTGTGTGTGTGTGTGAAAGAGAGAGTGTGTGTGTTTGCGTGTGAGTGTGTATGTGTGTGTGTGTGTGTGAGAGAGAGAGAGCGAGAGAGTGAGTGTGTGTGTTTTAGCGTGTGACTGTATGTGTGTGTGAGAGAGAGAGTGTGTGTTTGTGAGTGAGTGTGTGTGAGAGAGTGAGTGAGTGAGTGTGTGTTCGATTCAGTGTGTGTGCGCGTCTGTGTGTGTTTGTGAGTGAGTGTGTTTGAGTCGGTGTGAGTGTGTGTGTGTGAGAGAGAGAGAGTGAGAGAGAGAGAGAGTGTGTGTGTTTTAGCATGTGAGTGTATGTGTATGTGAGAGAGAGAGTGTGTGTTTGTGAGTGAGTGTGTGTGAGAGAGTGAGTGAGTGAGTGAGTGTGTGTTCGATTCAGTGTGTGTGCGCGTCTGTGTATGTGTGTTTGTGTGTGTGTGAGTGTGTTAGTGTGTGTGTTGGTCTCTCATCAGTCTGACGGATCTAATCTACGCCCAGGGGCAGAAACACACGAGACGAGAGCTGTTAAACACACACTGGCAAAATATTTACTCAATTATAGGAATTATGTAAATGTCGCCCAATCCTTGACCTCTCTGTCACCAGAACAGTGTACACACTAAATATTAGATCCGCCCTGGGACTCGGGGAGCGACTGAAGCACCTTGAATTCCAGCAAACCTCCGCACCGCCTCTCGACCTGTTGCTCTGAAGCGCGCGCTGACCTTCAGACGCAGGCCTGCTCTCAGACTGTTTGTGGAACAAGTGCTTTCGGATGTAGCTGGCCTTCAGACGCAGAGACAGGGGCGCCGATCCAAATCACACAGCTCCCCCGGCTGCGGAGGCCAGTTGTTCCCTATATTCTGGTCACATCGAGCAGCGGGAGGGAGGATCGGGGGATGAGGTCATCGCACCAGCAGCAGCGTTCCTGCAATCTCTCCTCGCCAAACAGCCGCGTCCTCCCGCTGAGCCGCGCACAGACCGCATGTTGCCTCCATCTTATTTCAAAGCGAAAGATGATATTCCTTGCGTTCGCCTTTCACCCGGGCCTTGGCATCACAATAGGCATTTTGATTACTTGTTATGCCATGTCATTTTCCATTGACGGCATTGCTGTCAAAAAAAAAAGCACTAGTTTGAACCTCATCCCAGAGACAAATTGATCGTGATTGATTGTTATTGTAAATGGAGGTGCTGAAAGCTATTGGGGGGGGGGGGGGGGGGTAGTTTCCACTCGTGTGAGATGGGAAATCATCCTTGCTGGATAAACCTCACAGAGATGTGCGTTTTCCAAGCCGAAGTGCTAATAAATAACTACACACAAATAATGAATGACCCTGAAGATAAGGGATGTTCTGCATGTAATGGCCGCCGGCGCTGAGACTGAAACCCCAGGAGCGGATGTCCTGAACGCAAGAGGCTGTCTGGATCCAGCACTTCACTCTCACACACTTCACTCACACACACTCATTCTCACACACGTGCACTTGTGTGATTCGGTGGATATTTTAATACGTTTTTAAGTGGTTAGATTCATAATCCTGAGTTTATATCTCATAATCCAGACTTTTTCCCACAGAATTCTGAGTTTTAATTTTGTAATCCAGATTTTTTTCTGAGTTTATATCTCATAATCCTGAGTTTATATCTCATAATCCTGAGTTTATATCTCATAATCCTGAGTTTATATCTCATAATCCTGAGTTTCCCCTCACTATCCTGAGTTTATATCTCATAATCCAGATTTTTTCCTCATGATCCTGAGTTTATATCTCATAATCCAGACTTTTTCCTGATGATCCTGAGTTTATATCTCATTATCCTGAGTTTATGTCTCATAATCCTGAGTTTGTATCTCATAATCCTGAGTTTATGTCTCATAATCCTGAGTTTATATCTCATAATCCAGATTTTTTCCTCATGATCCTGAGTTTATATCTCATAATCCTGACTTTTCCTTCATAATCCTGAGTTTATATATCATAATCCTGACTTTTTCCCACAGAATTCTGAGTTTAAATTTTGTAATCCAGACTTTTTTTCTGAGTTTATATCTCATAATCCTGACTTTTTCCTCATGATCCTGAGTTTATATCTCATAATCCTGAGTTTATGTCTCATAATCCTGAGTTTATATCTCATAATCCAGATTTTTTCCTCATGATCCTGAGTTTATATCTCATAATCCTGATTTTTCCTTCATAATCCTGAGTTTATATATCATAATCCTGACTTTCCCCTCACAATCCTGAGTTTATATCTCATAATCCAGACTTTCCCCTCATAATCCTGAGTTTATATCTCATAATCCAGACTTTTTCCTCATGATCCTGAGTTTATATCTCACAATCCTGATTTTTCCTCTCATAATCCTGAGTTTATATCTCATAAACCTGATTTTTCCTCTCATAATCCTGATTTTTCCCCTCATAATCCTGATTTTATATATCATGTTTATATCTCATACTCCTGATTTTTCCTCTCATAATCCTGAGTTTATACCCCATAATACTGAGTTTATATCTCATAATCCTGACTTTCCCCTCATAATCCTGAGTTTATATCTCATAATCCTGATTTTTCCTCTCATAATCCTGAGGTTATATCTCATAATCCTGAGTTTATATCTCATAATCCTGATTTTCCCCCTCATAATCCTGAGTTTATATATCATGTTTATATATCATAATCCTGATTTTTCCTCTCATAATCCTGAGTTTATATCCCATAATCCTGAGTTTATATATCATAATCCTGAGGTTATATCTCATAATCCTGAGTTTATATATCATGTTTATATATCATAATCCTGATTTTTCCTCTCATAATCCTGAGTTTATATCCCATAATCCTGAGTTTATATCTCATAATCCTGAGTTTATATCTCATAATCCTGACATTTTCCCTCAGAATTCTGAGTTTATATCTCATAATCCAGACTTTCCCCTCATAATCCTGAGTTTATATATCATAATCCTGATTTTTCCTCTCATAATTCTACATTTATATCTCATAATCCTGAGTTTATATCTCATAATCCAGACTTTCCCCTCATAATCCTGAGTTTATATCTCATAATACAGACTTTTTCCTCATGATCCTGAGTTTATATCTCACAATCCTGATTTTTCCTCTCATAATCCTGAGTTTATATCTCATAATCCTGATTTTTTCCTCTCATAATCCTGATTTTTCCCCTCATAATCCTGATTTTATATATCATGTTTATATCTCATAATCCTGATTTTTCCCCTCATAATCCTGAGTTTATATATCATAATCCTGATTTTTCCTCTCATAATCCTGAATTTATTTCTCATAATCCTGAGTTTATATCTCATAATCCTGATTTTTCCCCTCATAATCCTGAGTTTATATATCATAATCCTGACTTTTCCTCTCATAATCCTGAGTTTATATCTCATAATCCTGAGTTTATATCTCATAATCCTGACTTTTCCCCTCAGAATTCTGAATTTATATCTCATAATCCAGACTTTTCCCCTCACAATCCGGACTTTTTCCCTCATAATCCTGAGTTTATATATCATGTTTATATATCATAATCCTGATTTTTCCTCTCATAATCCTGAGTTTATATCCCATAATCCTGAGTTTATATCTCATAATCCTGAGGTTATATCTCATAATCCTGAGTTTATATATCATGTTTATATATCATAATCCTGATTTTTCCTTTCATAATCCTGAGTTTATATCCCATAATCCTGAGTTTATATCTCATAATCCTGAGTTTATATCTCATAATCCTGACATTTTCCCTCAGAATTCTGAGTTTATATCTCATAATCCAGACTTTCCCCTCATAATCCTGAGTTTATATCTCATAATCCAGACTTTCCCCTCATAATCCTGAGTTTATATCTCATAATCCTGATTTTTCCTCTTATAATCCTGAGTTTATATCCCATAATCCTGAGTTTATATCTCATAATACTGACATTTTCCCTCATAATTCTGAATTTAAATGTCATAATCCTGACTTTCCCCACTCATAATCCTGAGTTTATATATCATAATCCTGATTTTTCCTCTCATAATTCTACATTTATATCTCATAATCCTGAGTTTATATCTCATAATCCTGACTTTTTCCTTATGATCCTGAGTTTCCCCCTCATTATCCTGAGTTTATATCTCATAATTCTGACATTTTCCCTCAGAATCCTGAGTTTATAGTTCATAATCCTGACTTTCCCCTCATAATACTGAGTTTATATATCATAATCCTGATTTTTCCTCTCATAATCCTGAATTTATTTCTCATAATCCTGAGTGTATATCTCATAATCCTGATTTTTCCCCTCATAATCCTGAGTTTATATATCATAATCCTGATTTTTCCTCTCATAATCCTGAATTTATTTCTCATAATCCTGAGTTTATATCTCATAATCCTGATTTTTCCCCTCATAATCCTGAGTTTATATATCATAATCCTGACTTTTCCTCTCATAATCCTGAGTTTATATCTCATAATCCTGAGTTTATATCTCATAATCCTGACTTTTCCCCTCAGAATTCTGAATTTATATCTCATAATCCAGACTTTTCCCCTCACAATCCGGACTTTTTCCCTCATAATCCTGAGTTTATATTTCATAATCCTGACTTTTTTGAGTTTATATCTCATAATCCTGATTTTCCCCCTCATAATCCTGAGTTTATATCTCATAATCCTGATTTTTTTCCCCCTCACAATCCTGAGTTTATATCTCATAATCCAGATTTTTTCCCTCAGAATTCTGAATTTATATTTTGTTATCCTTACTTTTTTCTGAGTTTATATCTCATAATCCTGACTTTTTCCCTCAGAATTCAGAATTTATATTTTGTTATCCTGACTTTTTTCTGATTTCATATCCTGATTTTTCCCCTCATAATCCTTAGTTTATATTTCATAATCATGACTTTCCCCTCATAATCCTGAGTTTATATTTCATAATCCTGACTTTCCCCTCATAATCCTGAGTTTATATTTCATAATCTTTACTTTTTCTCTCAGAATCCTGAGTTTATGTCTCATAATCCTGATTTTCCCCCTCATAATCCTGAGTTTTCCACTCATAATCCTGAGTTTTCCACTCATAATCCTGAGTTTATATTTCATAATCCTGACTTTCCCCTCATAATCCTGAGTTTATATTTCATAATCTTTACTTTTTCTCTCAGAATCCTGAGTTTATGTCTCATAATCCTGATTTTTCCCCTCATAATCCTGAGTTTTCCCCTCATAATCCTGAGTTTTCCACTCATAATCCTGAGTTTATCTATCATAATCATGATTTTTCCCCCTCATAATCCTGAGTTTATAGCTCATAATCCATACTTTTCCCTCAGAATTCAGAATTTATATTTTGTTATCCTGACTTTTTTCTGATTTCATATCTCATAATCCTGACTTTTCCCCTCATAATCCTTAGTTTATATTTCATAATCCTGATTTTTCCCTCATAATCCTGAGTTTATAGTTCATAATCCTGACTTTCCCCTCATAATTCTGAGTTTATATTTCATAATCCTGACTTTCCCCTCATAATCCTGAGTTTATATTTCATAATCTTTACTTTTTCTCTCAGAATCCTGAGTTTATATTTCATAATCCTGACTTTCCCCTCATAATCCTGAGTTTATATTTCATAATCTTTACTTTTTCTCTCAGAATCCTGAGTTTGTGTACAATTAAAATGTTTTATTTTTTATCCTGTGGGATAAATAAGCTTCCATAGGATATTCTAATCTCAACACATTAGTTATAATGTGCATCCATAACGATAGAGATGTGCTTTTGGAGACAGGAATGATGTGTACACACATCTGCATATACAGTAATCCCTGATGAGCGCACACTCTTTTTACCCAGCAAAACACAAAAGCAGGTTGGAAAAGCAGAGAGTGTTGGATGCGGTTCAAACGGCTGTCTCTTCCCCACAGAGTCAGCCGGAGCCGGAGGCAGAGCCAGAGCCGGAGCTGGATCCGGAGCCGGAGCCGGAGCGCTGTAAACCCACAGCGGAGCAGCCATTCTGATGCCTGAAGTCAAATATGCTGGATCTCATTTGTATACAAATCACAGGCCGTGCTGTAATACTCTCGCGTCCACCGAGACAATGGAGCCATTGTGAGTTAGGATCAGTGTGGCTGCTGTGTACATGTCTCGCTGCTGTACGAACACGAGCACGTGTGTGCACTGTCACGGGCTGGACCGCAACCCAACACAACCCCCCTCCTGGACTTCACCATTAGAGCTGGTGTCTGGGAACATGCGTCAGAAAAGCCGGATTTCTGTAATGCTGTTGTGTTGAAGTCAGAAAGACCATCAGATTCCACCCCATAATTATTTGCAACGCTTACATACAGTAATTAGCTCCAAAAGATCAATATTGTTTGCTCTAGATATCGGCTAATCCAAAGCACTCACAATCCAAATATCAGCAAACAATCATTTAGCTGCTAATTACACAGTTAACCGATGTGGCTCTGGGTTACACAAGCGCTGTTTGCTACAGTAAGTCACGCATCACTGTAACAGAGGAGAGGTGTGCCGCTAATTACAGTGATCAGCCTTAGATAAACCTCCCAGAACCCCAGAGCAACCACACCTAACAACCCTAGCAACCACCGGGGGTTCCCTAGCAACTGTCCAGAACACCTGAGCAACCACCCAAGATTCCTTAGTAACTGCCCAGAACAACCATCCAAAATGCCTCAGCAACCACCAATGATGCAGGAACCACAGTGGATACCCTAGCAACTGTCCAGAACACCCTAGCAACCACCCAGGATGGCCTAGCAACTGTCCAGAACACCCTAGCAACCACCCAGGATGCCCCTAGCAACTGTCCAGAACATCCTAACAACCCCCTGGGAACCATCCAAAATGCCTCAGCAACCACCAATGATGCAGGAACCACAGTGGATACCCTAGCAACTGTCCAGAACACCCTAGCAACCACCCAGGATGGCCTAGCAACTGTCCAGAACACCCTAGCAACCACCCAGGATGCCCCTAGCAACTGTCCAGAACATCCTAACAACCCCCTGGGATGGCAACTGTCCAGAACACCCTGGCAACCACCCAGGATGCCCTAGCAACTGTCCAGAACATCTTAACAACCACCGGGGATGCCCTAGCAACTGTACAGAACATCCTAACAACCACTTGGGATGGCCTAGCAACTGTCCAGAACACCTGAGCAATCACCCAAGATTCCCTAGTAACTACCCATAACACCCTAACAACCATCCATAATGCCCCAGCAACCACCAATGATGTAGCAACCACCAGGGATGGCCTAGCACCTGTCCAAAACATCCTAACAACCACCTGGGAACCAACTGTCCAGAACACCTGAGCAATCACCCAAGATTCCCTAGCAGCTACCCAGAACACCCTAAAAACCACTCAAGATACTCCAATAATTTCCAGAACACCCTAGCACCCACCCAGGATGCCCAGAACACCCTGGAAACCACCCAAAATGCCATAACAACCACATAGAACACCATAGCAACCATCAAAAATGCCTCAGCAACCACCCAAAACAGCTAAGGTAATGATATAGCAATCACACAACCCACAAACATCATAGCATCAACTTAGAACACCCTAGCAACTGTCCAGAACACCCTAGCAACCATCCAAAACATCATCGCAACCACTGACAACACCCTAACAACTGTCCAGAACACCTAACAACCACCCAGAATGCCCTAACAACCACTCAGAATACCCAAGCAACCATTCAAAATCCCTCAGCAACCACCCAGAACACGCTAGCAACTACCCAAAACATCACAGCAATCCCCTAGAATGCCCAAACAACCACCCAGGACACATAACAACCACCCAGAATGCTCTAACAACCACTCAGAACACCCTAGCAACCATCCAAAATCCCTCAGCAACCACCCAGAACACGCTAGCAACTACCCAAAACATCACAGCAACCACCTAGAATGCCCTAATAACCCACCAGAACACCTAACATCCACCCAGAATGCTCTAACAACCACTGAGAACACCCTAGCAACCATCCAAAAACCCTCAGCAACCACCCAGAACACGCTAGCAACAACCCAAAACCTCACATCAACCACCTAGAATGCCCTAGCAACCACCCAGGACACCTAACAACCACCCAGAAATCTCTAACAACCACTCAGAACACCCTAGCAACTATCCAAAATCCCTCAGCAACCACCCAGAACACGCTAGCAACTACCCAAAACATCACAGCAACCACCTAGAATGCCCTAACAACCACTCAAAACACCTAACAACCACCCAGAATGCTCTAACAACCACTCAGAACACCCTAGCAACCATCCAAAAACCCTCAGCAACCACCCAGAACACGCTAGCAACTACCCAAAACATCACAGCAATCACCTAGAATGCCCTAGCAACCACCCAGGACACCTAACAACCACCCAGAATGCTCTAACAACCACCCAGAACACCTAACAACCACTCAGAACACCCAAGCAACCATTCAAAATCACTCAGCAACCACCCAGAACACGCTAGCAACTACCCAAAACATCACATCAACCACCTAGAATGCCCTAGCAACCACCCAGGACACCTAACAACCACCCAGAATGCTCTAACAACCACCCAGAACACCTAACAACCACCCAGAATGCTCTAACAACCACTCAGAACACCCTAGCAACCATCCAAAATCCCTCAGCAACCACCCAGAACACGCTAGCAACTACCCAAAACATCACATCAACCACCTAGAATGCCCTAGCAACCACCCAGGACACCTAACAACCACCCAGAATGCTCTAACAACCACCCAGAACACCTAACAACCACCCAGAATGCTCTAACAACCACTCAGAACACCCTAGCAACCATCCAAAATCCCTCAGCAACCACCCAGAACACGCTAGCAACTACCCAAAACATCACATCAACCACCTAGAATGCCCTAGCAACCACCCAGGACACCTAACAACCACCCAGAATGCTCTAACAACCACCCAGAACACCTAACAACCACCCAGAATGCTCTAACAACCACTCAGAACACCCTAGCAACCATCCAAAATCCCTCAGCAACCACCCAGAACAGCCTAGCAACGCACTATTAACCACCAAGAATACCCTAGTAACCGGTTATCAGTGCACTAGCAACCACCCACATCTCAGCAACATTCAAGAACCCCCAGCAACTTCATAGCAACATATTAAAACCCACTTTGTGTTCGCCACATGTAATGTTCCTAACCGAGCTCGTCCAGTTCATTGTTTACCTTTACTTATCGTCATTTCATTCATCACATATTGGCTTTGAGATTTTACTGTCGGACTGAATGCACCTCAATCTGTCGCTAATCAGATCCGCCTGTTGTTCTGCTGGGGGAGGGATGGCCTGACGCGAGCATGTTCAAACACAGGCGGAGATCGATTGGAGTGATCTAATTGGATATATTTCCTCTGACGCTTCCCTCGGCTGAATGCTGATGATGAAGAGTCTCTGAGAGCAGAAGGCCTTGCCTGGCCGATGTGTTAAAGAGGTTTTCCAAAGCCTTGCCAGCCTTGAAGTGCATGTCGATTTATCTCCCAGTCTTTCTAAAAGTCTTGTCTAAGTTAAAGCCCACCGTGACCATATGAACACAATATCTCCGTGTTAATCTTCCTGCTGGAATATTTCCTTTCCTTCACTACAGCAAGCCCTACTCTCTTCCACATGGCCATTTGAGGGTTTATGAACTTGTTTATGTGTCTGCTAATTCAGTTTACATAACACACATTACGTTAGCATTAGCGAGCATTACCGGCGGCTAAGAGTATTACGTGTTACTGTATCCTTATTTCCTCAATCCGCTTTCACAAATTACTCAACATTCAGGGGCGTCATGCACCGATTCCCCCCCGCTCACTAGACATGACGACACATAACGTCTGTCGGTAGTGTTTTCAATTTCAGTGGCTGATCAAATCATTTACCTACAATCCATGGATGGAGGGGTGGATAGATAGATAGATAGATAGATAGATAGATAGATAGATAGACAGACAGACAGACAGACAGACAGACAGACAGACAGACAGACAGACAGACAGACAGACAGACAGACAGACAGACAGACAGACAGACAGACAGACAGACAGACAGACAGACAGACAGACAGACAGATAGATAGATAGATAGATAGATAGATAGATAGATAGATAGATAGATAGATAGATAGATAGATAGATAGATAGATAGATAGATAGATAGATAGATAGATAGATAGATAGATAGATAGATAGATAGATAGATAGATAGATAGATAGATAGAACATGGATGGATGGAATATTGATGAAAGGGTGGGTGGATGGATGGATGGATGGATGGATGAATGGATGGATGATAAAATTATGGATGGGTGGATGGATGATATAACTATGGATGGGTGGATGGGTGGATGGATGGATGGATAGGAGGATGGATGGGTGATATAACAATGGATGGATGGGTGGATGGATGATATAACAATGGATGGATGGATGGATGGATGGGAGGATGGATGATATAACAATGGATGGATGGATGGATGGATGGATGGGAGGATGGATGATATAACAATGGATGGATGGATGATATAACAATGGATGGATGGATGGATGGATGATATAACGATGGATGGATGGATGGATGAATGAATGATATAACTATGGATGGGTGGATGGATGGATGGATGGATGGGAGGATGATGGATGATATAATGATGGATGGGTGGATGGATGGATGGATGATATAACGATGGATGGATGGATGGGTGGATGGATGGATGGATAATATAACGATGGATGGGTGGATAGATGGGTGGATGGATGGATGGATGGATGGGAGGATGGATGGATGATATAATGATGGATGGGTGGATGGATGGATGATATAACGATGGATGGATGGGTGGATGGATGGATAATATAATGATGGATGGATGGATGGGTGGATGGATGGATAATATAACGATGGATGGGTGGATAGATGGGTGGATGGATGGATGGATGGATGGATGGGAGGATGGATGGATGATATAATGATGGATGGATGGATGGATGGATGATATAACGATGGATGGATGAGTGGATGGATGGATAATATAATGATGGATGGATGGATAATATAATGATGGATGAGTGGATGGATGATAGAATGATGGATGGGTGGATGGATGGATGGATGGATGGATAATATAATGATGGATGGGTGGATGGATGATAGAATGATGGATGGGTGGATGGATGGATGGGTGGATGATAGAATGATGGATGGGTGGATGGGAGGATGGATGGGAGGATGGATGGATGATATAAAGATGGATGGGTGGATGGATGGATGGATGATATAACGATGGATGGATGGGTGGATGGATGGATAATATAATGATGGATGGATGGATGGATGGATGGATGGATGGATGGATAATATAATGATGGATGGGTGGATGGATGGATGATAGAATGATGGATGGGTGGATGGATGGATGATAGAATGATGGATGGATGGATGGATGGATGGATGGATGATAGAACGATGGATGGGTGGATGGGTGGATGATAGAATGATGGATGGATGGATGGATGGATGGATGGATGGATGGATGATATAATGATGGATGGGTGGATGGATGGATGATAGAATGATGGATGGGTGGATGGATGGATGATAGAATGATGGATGGATGGATGGATGGATGGATGGATGATAGAACGATGGATGGGTGGATGGGTGGATGATAGAATGATGGATGGATGGATGGATGGATGGATGGATGGATGATATAATGATGGATGGAATCAGTCTTTCAGGTTCATCACTCTATTCTACTTCCTGTGTGTTGTGGCCAATTCCATTAAAACTCACACTCATGAATTGAGAGGCTATTAATTATTGGATTCTGCACAAGCCTAGCAAACATTTCCCGTTTCCCTGAGTCTTTACTCCGGCACGGCTCGCTGCGTTCGGCACATCCACACACAGCACCGGCGTCTCTGTTAGGCGGCAAATGAAAATGAATTCATTTCCTGCCCCTCCAGCTGCTCTGTATCACTGACACACCACAGCTCAGCAGAACAGATAACGCGTACAGTTTTTAATACATCTTCACTAATGTTTTCCCGTATGCAGCTTCACATGCTCCCTCTGCAATCACACTGTTTATTTGGCCTGTAATGAAGGGTTTGTTTCTGTATGTCGGTGTGTGTGAGGCATTGAGAGGAATGATCACTGAACACACTGATGACACAGAGGAACACCAGCTGCAGAAACTCTGAGAGCAGATGCAAAGCTTCTCAAAATGGCCACAGGTCACAACTTTTGCATCACACACCTATTGTCTTCATCAGAGGATCCGCCATTTGTAGTCCATCACAAATTTGTAGTTCACACAAAAAATGAACGCCTCAATGTGTTTGGAAAAGAGCTTCAGCGGCTGAACAGCTCAATTAATTCTGTTCTCATCACTCCAATGAGACGAGAGGCCGTTTGATCCGGACTTACAGATATCACAACATCACCGGCCTATAAAAGAGAATTGAGACAAATAAAAAGAGAATAAAATGATATTAATTATATGCGCTTCTTCTAAAGGAGGATGAATGGATAATTAAAAGCGTCTCGTGTCCTGAGATAAACGTTCCGTCTGAATGCCGTCAGAAGTAAATGACCAAACACAATGGCCTGAGAATGAGGCAGTAATTGCCCGTTCTGCAGTGATATCTCAGGGAAGTGACAGCAGAATATCAATTTCTGTGCCATTTCAAGGCACTCGATCAGAGACTGAGCCGTTCTCACGCCGTTCATGAACATACACTTCAGCGCTAACAGAGCAGACTCGCTTCACATCAACTGCATTTTTACTTTTCAAAGTTACAGTGACTAGATTGATAGATAGATAGATAGATAGATAGATAGATAGATAGATAGATAGATAGATAGATAGATAGATAGATAGATAGATAGATAGATAGATAGATAGATAGATAGATAGATAGATAGATAGATGGATAGAACATGGATGGATGGAACATTGATGAAAGGGTGGATGGACGGACGGACGGACAGAGATGGATGGATGGATGGATGGATGGAACTGATGAAATGGTGGGTGGATGGATGGATGGATGGAACATTGATGGAAGGATAGTTGGATCGATAGATCTTTTATCTTTTTTTGTATCTTTAAATGCAAATGAGCTGCTGCTCCGCCCCCTATCCAGGAGAGGGCGGAGTCTGTAAAGCTCATGCTCATGTCTGTCGTGCTCAAGTGACTCTGCAGTGTCAGACGGAGCGTCCCGAGAGTCTAAGATTCTCTTTTAGAAAGCCGAGCAGGACTAGCGCCGCTGTGCTGAGTGAAGCTCGGCCTCCAGTGCATTCCTGCTGAAATAAGTTTACGGTTCAGAATTAGAGTCATGCAAACCGCATTACTTAATTAGCATCGTAAACAAACCGCACAAGTTCAGCATGTCACATCAGAACGCTTTCTCTATCCGAGTGTCAAAGCTCCAGAGGCGTTCATCACAATCTTCCCGTACATTTGTGAAGTATTTCATTTTCCTGTTTTGTTGACTTGGCCTGCTGGTAGCCTTAATGGTAATTAAAATTGCGATTGAAGCATCATAACCGCCGCCTCCCGGTATGATCGGCATCAACTATCGCTGGAGAATGGCGAGTGTTAATTGTCCGCCCCAGGAGAGACTCTTTAACCGCACAGCATGTCTTTAAATCCTTAACATCTCCTTGTTTTGATCAAAGAAGGCGAGCGCTGCGGGGAAACTCCACAAATCAGATTGGGGAAAAGTGTCTGCTTTAATTCCTGGAGACTGGTGAGATGGATGTCAGCGGGATGATTAGCTGAAGGATGTGATTGAGAGATGTTACGCCGTATGACTCAAGAAACGGCGGTTCTGGTAAAACTCGTCTCAGTGTTGGAGGTTTTCAGACGGCCCTCGCTCCTCTACGGTTCACACATGAGAGGTTTTGAAATATCTGTATTATAAAGCCATAGCCAGAGGCCAGCGGCCCAGACAGCGGCCCACCTGCTATTGGTACTGTAAAAACACTGAGAGCGATGACAGCTTTCCAATAGATGTGATAATAAAACAGCTCTTACACTTGAGAGATTCATTAATGCAATCGGTTCATGTGAATCATTTGAAATCAGACATACAGTGAGGAAAATAAGTATTTGAACACCCTGCTATTTTGCAAGTTCTCCCACTTGGAAATCATGGAGGGTCTGAAATTGTCATCGTAGGTGCATGTCCACTGTGAGAGACATAATCTAAAAAAAAAATCCAGAAATCACAATATATGATTTTTTAACTATTTATTTGTATGATACAGCTCCAAATAAGTATTTGAACACCTGTCTATCAGCTAGAATTCTGACCCTCAAAGACCTGTTAGTCTGCCTTTAAAATGTCCACCTCCACTCCTCCACACTTTGAGGTCGTTAGCTGCATAAAGACACCTGTCCACCCCATACAATCAGTAAGAATCCAACTACTAACATGGCCAAGACCAAAGAGCTGTCCAAAGACACTAGAGACAAAATTGTACACCTCCACAAGGCTGGAAAGGGCTCCGGGGAAATTGCCAAGCAGCTTGGTGAAAAAAGGTCCACTGTTGGAGCAATCATTAGAAAATGGAAGAAGCTAAACATGACTGTCAATCTCCCTCGGACTGGGGCTCCATGCAAGATCTCACCTCGTGGGGTCTCAATGATCCTAAGAAAGGTGAGAAATCAGCCCAGAACTACACGGGAGGAGCTGGTCAATGACCTGAAAAGAGCTGGGACCACCGTTTCCAAGGTTACTGTTGGTAATACACTAAGACGTCATGGTTTGAAATCATGCATGGCACGGAAGGTTCCCCTGCTTAAACCAGCACATGTCAAGGCCCGTCTTAAGTTTGCCAATGACCATTTGGATGATCCAGAGGAGTCATGGGAGAAAGTCATGTGGTCAGATGAGACCAAAACAGAACTTTTTGGTCATAATTCCACTAAACGTGTTTGGAGGAAGAAGAATGATGAGTACCATTCCAAGAACACCATCCCTACTGTGAAGCATGGGGGGGGGTAGCATCATGCTTTGGGGGTGTTTTTCTGCACATGGGACAGGGCGACTGCACTGTATTAAGGAGAGGATGACCGGGGCCATGTATTGTGAGATTTTGGGGAACAACCTCCTTCCCTCAAATGATGGGTCGAGGCTGGGTCTTCCAACATGACAATGACCCGAAGCACACAGCCAGGATAACCAAGGAGTGGCTCTGTAAGAAGCATATCAAGGTTCTGGCGTGGCCTAGCCAGTCTCCAGACCTAAACCCAATAGAGAATCTTTGGAGGAGCTCAAACTCCGTGTTTCTCAGCGACAGGCCAGAAACCTGACTGATCTAGAGAAGATCTGTGTGGAGGAGTGGGCCAGAATCCCTCCTGCAGTGCAAACCTGCTGAAAAACTACAGGAAACCTTTGACCTCTGTAATTGCAAACAAAGGCTACTGTACCAAATATTAACATTGATTTTCTCAGGTGTTCAAATACTTATTTGCAGCTGTATCATACAAATAAATAGTTAAAAAATCATACATTGTGATTTCTGGATTTGTTTTTTAGATTATGTCTCTCACAGTGGACATGCACCTATGATGACAATTTCAGACCCTCCATGATTTCCAAGTGGGAGAACTTGCAAAATAGCAGAGTGTTCAAATACTTATTTTCCTCACTGTAATTGGGAGGGGTCCAACATTCATCCTTTAAATAAATAATTATAAACAGTTTTTGCTTATGTGGAAATAAAACTACTCAAAGCATTGCAAACTGACATAACTGAGCCAAAAAATGACAATAGGATCATTTCTATCAGCCATTCATCAACACAGTAAAAATAAAGTATATATATATATATATATATATAAAGACATTTTTAATATTTTGATGCTGCCAGAAAATAGTTTTTCTTATTTGCTTTGGTTGTTTTGTTTTTAATTAAGATTTCAGTATTTATTAGATTTTATATCATTCTTTTTACAAAATATTTTGTAAATATTTACAAAATAAAATATATACAAATTGTATTATCCACTGTAAAAAAAAAGGTTGTTTCAAGTTAAAATATATATATATTACTTATATATTTTTATTATTATTATTATTATTTTAAGGCTGTTTGTACTTAAATTAAGTTTAGTGAACTTAAATATCCAAGTTGTCACTTAGAACAACTTCACATTTCAAGTTGACTAAACTTAAAAATGTAAGGCAGCACAAACACTTACTTTTCAAAGTTGAAACAACAATACATATATAATTTAAATATAAAAAATATATTTTTCAATTATATAATATTCTACTATTATCATATACGCTGTAAAAATATTGTTGGTTTAACTTAAAAAAGTAAGTTGCCTTAAAAAAATAAGGTTTTGAACTTTTAATAAATTTAAAATTAATTGAAATTAAAAATGTAAGTTAATACAATGAAGGAGATTGGTTTAATAAAAGAAACACAAAATATGATGTTATCTGAACCACATAATTTAAGTTGATTTGACAAACGATAAAAAGTTGTGATCAATCAGTTTAACAGTGTATGAATATTATGCATTTTATATTAATTCTCAAAAATGTTATTTGAGAGTGTAGGAAGTGAAGAGTTCAATTTACTCATAAAATAATTGAATTACATTTGGCAAAAACTGCGGCAAATCAATTCGTTTATAATAATGTGAAGAAATAAAAGGGTACAGGGAGTCCAGCACAGCATTCTTCCTAAAAACTAAAAGCACTCAAATAAATCAAATCAGGAACAGAAGAGTGTTTTTCTTTGGGAAGTTCAGCCAGTATTGTGCTTTTCAGAGTAATGCTTTATGATTTCTCCGCTTCAGTTGGGATCAGGTGGGATTTCTCCCGACACGTCGCGCTCTTGTGATGTAGACAGCGGCCAGGATGAAGGAAAACACAGGTGGGAATACATATGGCAAAGGAATGTCGGACTTTATTCCCAGACAGCTGATCCCCTTTGAAAGTCTTGGATCATAAATGAAACATATGCATTTTAATATTGCCGGGAACTACGACGTATCCTCACGCTTCCGGTCCGCTTTTATGAATGATTCTGCTCGATTTGTTTCCGCGTGCGAACGGAGCTCCAGGGCCGATGACAGCCGAAATCCCCAAAAGTGACGAGTAACGAGCAAAAGTTAACGCGAAGGTCACAAAAGTGGTTCAACCTTAGGAAGCGCTTCATTAGCAGGAGAAACTGACCTGAGGCAGGAGAACAGAAAAAGTGACGTTTGGTTTTCAAATGTCAGTGCATACATTTGCATTTATCACACTTTGTAGGCTACTGGTGGCTTTCTCTGTGCTCTTCCAGATTTGATTTTCTTGATGCATAACGACTGTTTCTAATGTGCATCTCGAGGGCCACGTGAGAAGAGTCAAAGCTGAAGCAGTCGAAGCTGTTTTAAGTTCAGACGCCGGTTGCTTCAAAGCTCTCAAAAGCACAGAGCCTTAATTAAGCAGAGAAATAAAGACTGACCCAGCTGGTGTTTCTCCAATCAAACCGCCGTGTGTCTGCAGGCACCGGGGCCGTTTGTCAGCGCGCTGGGAAAACTGTAAACGATCGTCGTGTGTGCTGTGGGTTTATACCGTAAGTGCTTCAAAATTGCCTTGAGCAGCGCAAAACAACAGAGAAAAGTCTGCGCTTGTGATGAAGTTTGCTGTCGGTTAATATTCCACACAGCAAACTCGACAAAGCACTTTGAAACACACACTGGCTCAGTGTTTTTGACTTGTTTTAAATACACTATATTGCTAAAAGTATTGGGGCGAGTTCAGGTGTTCAATCCCTCCATGGCCACAGGTGTGCAACTCAAGCTCTAGGCCTGCAGACGCTTCTACACACATCAGTGAGAGAATGGGCCGCTCTCAGGAGCTCAGAGAACTCAAGCTCTAGACCTGCAGACGCTTCTACACACATCAGTGAGAGAATGGGCCGCTCTCAGGAGCTCAGAGAACTCAAGCTCTAGCCCTGCAGACGCTTCTACACACATCAGTGAGAGAATGGGCCGCTCTCAGGAGCTCAGAGAACTCAAGCTCTAGACCTGCAGACGCTTCTACACACATCAGTGAGAGAATGGGCCGCTCTCAGGAGCTCAGAGAACTCAAGCTCTAGTCCTGCAGACGCTTCTACACACATCAGTGAGAGAATGGGCCGCTCTCAGGAGCTCAGAGAACTCAAGCTCTAGACCTGCAGACGCTTCTACACACATCAGTGAGAGAATGGACCGCTCTCAGGAGCTCAGAGAACTCAAGCTCTAGACCTGCAGACGCTTCTACACACATCAGTGAGAGAATGGGCCGCTCTCAGGAGCTCAGAGAACTCAAGCTCTAGACCTGCAGACGCTTCTACACACATCAGTGAGAGAATGGGCCGCTCTCAGGAGCTCAGAGAACTCAAGCTCTAGTCCTGCAGACGCTTCTACACACATCAGTGAGAGAATGGGCCGCTCTCAGGAGCTCAGAGAACTCAAGCTCTAGACCTGCAGACGCTTCTACACACATCAGTGAGAGAATGGGCCGCTCTCAGGAGCTCAGAGAACTCAAGCTCTAGACCTGCAGACGCTTCTACACACATCAGTGAGAGAATGGGCCGCTCTCAGGAGCTCAGAGAACTCAAGCTCTAGACCTGCAGACGCTTCTACACACATCAGTGAGAGAATGGGCCGCTCTCAGGAGCTCAGAGAACTCAAGCTCTAGACCTGCAGACGCTTCTACACACATCAGTGAGAGAATGGGCCGCTCTCAGGAGCTCAGAGAACTCAAGCTCTAGCCCTGCAGACGCTTCTACACACATCAGTGAGAGAATGGGCCGCTCTCAGGAGCTCAGAGAACTCAAGCTCTAGACCTGCAGACGCTTCTACACACATCAGTGAGAGAATGGGCCGCTCTCAGGAGCTCAGAGAACTCTCGATCGCTGGGTTAAACTAACCCAATCGCTGGGTTAAACCAACACAATCGCTGGGTTAAACCCACCCAATCTCTGGGTTAACAATCGCTGGGTTAAAATAGCACAATCGCTGGGTTAAACCAACCCAATCGCTGGGTTAAACCCACCCAATCTCTGGGTTAACAATCGCTGGGTTAAACCAACACAATCGCTGGGTTAAACCCACCCAATCTCTGGGTTAACAATCGCTGGGTTAAAATAGCACAATCGCTGGGTTAAACCAACCCAATCGCTGGGTTAAACCCACCCAATCTCTGGGTTAACAATCGCTGGGTTAAAACAGCACAATCGCTGGGTTAAACCCACCCAATCTCTGGGTTAACAATCGCTGGGTTAAAACAGCACAATCGCTGGGTTAAACTAACCCAATCGCTGGGTTAAACCAACACAATCGCTGGGTTAAACCCACCCAATCTCTGGGTTAACAATCGCTGGGTTAAAACAGCACAATCGCTGGGTTAAACTAACCCAATCGCTGGGTTAAACCTACCCAATCTCTGGGTTAACAATCGCTGGGTTAAAACAGCACAATCGCTGGGTTAAACCAACCCAATCTCTGGGTTAAGAATCGCTGGGTTAAAACAACACAATCGCTGGGTTAAACTAACCCAAATGCTGGGTTAAACCAACACAATCGCTGGGTTAAACCAACCCAATCTCTGGGTTAACAATCGCTGGGTTAAAACAACACAATCGCTGGGTTAAACCAACACAATCGCTGGGTTAAACCCACCCAATCTCTGGGTTAACAATCGCTGGGTTAAAACAGCACAATCGCTGGGTTAAACTAACCCAATCGCTGGGTTAACAATCGCTGGGTTAAACCAACACAATCGCTGGGTTAAACCAACCCAATCTCTGGGTTAACAATCGCTGGGTTAAAACAACACAATCGCTGGGTTAAACCAACCCAATCTCTGGGTTAACAATCGCTGGGTTAAAACAACACAATCGCTGGGTTAAACCAACACAATCGCTGGGTTAAACCCACCCAATCTCTGGGTTAACAATCGCTGGGTTAAAACAGCACAATCGCTGGGTTAAACTAACCCAATCGCTGGGTTAACAATCGCTGGGTTAAAACAGCACAATCGCTGGGTTAAACCAACCCAATCTCTGGGTTAACAATCGCTGGGTTAAACCAACACAATCGCTGGGTTAAACCTACCCAATCTCTGGGTTAACAATCGCTGGGTTAAAACAGCACAATCGCTGGGTTAAACTAACCCAAACGCTGGGTTAAACCAACACAATCGCTGGGTTAAACCAACACAATCGGTGGGTTAAACTAACCCAATCGCAAGGTTAAACCAACCCAGAGATTGGGTGGGTTTAACCCAGCGATTGGGTTAAATGTTTTCACACCGTGACAGGCAGTTTTATTTAACCCAACTATTGTTTAAAAAGTACTATATGGCTGGCTTAAAATGAACCCAAAATGAACTGGAAATTAAAAATCAGGCACATTATTACTAGAGGCAACAATAATAATCAAAAGGTAAACATTTATTAATAAGCAATTCAATAATGTTTATTGCTATTTATTATTCATTAAACTTATCAATAATGTTAATTTATTAAACATATTAATACAATTAAGGGTTCCTTACAGCAATACAGTCATTTTTAAACAATAGTTGGGTTAAATAAAACTACCCAGCAGGAAAACATTTCACCCAATCGCTGGGTTAGTTTTTAACCCAGCATATTTTTTGAGTGATGTAAATGTAGTAATGAACATTAACTAAGATGAATAAATGTTGGTTCCTGTTAACTGGTGTATGGATCCTTACTAAGGTAAAACAAGACAAAATATTTTTTTTGCAGTGCATTCTTCTCCTCGGCTTCATATCTGCACTACATTCATCATGTCGGAGCGGTTCGACGCAGTGGCTTCGGTCCCACACATAAAGTTAAATCGGTTGTTTAGATTGGCCGTCTCTGAGAAAATCCCGGCGCGATGAGGTCATCGAGGAGCCGTCAATATGGATTACACCAAATTGCTGGGCTGTCTGTGGGAGCTCAGGACGAACGGCTCAAGTACGACTGTGAGAGAACTGTGTGCAATTTAAAGGTGCGTTTTCCCTCCTGACAAGCCCCTAATTGAGGATAAAGGCTCTTTTCAGGTGCCCACAGCTGTAGAGTCATTACAGCTTTTGATTTGAATGTGATTTCTTCTGCTAAGCCCGACCTGGATCGAATTATCCCGGACGTTTGTGAGAACGTGTCACTCTCAGGCCCTTTCAAGCACCATCAGGAAGACATCATGGGTGTAAAAATCAATGGCCTTTTAGCATGTCACTGATTCACACGTTTATGCAGGAAAACTTTGGCTAAATGAACAACATGTGCTGATGCACTTACAGCGCTTCAGGAAGTGATGGCTTCTTTAAAGCAGTCAAAGGTTGGGAGAAACTCAGCGCCTGTTAACTAACTAATGTCACTCACTACATCTTACAGTGTGAAACCCAAAACCTCAGCAGATACAGACACGGCTGGGGTTCACACAAAAATCACTGCCTAAAAATGAGTTAAAGTGATAGTTCAGCCAAATATGAAAGCTCTTCATTAAAGGGTCATAACACACACACAGTTTCTGCCAGTATCTGTAGAGTAGTGTTGATCCTTCATATCCCCCAAGAGTCTTTAGTTTATCATCTTTATAAAAGACAGAAACACTGAACCGATTCTTTCTGAACACAGCCGAGCTCGTGGAGGAGAGCAGTGGGCGGAGCTAAAGACACACACACACACACACACACATCATGGCATTATCCCTGGATAACTCTCGATTCACTATAAGTCGGTGTTGTTCACATTATATGCACTTACTCGCCGATTCCACTCATGACCAGGAACACACACACACACACACACTTGCAGAACTCCGGAAACACAAACTGCATCCACTGTTCCCTTAATGCTGGATTATTTGGGAAGCTGAACAAGGTGATCTTTCCCTCACACACACACACACTTTAGTGACATTGTTGATCTCGTGTCTAGAAACACTAGATCAATGGGTGATGTGTGTGTGTGTGTGTGTGTGCTCATATAAGGAATTGACCGTTCGCGAAGACCCGCCCCCTTTAGTTACTGTTGCTATGTCCACAGGGCTGTTTTTAGGCATAGGCGAACTAGGTGGTCGCCTAGGGCGCCATCAGCTGAAGGGGTGCCAATGAACGCATATCAGGGGTGTGTGTAAAGGGTGTCAAGGCCACCCTGAAATATGATTGGTTCCCCTAACACTATTGGGTCAGAGTACTGTCAATTACTGTCTGAATGTTGCATGTAAAGTTTGCATTTGGAGTGCTCAACACCATTAGATCAGAGCTCGGTCAAAGCTTTGGCAAGGTAACGCTTTTTTTAACCACACAATAAAGCCAAATTCAAAGGCCAAATAAAAAAACAGGTACAATAAAAAGTGCACAAATCTGTATTTTGTTAGGGCCGAATTTGTGGCAGTGGAGAAATCACGCTGTGAAATGGGCAGATAGTGTAATATTGCTCTGTGTGTATTATAGAGGCAAGATGTAGACTAACCACACTCACTTTAGCATTACATTATATATGATAGGCCTATCATTATATTTAGACTCAATTAAGCTTTCTTCTCTTACTTGCACCTCCAAAAGGTGTGTTTTTGCGCTAATGCATTGTTAAAGGATCAGTGTGTAATTGTCTCATATAAAATTTCAATGTCCAATTTAAAAATAGTATAATAAAATGGGCTAATTCACAATATTTATTATCCTTTATTAAACCGCTTTGTCGAATTGAATGCATCTTTATGGATGGTGTTGAAAGCTGAATCGGTTCATTCAGTTCTAATAGTGTCAGGGCATGGCGTCGCGTTATTTAAAGGGGAAGTTCAAGCGTCAATGAGAAACAAAGACCGCACTGAATCAATATTTATTCTTGTTACTTTCATGTGACTGGATCAGCTTTTATACGTTTCCAAATTGTATTTGTATATATTTGTTAATAAGGATTACAGTTCCAAAATGGTATGGATATGTATGTATGTATTTGTTAATAAGGAGGATTAAAATTAATACCATGTTGCTTTTTAAGATTTGGCTGGGGGGTGCCAATAAGGATTTCGCCTAGGGCGTCAAAATGGCTAGAAATGGCCCTGTATATCCATAACACACACATGTTCACACGTAGAGAAAACACATCACGGAGCAAAGAGGACACTGACAACACGCCGACACACAGGACAGAGCGAGTTACTCTTGATATGACACAGAGTCTCAACTTTGAAATTGTAATTTTTTAAAGAAATTTACACAATAAATAGCGTCTTTAATGTGCCGTGATCGCTGTAGCGCCTCAAGCTGCGTGTGAACCGATCGTCTCTTCCTTCTAGTTCATTGATAAGCATGAAATAAACATGAATGAACACTAAAATAAATGTCGTTTCAACCGCGGACAGACGTCAGTACACACCGTTTCTCCAAGTTCAAGTCCACCGACGTTAATCTACGAACTCTCCTGACCGCTTTGTCGGACAAAACGGCAGTGATTGGTCCAAAAAATTGGACAAAACGAATGTGATTGGTCCATCCTTTCTGACGTCATACAGGGCCACACTCAAAAACAACTTTTTTGAAACTTGTTTGAATCCTGAAGGAGTGGACCCTCGTCCGTTTGGGGAGGAGCGCGCACAGTCAGCGGAGGCTCGCGCTGTGGAGCCAGGCCAAAGTATAAACAAGGCTTTGTCTTCCATGATGTTCAACACACATACTTCTGTTAAAATCTCAGAAAATTTGGTTTAGAGTTTCATGACCCTTTAAAGGGGGCTCTAATGCTCCTGCATTCTGCCTTATTCACACAGTTAAAGATTTCTGTGCCGAATACACTCCTTCAGGATTCAAACAAGTTTCAAAAAAGTTGTTTTCGAGTGTGGCCCTGTATGACGTCAGAAAGGATGGACCAATCACATCGCAGAATCTGCCGTTTTGTCCGACAAAGCGGTCAGGAGAGTTCGTAGATTAACGTCGGTGGACTTGAACTTGGAGAAACGGTGTGTGTTGACGTCTGTCCGCGGTTGAAACAACATTTTTTTTAGTGTTCATTCATGTTTATTTCATGCTTATCAATGAACTAGAAGGAAGAGACGATCGGTTCACGAGGCGTTTACATTTACATTTTACATTTACATTTATGCATTTGGCAGACGCTTTTATCCAAAGCGACTTACAGTGCACTTATTACAGGGACAATCCCCCTGGAGCAACATGGAGTAAAGTGCCTTGCTCAAGGACACACTGGTGGTGACCGCTGGGATCGAACCAGCAACCTTCTGCTTATCAGTTCCATGGTTTAACCCACTGGACCACCATCTCGTTTATACTCCATCGGGATCGTTCTATAAACCAGTAATCGTTCTATAAACCATCGGGAAAAAGCTTCAAGAAGAAGTGGGCTAATGTACACAGGTGATGATATTTATTTTAGTACCTTTCACCAAAAACCACACTACAAAAGAATTGTGTAAAACTCTTATTACTTGTGTAATTGTGTAAACCTTGATATTACTTGTGACATGAGAACAAAATATATGCACACATATATACAACTAAATTAACGATCTTTTAAATATTTCCTGATTTCACTAAACGTTTTCATGTAGTTTCATGATTTTTTGTTATTTTTATTAAACACGGATCGTTATTTAAAAGGGCTTATGTCTGCTTTTGTAGGCTCATTTTGTAAATATAAGCACCTAATTTGTATGTGTAAACTGGGTGCAGGTGTGGTGAGACGTCATTCTCAGCTAGATTCGCCTAGAACTCGTGCATCTTCGGATGCGGAGCTGTTACAAAAAATGCGCTGCACACCGCCACGCGAAATGGGGTCTTGACCGGCCACTCCGCGTTGACGTCATTTTTGCCGTGCGCTCGTGCATATGCGTCGAGTATAAGCAAAGCCTTAGCATCTGTTAGTTTTGAATGTGGGAGAAAACTGGTTAATTAGATTGGTTAAACTGGTTAAATCATTAAAAAAAAGATTGCTCTATTTTCAACTTCCTGGTTTAAATTCATAGGCTGTGATGTTTTCTCGTACTATAGTCCGGTGATGACTCATCAGTGTCTCATAATTATTCATGAGACTGCGTGTCTTTGTCTTATGAGAAGACGCGTTGCTTAATTCATGACTGCACGCGCTTAATTATTCATGAGACTGCGTGTCTTTATCCTATGAGAAGACGTATTGCTTAATTATTCATGACCGCGCGCGTTGATAGGCATTTTCCTCTGACTGGCGCTTCAAACAGTGTAAGTGCACACAGTAAGTGAGAGATGCAATAATAGATCAAAAATGAGTATTTTTTACGCTTTGTATGAGTTTCTGCGTTGCCTACGTTCTCTTTAATAGATCCCGAGTCTTCACACAAACGCGATTCATCCACACTGTGAGTGTAAACGCTCTTTACAGCCATTTAACCGACCAAACTAAGCCTCAAAAGTTATCAAAGGAATGCAACAGCGTGTTCATGTATATTTTCGTTGCAGAGAACAAATTGCGAATGGCTGTGCATTTAATTCACCCTTCGCCGCAAGTTTGATTGACAGGCGATCTGACCAATCACATCGCAGAATCTGCCGTTTTGTCAGACAAAGCGGTCAGGAGAGTTCGTAGATTAACGTCGGTGGACTTGAACTTGGAGAAACGGTGTGTACTGACGTCTGTCCGCGGTTGAAACAACATTTATTTTAGTGTTCATTCATGTTTATTTCATGCTTATCAATGAACTAGAAGGAAGAGACGATCGGTTCACGAGCATTTAGGGGTGTGGTCCTGGTCAAGACAATCTCCTGAACTCCAAACTGAATGTCGGAATGGGAAAGAAAGGTGATTTAAGCAATTTTGAGCGTGGCATGGTTGTTGGTGCCAGACGGGCCGGTCTGAGTATTTCACAATCTGCTCAGTTACTGGGATTTTCACGCACAACCATTTCTAGGGTTTACAAATAATGGTGTGAAAAGGGAAACACATCCAGTATGCGGCCGTCCTGTGGGCCAAAATGCCTTGTTGATGCTAGAGGTCAGAGGAGAATGGGCCGACTGATTCAAGCTGATAGAAGAGCAACTTTGACTGAAATAAGCACTCGTTACAACCGAGGTATGCAGCAAAGCATTTGTGAAGCCACAACACGCACAACCTTGAGGCGGATGGGCTACAACAGCAGAAGACCCCACCGGGTACCACTCATCTCCACTACAAATAGGAAAAAGAGGCTACAATTTGCACCAGCTCACCAAAATTGGACAGTTGAAGACTGGAAAAATGTTGCCTGGTCTGATGAGTCTGGATTTCTGTTGAGACATTCAGATGGTAGAGTCAGAATTTGGCGTAAACAGAATGAGAACATGGATCCATCATGCCTTGTTACCACTGTGCAGGCTGGTGGTGGTGGTGTAATGGTGTGGGGGATGTTTTCTTGGCACACTTTAGGCCCCTTAGTGCCAATTGGGCATGGTTTAAATGCCACGGCCTACCTGAGCATTGTTTCTGACCATGTCCATCCCTTTATGACCAGCATGTGCCCATCCTCTGGTGGCTACTTCCAGCAGGATAATGCCCCATGTCACAAAGCTCCAATCATTTCAAATTGGTTTCTTGAACATGACAATGAGTTCACTGGACTAAAATGGCCCCCACAGTCCCCAGATCTCAACCCAATAGAGCATCTTTATAGGGATGTGGTGGAACGGGAGCTTCGTGCCCTGGATGTGCATCCCACAAATCTCCATCAACTGCAAGATGCTATCCTATCAATATGGGCCAACATTTCTAAAGAATGCTTTCAGCTCCTTGTTGAATCAATGCCACGTAGAATTAAGGCAGTTCTGAAGGCCAAAGGGGGTCAAACACAGTATTAGTGCTGCTCCTAATAATCCTTTAGGTGAGTGTATATGTATTTGTGTAACGGTGAGCTTACAAAACCATGTGTATATTGTGTTGCGTGTAACGTAATGGTAATTTGCATTTGTGGGATGCTTTGAAGCTTTTAATGAGAGCGAATCAGAAGCCGTCGATGTACGGTCAGTCTCCCCTCGTCCCCGCCCACTCCGCCACTAAACCACACCCACTTTTATAGCATTTTTCAAAACTGTGGTGAGAACCGACGGCTGCTGAAACACGGGGTTTCATGACCCTTTAAGATATTTTGGAAATTCCTCACAGGCATCCTATGAGGCTTTTAACATTGGTGGTGTTATTAAAAGTCATTTAAATCTAATTATGTGCAATATGCTTGAAAAGAAGCTGTTTCTTAATCGCTCTGGAATCACGTATCAACGCTTAATGTCAAAATCTGTGACATTGTTAATGATGTCACACAAAACAGATAGTTATGAAGTAAACAACACAAAACAATTCACATTAAAAGGACAAGACAAGACTTATAGAGTTCCAGGAATAGACTTTTGTCCACTGTAGTGGACGTTATATTTTAAATATGATAATATTTTGTAATTATAATTTAAATCGGATTATTTTTCAAATCTCAGGAAAAAGTTATGGGGTTTCCAATCAAAATATGACTTTCTGTTACAAAACAGGGCACTGATTTCACAAATGTCCACTTTAGAGGACGCCAGGACTTAAATCATGTTTATCCGGCATTTTGGAGACATAACAAGTGAATAGGGAAAGAAATGATATATCAATATTCCTATGAAATATTAGATATTATTATGGAAATGTTGCCATTATTACACTTCTATTTTCCTTACATGTTACACCAAGAACACAATAATATGCAAATTAGATACACTGTAAAAAAAGTTACCTGGTTGCCTTAACATTTTGAGTTAATTGAAATTAATTTAATACAATGAAAATTTTTGAGAATCGACATTCTTTTTATACAAATATTATTCAAAGATTTTGTAAGCATATTTCGTAATTGTGTGGTTTTTTTTGTTATAAAGCCATGAAACATGCCAAATTGTGCTATTTTCATGATTTATCACAACATTTTTTACATTTTATGTGGTTCAGATACAATAATATTTTGAGTTTCTATTTATTTGAGTTTCAAAATTTTACGGCAACCAGGTTACTTACTTTTTTAAGTTAAACCAACAATATTTTTTTTACAGTGTAGATACATTGTATTGGATGGGAAAATCCAAGTATGGTAATTTTATCCACATATTGCATCAAGTAAAATGGCATATCAATGCATTCTGTTATATCTTTCATAACATAGTTCAGAATCATCTTTAAACAAAAATTGAAACCCTGAAACCTAAAAATTGATTGGTGAATGAAAAATAAATCCCATTGTTTTGCCTATACATGCAATTTCATGTCATTTTATTTATTTTTTGTCCTGGTGTCAACTACAGAGGACATATTATATCATATGAATATAATATCATTATTCAAAAATGCCCCCCCCCCCCCCCCATTTGTTTCTTATGCTCTAAAGTCTAAACTATGTAATGAAAAAATACTAACTTCAAAAAACTTTGAATTTACACAATATTTCAACTCTTATATGGACAGAATAGAATTTTCTAAATGAAAGTCAGTGTTGTTGGAACTCAAATATGTTTTATGTTCCTTGGCTGAACTGAAGTTGAATGTTTCTGAAAGAGTCTCTTCTGCTCACCAAGGCTGTGTTTATGATCATAACTCCAGTAAAACAGTGAAATATTCCTCCAGTGTAGATCAGCTGTTCTCTAAGTGTCATTTATTCCTGTGATTTTCATCATCATTCCTCCAGTCTTCAGTGTCACATGACCCTTCACTAATCATTCTCATATGAGGATCTGATTATTTATTGATGAAAACTGTGATGCATTGATTTCTCAGGATTCTTTGATGAATAGAAGGTTCAGAACGAACAGCATTTAATTAAAAATACAATCTTTTGTATCACTATAAATGTCTTTACTGTCACTTTTGATCAGTTCAATGCATCCTTGATGAATAAAAGTATTCATTTGCGTGTCACATGAATCATCACTGACTGTCATGACCGCACCAGAGTTAAGTTTATGTTTCGGTGGCTGATGTTCAAACTTCTGGCAGCCTGTTTATAATCGAATAAAAACCCTCAATTCTGAGTGAACGAGCCGCGTTTAAATCCGGCGTAAACACACGCATTCTACAGAAATACACTACTATACTAATCTTGCTATATGGCAACCAATGTCTGCCTTTTTATGATTGGACAAACGGATAGCCCCGCCCCCAACTCACATCATCTGCACTAAACAAGAAGAAACCGGTTACACGCTCTTAAAAAATAAAGGTTCCCGCCCCACTTCATCAGCGGCGCTTTTTACGAAAGCATTTTTTTCCATTAATTTTTCCCATAGGGAATGTCTTTGTTAAAGTATTATAAGCCATGAACCAAACCAACCACACACAAGGTGAATCATAACATTACAAACTTTGATTTGAAACTAAAAAGTATTTAAAAATCAGACAAAAGTATAAAGACTGTGAACTGAACAGCTACAATCCCATGAAGCATTGCAAACAGCATAATTAAATTCAAAATGTAATTATATATTTAAGTATTTTGTGAGTGTAGACTCGAATACGTCATTTGCAGTGTTTAATGGAAGTGGGCGGGGCTAATGAGATCTTTTTGCTCTCTCTGATTGGTGGAATGTTAGTACAGCATCATGGGTAATGTAGTTTATC
>CM042253.1:2082846-2090346 GCA_023566225.1 Romanogobio albipinnatus | reverse complement strand
ATTCAGAGATAGTGTTAAGATGACGGCAGTGCAGATGAACTCCTCACTCCTGCTCTCCTGAGACAGATCTACAGCGTTTAACAGCGTCGGCCCTTGATCTCCTCCAGCCCAGAGTTTACCTCAGCACACCTTCACTGCTGCTAAATCCATACGCTCGCGAGTATTAAACGTCATACGGACGATTTACAGTCATGCTTTTATTTCAATTGAAAATGAAAATACATCAAGAGAAAATACGTGCGAGTTTTTAATCAGGTGTACACCATTTGAAAATTGTTTACTGTAGTAAGCACTCATCTCACGCGCGGGACATTTACGCCTTATATGACACAAAATCAATACGCTCTAAATAAACTTCAGCAACGAGAACACACATATTTCTTTCCTTGTTGTTCATGGCTCTACAAATAATTATTGGGTTTCATAAAACCGCTCTCTGACAAGCCATAACGTCCAGGTGGCTCCAATCCCAACTCTTAATATCAAATATTATCTGGAGTTTATAGTTTGTCGATTTGCTTGTAACTTCAAATACTTAATTTCTTTCATTTTTTTTTTTTAATGTGTAAATCAAGAAACATTTTTGACATTCCTGTCTGATGATATTCTTGTCTGTGAGAGCGTTGTGGGTGGTTGCTAGGGGGTTGCTAGGGCGTATGGCGTTGCTGTTGAGCGTGCTGATACAGATGTGATGATAAAGGGTTTCTCTGAGGGTTGTGTCCAGTGTTGGTCAGGCATCAGTGCTTCTCAACTCTCCCTTCAGTGTCTCGGCTGAATAACTCTTTACTCTCCTCTCAAAGACTGTCTCAGGAGAGTTTTAGGGTTGCAAGATATCTATCCGTCTGTCCGTTCGTCTATACACACTCTATAGGGCCAAAAGTTTTGTGACGCCTGCCTTTACATGCACATGAGCTTTAATCCCATTCTTAATCCGTAGGGTTTAATATGGAGTCGGCCACCCTTTGCAGCTCTAACAGCTTCAGCTCTTCTTTCCTCAAGGTTTAGGAGTGTGTTTATGGGAAATCTTCTAGAAGCGCATTTTTGATGTTGGACGAGAAGGCCTGGCTCTCAGTCTCTGCTCTAATTCATCCCAAAGCTGTTCTATCGGGTTGAGGTCAGGACTCAAATTCCTCCACACCAAACTCGCTCATCCGTGTCTTTATGGAGCGACGCTTTGTGCACTGGTCAGTCATGCTGGGACAGGAAGGGGCCGTCCACAAACTGTTCCCGCAAAGTTGGGAGCATGAAATTGTTCAAAATGTCTCGGAACGCATTAAGAGTTCCTTTCACTGGAACTAAGGGGCCAACCCCACCCCATAATCCCCCCTCCACCAAACATTACACTGGGTACAATGCAATCAGGCAAGTCCCGTTCTCCAGGCAACCGCCAAACCCAGACTCGTCCATGCGATTGTCAGACAGAGAAGCGTGATTGGTCACTCAGAGAACACGTCTCCACTGCACTAGAGTCCAGTGGCGGCGCGCTTTACCCTACGCTTTGCATTGTCTCTTGGTGATGTGAGGCTTGGATGAGCTGCTCGGCCATGGAAACCCATTCCATGAAGCTCTACACACTGTTCTTGAGCTCATCTGAAGGCCACACGAGGTCTCTATTGACTCTGCAGAAAGTTGGCGACTTCTGTGACCCTCAGCATGCGCTGACCCCGCTTTTTGTGGCTGAGTTGCTGTTGTTCCCAATCGCTTCCACTATTTTATGACACCACTAACAGTTGAGTGTGGAACATTTAGTATAATATTTGGATTTATTGCACAGGTGTCCAGCGATCACGGCCCCACGCTTGAGTTCTCTGAGCTCCTGAGAGCGGCCCATTCTCTCACTGATGTGTGTAGAAGCGTCTGCAGGTCTAGAGCTTGAGTTCTCTGAGCTCCTGAGAGCGGCCCATTCTCTCACTGATGTGTGTAGAAGCGTCTGCAGGTCTAGAGCTTGAGTTCTCTGAGCTCCTGAGAGCGGCCCATTCTCTCACTGATGTGTGTAGAAGCGTCTGCAGGTCTAGAGCTTGAGTTCTCTGAGCTCCTGAGAGCGGCCCATTCTCTCACTGATGTGTAGAAGCGTCTGCAGGACTAGAGCTTGAGTTCTCTGAGCTCCTGAGAGCGGCCCATTCTCTCACTGATGTGTGTAGAAGCGTCTGCAGGTCTAGAGCTTGAGTTACACACCTGTGGCCATGAAGGGACTGAACACCTGAACTCGCCCCAATACTTTTGGCAATATAAATTAGTAGTTCACTACTCAAAATGGTGTCATCCTTTGCTCAAACCCATATGACTCTGTTTCTTATGTAAATCACAAAAGGAGAACCAGAGCCACTGACATCAAAAACAGCTCGTCCTAACACAATATACAGAGAAAAGAGAAAAAGATCAGCAGATTTATTCCTGTCGGCAGAGACAATAACAGGGACAGATCACATGACGAAGCAACACACACATCACTGGACCGACATGAACTGACAGCAAACAGGACGTTGAGTAAAGAGAGCGTTCAGCACTGAAGTGAATGTTGTCAAAATGTCGCTGCACACTGTCCTCCGCTCGCCATCTTTGTGTTGAGAATAGAGAAGTGCATGCAGAGACGACAACAGAGAAAATGTGGAGGAACTAAAGGTTTGTATGGGGACGCTTTGGAAGCGGACATGAGGAGAGAAGATGCAGGACAACAAAGAGTCCACACACTGATCTAGAATATAAAGAGACGAAACTGAAGCAAACACAAGTGTAAATATAGCTGTGAGCAGCAGTTATCAGGGTTCAAGCCAGGGCCGGCCCGTGGCATAGGCAGAATAGGCAAATGCTAGGGGCGCCACTCATCCATAGGGGCACCAAAATGTATTACTGATACTATTTTATTCATATTAATTTGTAATATTACCAAATAAAGCGCAAAAAAACTTAACTAAGTCCCCCGCATCTTCCCGGTCATCATCTCCCCCGCCGAGCTTGAAGTGCGTCAGAAATATAACGCGTGATCAGTTTAGCGTTGGGAATGTGTTGTGTCGCGCCGCCTCTCTAATACGCATCTGATATAGACAGGATTGCTTTCATTGTTTAGGGTGCTTGGCCGCTCGCTCCAGGTGTAGACACGGGGAAAGTTGCCTGATCATTTATGACGGATGGACGAATTATAGTGTCATAAAAAACAGAAGCTCTGATGCAGGCAAGAGAAGGGAAACACTGCACAAATGCTCTTCTTATTTAGTATTTTTGTCTTGTTTCTAGTCTAAATATCTACAAATTCTTAAACCAAGATGCATTTACTAGATAAGTAAAAATTATATTTTTTCTTAAGTGAGTTTTAGCTTAAAACAAGCTCAATGATCTGCCAATGGGGTGAGAAAAATAATCTTGTTTCTTGTTTCTGTCCCAAACAGAAATAAGATTATTTTTCTCACCCCATTGGCAGATCATTGAGCTTGTTTTAAGCTAAAACTCACTTCATTTTGATTTTTCCCCCAGAATACAAGGAAAAAATGATCTAATGTCATTTTACTAGTAAATACTTTTTTTGATGCATACTTTTTTTCAGCATCGTGGCCGACTTGTAGATTGTACACGATTTCTTTGCCGATTTCCCATTCATTTCCTATATGGTCGGTCATTTATGAAGGTCAGTCTTGGCACCTTGGACGAAGACACTGCACGCCAATTTTCAAGTCAATCAGACTAATGGCGCGTTCACGGCGTATGCGAATGACGCGATTTGCGCGAGTGATTTACATGTTAAGTCAATGCAAAGATGTGAATAGACATTCTGCGGTGCGATTCGCACGAATGTGGCGGCGCAGATTGAGCGAATTGAGCATTTGACGTGGGATTCGCGTGAATGCTGCGAACCGCCCGAGTTGAAAAATCTGAACTTGCACGTTAACCAATCAGGAGCTTGCTCTAGTAGTGACAACAATGAGGAGAAAATCTGGTTTATATCATATATTATCATATATTAATATATCATATATAATCATATATTAATATCTGGTTCAGACAAGTGTGCATATGATTATCACTGTGATAACATTAAATGACATGAAACACAACCCAGTCTCTTTTTGTTAAATGCAAGTTTATGTGTGATCAATAATACAAAAGTATAAGCAAAAGGTATAAGAAGCTACACATGAAATAAAGCAAACAATTCAGTCAAACATTCAAAGTCAGAGCTAGTCGACTACAGCGCTAACGTAAAGTTAAATAGCCTAAAAATAAAAAAGTAATGAAACTTCACTTTCCCCTCAGCCTAAACGATTTGCCAGGGAACAAATTATAGATCCATGAGAGCAAAGATCGGCCGTTAGATCTACACAAGACGAATTATAGCTGGAGACGCCACAGAGACATCAGAGCCAGCGGCTGAAGGACTGGCCGAGGAAAGGCTGCTCTCGCCGGGGTTAATGAGCGCTGAGCGCCCCTGATCCACTGGAGCTCACAACTCCACACACACCAGATCACATGTTCAACTCCACACACACCAGATCACATGTTCAACTCCACACACACCAGATCACATGTTCAGAGAGGAGCTCTCTTTATAAACCACAGATTTGAGCTTTAAACAACTACATTATCGCCTGAAAAATAATAATAATAATAATTTGTTACATTTATATAGCGCTTTTCAAGGCACTCAAAGCACTTTACATAGAAGGGTGGGAATCTCCTCAACCACCACCAATCCACCTGGATGATGCGACAGCAGCCATTTTGCGCCAGTACGCCCACCACACACCAGCTGATTGGTGGAGAGGAGACTGAGGGATGATGCCAATCGTATATATATGGGGATGATTAGGAGGCCATAATGGACAGGGGCCAATGGGCAAATTTGGCCAGGATGCCGGGGTTACACCCCTACTCTTTATCGATGGGCATCCTGGGATTTTTATTGACCACAGAGAGTCAGGACCTCGGTTTAACGTCTCATCCGAAGGACGGTGATTGTTACAGTATAGTGTCCCCATCACTACACTGGGGTGTTAGGACCCACACAGACCACAGGGTGAGCACCCCCTGCTGGCCTCACTAACACCTCTTCCAGCAGCAACCTAGTTTTCCCAGTTGGTCTCCCATCCAGGTACTGACCAGGCTCAGCCCTGCTTAGCTTCAGTGGGAAACCAGTCTTGGGCTACAGGGTGATATGGCTGCTGGTAAAGTCTTAAAACTACGTTTTGTCACACATTAACAGTAGTATTTTTACAAAAAAGACGTGTAAACACAGCCCATGTCAGCCATTTCACAACGAGACGAGCCGCTGGCAGAAGCCCCGCCCATGAGGCGAATTCACGTCTGTTGTGAAGTGAATGTCACGTGCAAATTAATTGAGTAAACTCAAAATGTTCAAGCGTCCAACTTTGTGCGAATAGCGCGATTTATTCGCTTCCGGTGTGAACGCACCATTAGGGTTGCTTAGCAATAGCCACTTTAGTTTTTTTCACGTTAAAGCGCCACCAAATGGGCAGTCGCTGCATGCTTTTCCACACCACCACAGAAGGAGCTCTTACATATGTGTGCCAAATTTGGTGAAAATATCTCATTCTGTTCACGAGTTATAGCCCTTTTAGTAAACGTGGCTCCTTCCACTTCTAATGTTTAGGCGGCCCTTAGGGACAAAACCCGAGGACTAATTGGCGAAAGTATGGTTTTCAAAAAATCCAAAATTCCTGAAAATGTCACATTTTTGTAATCTAACAGTTGCAATCAGCGCAACGTACTTGAACCCCTAAAAACCGTTGCATCTTGATCCAAAGATGGCGTCATCTGGCCATTTCAGTGCAGACAGTGAATGTGATTAGGGTTCAGCATGTTTCCCACACAAGCTTTCCATATTACACACCTCTCATTATATGATCTCACGCCACATGACATCACGGATTCAAAGAGATACAGAGTTAATGTAAATGTGTTGCTCTCATCTGTAGAGTGTATCTCTGAAGCTGCAGTTCACAAGGTGTTCGATTATATCCCAGCGTCAGATCTATAGGCCCGAGAGCAGCGCGGACACATCAAAACAGCCACGGACTCTCCGAAGGTTTCCTATCGCTTGCAATTAAGCCTGGCACTTTAATGGCTTTTATGGGCTGCTTCACACTTCAGAAGAGGGAAGAGGGTTCTGGTCACTCTCTCTCTCTCTCTCAATTAGCTTGGCAGACGTATAGATCACTGCACTTATAAAGCCAGAATGCTTAATTGACCTCATCTCTACAGAAGTGTTTGGTCTCCGTCGAAGGCAAGGCCACTGGACTGATGCCATTGATCGAAGCGCTAAAGGCTGCAAGGACAGGTATTCATTTGGCGGAAGAATAGAGTTCGGTCTGTGCATGCTCAAAATGATTATTGCCTCGTGTTATTATTTTTGCCTCAAGGACATTGATTGGAATCAATGCAGAGGTTTCAAAAGAGTTGAATTTAAATGGCATGCGTCAAACACTGAAAAGACCAACAACCTTGAGTTTCAGGAACTTAATGGAAACATCAGATGTATATATAAATACACACTATATATTAATACACACTATACTATAAGTGTTGTGACGCCTGCCTTTACATGCACATGAACTTTAAGGACATCTCATTCTTAATCCGTAGGGTTTAATATGGAGTCGGCCACCCTTTGCAGCTCTAACAGCTTCAGCTCTTCTTTCCTCAAGGTTTAGGAGTGTGTTTATGGGAAATCTTCTAGAAGCGCATTTGTGATGTTGGACGAGAAGGCCTGGCTCTCAGTCTCCGCTCTAATTCATCCCAAAGCTGTTCTATCGGGTTGAGGTCAGGACTCAAGTTCCTCCACACCAAACTCGCTCATCCGTGTCTTTATGGAGCGGCGCTTTGTGCACTGGTCAGTCATGCTGGGACAGGAAGGGGCCGTCCACAAACTGTTCCCATAAAGTCGGGAGCATGAAATTGTCCAAAATGTCTTGTTGAAGCATTAAGAGTTCCTTTCACTGGAACTAAGGGGCCAACCCCACCCCATAATCCCCCCTCCACCAAACTTTACACTTGGCACAATGCAGTCAGGCGAGTCCCGTTCTCCTGGCAACCGCCAAACCCAGACTCGTCCATGGGATTGTCAGACAGAGAAGCGTGATTGGTCACTCCAGAGAACACGTCTCCACTGCTCTAGAGTCCAGTGGCGGCGTGCTTTACCCCACTCCCCACCCCATAATCCCCCCTCCACCAGACTTTACACTTGGCACAATGCAGTCAGGCAAGTCCCGTTCTCCTGGCAACCGCCAAACCCAGACTCGTCCATGGGATTGTCAGACAGAGAAGCGTGATTGGTCACTCCAGAGAACACGTCTCCACTGCTCTAGAGTCCAGTGGCGGCGTGCTTTACCCCACTCCCCACCCCATAATCCCCCCTCCACCAGACTTTACACTTGGCACAATGCAGTCAGGCAAGTCCCGTTCTCCTGGCAACCGCCAAACCCAGACTCGTCCATGGGATTGTCAGACAGAGAAGCGTGATTGGTCACTCCAGAGAACACGTCTCCACTG
>CM042253.1:2050346-2077846 GCA_023566225.1 Romanogobio albipinnatus | reverse complement strand
TCCCACAGACAGAGCTGGTGATAAATCAGGCGTGGACGGCACATGGTGGACATTACAAACCAGCCTGGAGGTAGAAGAACATCTCAACAACGCAGTCCAGCTAAACATCATCACACTGCTTGGTCAGTTGTTTGTTTTCTTGTTGTGCGCCTGAATCACTGCTTACATCTGCTTACAACAGAAGGTCAGATCAGAAAGAAAACCATCGCATCCCTAAAATCCAGCAGAAAACAGACTCAAAATGGGCAAAATTTTACAATTTAGTCCCACAAACTTACACTACCCTGCTCAGATCAATGACATGAACATATCTAGATATCAGAATATCATTTACATTGAACTGAACTTTATTTGCATATAGCACAGATGTAGTAGATGAGATTGCATCTGTTTTGTGAAGACACATTTATGCCCTAGCAACCATCAATAACACCCTAGTGATTGCACAGCATCATGCTAACAATCAACCTCAGTGCCCGAACAATTGCACAGCGACACCCTAACAACCCACAACAACCCAGTGAATGCATAGCAACACCCTAGCAACTGCCCACGACATCCTAGCAACACCTTAACAACAACATCCTAGCAGCTGCATAGCAACACCCTACCAACCACCCACAAACATCCTTGCAACTGCATAATAACATCCCAACAACCTCCCACAACATTCCAGAAACTGCATAGCAATGCCCTAGGTACTACCTACATCACAGTAATTGCATAGCAACACCTTAACAACCACCCACAACATCCTAGCAACTGCATAACAACAACCTAACAACCACCCACAACATCATAGCAACTACATTGCAATGCCATAGCAACTACCCACAACATCATAGTAATGGCATAGCAATGCCCTAGCAACCTACCACAACATCATAGCAGCTGCAGAGCAACACCCTAACAAACACCCACAACATTCCAGCAACTGCATAACAATGCCCTAGTAACCACGTGCAAAGTCATAGCAACACCCTAACAACCACCCACAACATCCTAGCAACTGCATTACACCCCAACAACCACCCAAACATTCAAGCAATGTCCTAGCAACCACCCACAACATCCTAGCAAATGCATAGCAACACCCTAACAAACACCCACAACATCCTAGCAACTGCATAACACCCCAGCAACCACCCAAAACTTTCAAAGAAATGGCCTAGCAACTACCAACAACATCATAGCAGCTGCATAACACCCCAATAACCACCCACAACATCCTAGCAACTGCATAACACATCAACAACCACCCACAACATCATAGCAACTGCATAACACCTCAACAACCACCCACATCCTAGAAACTGCATAACACCCCAACAACCACCCAAAACATTCAAAGAAATGCCCTAGCAACTACCAACAACATCATAGCAAGCTGCATAGCAACACCCTAACAAACACCCATGACATTCCAGCAACTGCATAGCAATGCCCTAGTAACTACACACAGCATCATAGCAACACCTAACAACCACCCACAACATCCTAGCAACTGCATAGCAACACCCTACCAACTACCCACAACATCATAGCAACTGCATAACAACACCCTAACAACCACCCAAAACATCCTAGCAACTGCATAACAACCACAACATTCTAGCAACTGCACAGCAATACCCTAACAACCTCGTGCAAAGTCATAGTAACACCCTAACAAACACCCACAACATTCCAGCAACTGCATAACAATGCCCTATTAACTACCACAGCATCATAGCAACACCTAACAACGACCCACAACATCCTAGCAACTGCATAGCAACACCCTAACAAACACCCGCAACATTCCAGCAACTGCATAGCAATGCCCTAATAACTTCCACAGCATCATAGCAACACCTAACAACCACCCACAACATCCAAGCAACTGCATAACACCTCAACAACCACCCACAACATCCTAGAAACTGCATAACACCCCAACAACCACCCAACACATTCAAAGAAATGCCCTAGCAACTACCAACAACATCATAGCAAGCTGCATAGCAACACCCTAATAAACACCCATGACATTCCAGCAACTGCATAGCAATGCCCTAGTAACTACCCACAGTATCATAGCAACACCTAACAACCACCCACAACATCCTAGCAACTGCATAGCAACACCCTACCAACTACCCACAACATCATAGCAACTGTATAACAACCACAACATTCTAGCAACTGCACAGCAATACCCTAACAACCTCGTGCAAAGTCATAGCAACACCCTAACAAACACCCACAACATTCCAGCAACTGCATAACAATGCCCTATTAACTACCACAGCATCATAGCAACACCTAACAACGACCCACAACATCCTAGCAACACCCTAACAAACACCCGCAACATTCCAGCAACTGCATAGCAATGCCCTAATAACTACCACAGCATCATAGCAACACCTAACAACCACCCACAACATCCAAGCAACTGCATAACACCTCAACAACCACCCACAACATCCTAGAAACTGCATAACACCCCAACAACCACCCAACACATTCAAAGAAATGCCCTAGCAACTACCAACAACATCATAGCAAGCTGCATAGCAGCACCCTAATAAACACCCATGACATTCCAGCAACTGCATAGCAATGCCCTAGTAACTACCCACAGTATCATAGCAACACCTAACAACCACCCACAACATCCTAGCAACTGCATAGCAACACCCTACCAACTACCCACAACATCATAGCAACTGCATAACAACCACAACATTCTAGCTACTGCACAGCAATACCCTAACAACCTCATTCAAAGTCATAGCAACACCCTAACAAATACCCATGACATTCCAGCAATTGCATAACTTAACTACCCACAACATCATAGCAACACCTAACAACGACCCACAACATCCTAGCAACTGCATAGCAACACCCTAATAAACACCTGCAACATTACAGCAACTGCATAGCAATGCCCTAATAACTACCACAGCATCATAGCAACACCTAACAACCACCCACATCATCATAGCAACTGCATAACAACACCCAAACAACCACCCAAAACATCCTAGCAACTGCATAACAACCACAACATTCTAGCAACCGCACAGCAATACCCTAAAAACCTCATGCAAAGTCATAGCAACACCCTAACAAATACCCATGACATTCCAGCAATTGCATAACAATGCCCTAGTAACACCCACAACATCATAGCAACACCCTACCAACTACCCACAACATCATAGCAACTGCATAACAACACCCTAACAAACACCTGCAACATTCCAGCAAATGCATAGCAATGCCCTAATAACTACCACAGCATCATAGCAACACCTAACACCCACCCACAACATCATAGCAACTGCATAACAACACCCTAACAACCACCCAAAACATCCTAGCAACTGCATAACAACCACAACATTCTAGCAACTGCACAGCAATACCCTAACAACCTCGTGCAAAGTCATAGCAACACCCTAACAGACACCCACGACATTCCAGCAACTACATAGCAATGCCCTAATAACTACCACATCATCATAGCAACACCTAACAACGACCCACAACATCCTAGCAACTGCATAACAACACCCTAACAAACACCTGCAACATTCCAGCAACTTTATAGCAATGCCCTAATAACTACCACAGCATCATAGCAACACCCAAACAACCACCCAAAACATCCTAGCAACTGCATAACAACCACAACATTCCGGCAACTGCACAGCAATACCCTAACCACCTCATGCAAAGTCATAGCAACACCCTAACAAATACCCATGACATTCCAGCAATTGCATAACAATGCCCTAGTAACTACCCACAACATCATAGCAACACCCTACCAACTACCCACAACATCCAAGCAACTGCATAACAACACCCAAACAACCACCCAAAACATCCTAGCAACTGCATAACAACCACAACATTCTAGCAACCGCACAGCAATACCCTAACATCCTCATGCAAAGTCATAGCAACACCCTAACAAATACCCATGACATTCCAGCAATTGCATAACAATGCCCTAGTAACTACACAACATCATAGCAACACCCTACCAACTACCCACAACATCATAGCAACACCCTACCAACTACCCACAACATCATAGCAACACCCTACCAACTACCCACAACATCATTGCAACTGCATAACAACACCCTAACAACCACCCAAAACGTCCTAGCAAATGCATAACAACCACAACATTCTAGCAACCGCACAGCAATACCCTAACAACCAAGTGCAAAGTCAAAGCAACACCCTAACAACCACCCACAACAATGGCATTGAGTTTTACATGTTCAAACATCACTCACAAATCATTGTCATGCTCCTGTTGCACGTGTTACAAGTTAAATTCCCTGAAATAACAGCTTGATTTCACGATTAACACATGAGCCATAAAACCATGATTATGTTGAACAAACTCCCATCACATCTGCTAATGAAAGAAGGGTGTGAATGTAAAGAGAGACATGCTCAGACTCCGGCAGATGTGTGTGAATGCAGCTGCTAATCACTAACCGCAAAACATTTAATGCTGCGACGGCAACACTGTAAACGTACAGACAAAACACGCTCACACACACAACATCTGTTCAAAAGCTCAGAGGAATGCAGACGATCCCATGCTTTCTGCTTTCCTCATGAGCTCACTGCAGATACTGAAGCACCTGAACCCCCGCCACATCCATCAGGGTTTATCAGTGAGTCCCGGCAGTGTGTGTGTGAGCCAAACACACAAACCCTCAGACCGCTTCATTCACACAGAGCATCTCTGACACACTCGAGTGGAGATTTGAGCTGAGATGTGACTGAAGAGGCCTAATCCAGCTGTTAGTTTAGCGAAGAGAACTCGAGCAACATGTCAATCACGTGATGCATTCACTGCACTTTCATGTGTGGTAATATGTGTGTTTAGGGTTTGAGTTAAACCTCCAGCACTAAATGCACT
This sequence comes from Romanogobio albipinnatus, assembly GCA_023566225.1. Classification (NCBI taxonomy): domain Eukaryota; kingdom Metazoa; phylum Chordata; class Actinopteri; order Cypriniformes; family Gobionidae; genus Romanogobio; species Romanogobio albipinnatus. Next base: position 2,072,907 of record CM042253.1, on the reverse strand, counting down.
AAATGTCACTTTTCATTCCATTGACTTCCATTCATTTGCAACCGGAAGCGTCCAGAAATGCGAAGAAGGTTCGTTTTTTGAAAGTTGATGAACTTTTATAGAACATTAGGGACGTTCCTAAAATGTCCTCTTTTGGTTTTGAAAGTGCTGCAGTTCCTTATGACTTTAGGGGGACGTTCCATTTTGGTTATTCTGTGGTCACATGGCAACGTTACAAACAGGACATTTGGGACGTTAACAGAGCATTCCCACATGGTCCTCTGTTGGTCATATAATAACTTTCCTTATGACTTTAGGGGGACGTTCCATTTTGGTTATTCTGTGGTCACATGGCAAAGTTACAAAGAGGACATTTGGGACGTTAACAGAACGTTCCCTCATGGTTCTCTGTTGGTCATATAATAACGTTCTCAATATGACTTTAGGGGGACGTTCCATTTTGGTTATTCTGTGGTCACATGGCAAAGTTACAAAGAGGACATTTGGGACGTTAACAGAACGTTCCCTCATGGTTCTCTGTTGGTCATATAATAACGTTCTTTATATGACTTTAGGGGGACGTTCCATTTTGGTTATTCTGTGGTCACATGGCAAAGTTACAAAGAGGACATTTGGGACGTTAACAGAACATTCCCTCATGGTTCTCTGTTGGTCATATAATAACGTTCTTTATATGACTTTAGGGGGACGTTCCATTTTGGTTATTCTGTGGTCACATGGCAACGTTACAAAGAGGACATTTGGGACATTAACAGAACGTTTCCTCATGGTTTTCTGTTGGTCATATAATAACGTTTCTTATATGACTTTAGGGGGACGTTCCATTTTGGTTATTCTGTGGTCACATGGCAACGTTACAAAGAGGACATTTGGGACATTAACAGAACGTTCCCTCATGGTCCTCTGTTGGTCATATAATAACATTCCTTATGACTTTAGGGGGACGTTCCATTTTGGTTATTCTGTGGTCACATGGCAACGTTACAAACAGGACATTTGGGACGTTAACAGAATGTTCCCTCATGGTCCTCGATTGGTCATATAATAACGTTCCTGATATGACTTTAGGGGGACGTTCCATTTTGGTTATTCTGTGGTCACATGGCAACGTTACAAACAGGACATTTGGGACATTAACAGAACGTTCCCTCATGGTCCTCTGTTGGTCATATAATAACATTCCTTATGACTTTAGGGGGACGTTCCATTTTGGTTATTCTGTGGTCACATGGCAACGTTACAAACAGGACATTTGGGACGTTAACAGAATGTTCCCTCATGGTCCTCGATTGGTCATATAATAACGTTCCCAATATGACTTTAGGGGGACGTTCCATTTTGGTTATTCTGTGGTCACATGGCAACGTTACAAACAGGACATTTGGGACGTTAACAGAACGTTCCCTCATGGTTCTCTGTTGGTCATATAATAACGTTCCCAATATGACTTTAGGGGGACGTTCCATTTTGGTTATTCTGTGGTCACATGGCAACGTTACAAACAGGACATTTGGGACATTAACAGAACGTTTCCTCATGGTCCTCTGTTGGTCATATAATAACGTTTCTTATATGACTTTAGGGGGACGTTCCATTTTGGTTATTCTGTGGTCACATGGCAACGTTACAAAGAGGACATTTGGGACATTAACAGAACGTTCCCTCATGGTCCTCTGTTGGTCATATAATAACGTTTCTTATATGACTTTAGGGGGACGTTCCATTTTGGTTATTCTGTGGTCACATGGCAACGTTACAAAGAGGACATTTGGGACATTAACAGAACGTTCCCTCATGGTCCTCTGTTGGTCATATAATAACGTTCTCAATATGACTTTAGGGGGACGTTCCATTTTGGTTATTCTGTGGTCACATGGCAACGTTACAAAGAGGACATTTGGGACATTAACAGAACGTTCCCTCATGGTCCTCTGTTGGTCATATAATAACGTTTCTTATATGACTTTAGGGGGACGTTCCATTTTGGTTATTCTGTGGTCACATGGCAACGTTACAAAGAGGACATTTGGGACATTAACAGAACGTTCCCTCATGGTCCTCTGTTGGTCATATAATAACATTCCTTATGACTTTAGGGGGACGTTCCATTTTGGTTATTCTGTGGTCACATGGCAACGTTACAAACAGGACATTTGGGACGTTAACAGAATGTTCCCTCATGGTCCTCGATTGGTCATATAATAACGTTCCTGATATGACTTTAGGGGGACGTTCCATTTTGGTTATTCTGTGGTCACATGGCAACGTTACAAACAGGACATTTGGGACGTTAACAGAATGTTCCCTCATGGTCCTCTGTTGGTCATATAATAACGTTTCTTATATGACTTTAGGGGGACGTTCCATTTTGGTTATTCTGTGGTCACATGGCAACGTTACAAAGAGGACATTTGGGACATTAACAGAACGTTCCCTCATGGTCCTCTGTTGGTCATATAATAACATTCCTTATGACTTTAGGGGGACGTTCCATTTTGGTTATTCTGTGGTCACATGGCAACGTTACAAACAGGACATTTGGGACGTTAACAGAATGTTCCCTCATGGTCCTCGATTGGTCATATAATAACATTCCTTATGACTTTAGGGGGACGTTCCATTTTGGTTATTCTGTGGTCACATGGCAACGTTACAAACAGGACATTTGGGACGTTAACAGAATGTTCCCTCATGGTCCTCGATTGGTCATATAATAACGTTCCCAATATGACTTTAGGGGGACGTTCCATTTTGGTTATTCTGTGGTCACATGGCAACGTTACAAACAGGACATTTGGGACGTTAACAGAACGTTCCCTCATGGTTCTCTGTTGGTCATATAATAACGTTCCCAATATGACTTTAGGGGGACGTTCCATTTTGGTTATTCTGTGGTCACATGGCAACGTTACAAACAGGACATTTGGGACATTAACAGAACGTTTCCTCATGGTCCTCTGTTGGTCATATAATAACGTTTCTTATATGACTTTAGGGGGACGTTCCATTTTGGTTATTCTGTGGTCACATGGCAACGTTACAAAGAGGACATTTGGGACATTAACAGAACGTTCCCTCATGGTCCTCTGTTGGTCATATAATAACGTTTCTTATATGACTTTAGGGGGACGTTCCATTTTGGTTATTCTGTGGTCACATGGCAACGTTACAAAGAGGACATTTGGGACATTAACAGAACGTTCCCTCATGGTCCTCTGTTGGTCATATAATAACGTTCTCAATATGACTTTAGGGGGACGTTCCATTTTGGTTATTCTGTGGTCACATGGCAACGTTACAAAGAGGACATTTGGGACATTAACAGAACGTTCCCTCATGGTCCTCTGTTGGTCATATAATAACGTTTCTTATATGACTTTAGGGGGACGTTCCATTTTGGTTATTCTGTGGTCACATGGCAACGTTACAAAGAGGACATTTGGGACATTAACAGAACGTTCCCTCATGGTCCTCTGTTGGTCATATAATAACATTCCTTATGACTTTAGGGGGACGTTCCATTTTGGTTATTCTGTGGTCACATGGCAACGTTACAAACAGGACATTTGGGACGTTAACAGAATGTTCCCTCATGGTCCTCGATTGGTCATATAATAACGTTCCTGATATGACTTTAGGGGGACGTTCCATTTTGGTTATTCTGTGGTCACATGGCAACGTTACAAACAGGACATTTGGGACGTTAACAGAATGTTCCCTCATGGTCCTCTGTTGGTCATATAATAACGTTTCTTATATGACTTTAGGGGGACGTTCCATTTTGGTTATTCTGTGGTCACATGGCAACGTTACAAAGAGGACATTTGGGACATTAACAGAACGTTCCCTCATGGTCCTCTGTTGGTCATATAATAACATTCCTTATGACTTTAGGGGGACGTTCCATTTTGGTTATTCTGTGGTCACATGGCAACGTTACAAACAGGACATTTGGGACGTTAACAGAATGTTCCCTCATGGTCCTCGATTGGTCATATAATAACGTTCCTGATATGACTTTAGGGGGACGCTCCATTTTGGTTATTCTGTGGTCACATGGCAACGTTAACAGAACGTTCCGAAATGGTCCTCGATTGGTCATATAATAACTTTCCTTATGACTTTAGGGGGATGTTCCATTTTGGTTATTCTATAGTCACATGGCAACATTACAAAGAGGACATTTGGGACATTTAGTCCTATTTTGGTCCTTCTATCACGTTTACTGAATGCTTTCATAACATGTTTGTGTGAATCAATGTACACTGGGCTGCTTTGCAAATGAGGGTCAGTAAACACACTCACACACTCTCTCTCTCTCTCTCTCTCACACACACTCACAAACACACACTTTCTCTCTCACACAGACTCTTCCGGATGTCTCTAAGGACACATTTACGGATCGCATGTCTTCAGCTGAAATGTTTCGAATGGCAACACCACAAATAAACATCAGAATGACCCCAGAATGCACCTGAAAGCGAAGGGCAAACACACAGCGATCGCCACACTGATATCCACTCTCAGTCAGTTTTGAAAAGATCTCTCATGTTTCACGAGGAACCTGCCAAAGAACACAGGCGATTTAATGCAGGTCAAACGCTTGGAGCCGTTTCTGCGCCGGCTAAACTAACGGCCCTCCACCACGGAAACAAAATCTGCTCACAATTTGAGTCCAAGTTTTATAGTCAATATTTAGCCCGAGTTTTCTCCCTCCCTGAACGTCTCAGGCTGTTAGCCTCATGGTTAGTCTGCCGTTAAAGCCTATCGATTGTTTGCGAGTACGACTGAAATTCCCTGGAAGGACTGAGATAATGGGAAATCACAAACCTGATCTGGTGTGTTCATTTCACATCAGCCGCAGTCGCTCCGTCTTTAAAAGAGCCTCGGGCCACAGAGTCCAGCTGATCATCTGGGAATATCTCGTGTGTCCCTGTGCAGACATGACATATCAATAAAAATGTATTGCAACAGTTCAAAACTACTGCTGATCTCTGACCTGTGAAACAGCAAAGTCTCCAGAACTGATCGATATTATGTTCAAATAACACATTTCATAAAATAGGACACTATCACTTTATGTGCTATATAATAAAATAGTAAATATATAAAGTTGCTAATATTGACATTAAAGGTGCAGTGTGTAAGTTTTAGCGGCCTCTAGTGGTGAGGTTGTGAATTGCAACCGCTCACCCCTCCCTTTCGAAGCTACGGTGGCCGACACAGGACAAAAATGTAGTTGTTGGAGAGAGCAAAGAGTCCCTAGCGCTCTATAGAGAAGTTTGTCCGTCTAGGGCAGGGGTCTCAAACTCGCGGCCCGCTGGATGATATTTTCTGGCCCCCTTCTTGACATCAAAGTTTAGTGTTAGTGCAGCCCGCGCGTTGCTCTGAAAAGGACCTTTTTGCTGCTTGCCGCGCTTGCTGCCTCTTTTGTGTGTGTGTGTGTGTGTGTGTGTGAGAGTTGGCTCGCCCCTCCCTCGTGCAGTTTAATTGGTTGACACCGCGTGATTGACAGGAACAGACGAACGAAGCTGATCAGACAGTTGAAACGAATGTGGTCGAACAGCGCTCGTCAATGTCAAAATGACTGAGATGTCCAATCAAATCAAAGTAGGCGGGGTTTACATTCTCTTTTGGCTCGTGCACACTGCACAGTCTTCACACACATTAACGAGTGTTAATGCCGTTGCTGAGAGAGACTCTATTCTTTCCGGTGAAATCACAAAACAAAATGCAAACGTGTCCATGGTCCTATTATACAATCATTGATGAACATCTTTGATTTTAATGAAGAAAAACTATATGAGAGCGGATTACAACATGACTTCACCATCCAGTTAGGTACATCCTTGATTTCCCCATCAAAGTCAGTCAGAAATCTTGGAGTAACATTTGATGACCAGCTGTCCTTCAGAGAACACATCTCTAAGACAGCTCGCTCATGCCGGTTTGCGCTCCACAACATCAGGAAGATTAGACCGTTCCTAACAGAGCACGCAACACAGCTTCTTGTCCAGGACCTGGTTATTTCTAGACTTGACTACTGCAATGCGCTTCTGGTTGGACTCCCCTCTTGTGCGATCCAAACACTTCGAATGATCCAGAATGCAGCAGCACGTCTTGTCTTCAACGAGCCCAAAAGGACCCACGTCACACCTCTCTTCATCTCCCTGCACTGGCTACCACTCTCTGCTCGCATCAAGTTTAAGGCGCTGACGCTTGCATACAGAGCCACCACACGCTCAGCTCCTGCTTACTTTGACCCCATTCTACAAATCCACACCCCCACCAGAAGCCTTCGCTCAGCAAAGGAACGATGGCTTGTGGTACCATCACAGAGGGGGAAAAAATCCCTTTCCAGAACATTCTCATTCAACGTTCCCAGCTGGTGGAACGATCTTCCCAACACCATCCGAAACGCAGAATCATTGACATCATTCAAAAGTCACCTTAAAACTCAGCTCTTCCGCGAGCACTTAACCTCATAAAAAAAACAACAAAAAAAACGTTCCTTTCCTCTTTCTCTTCCTTTTTCCCTCCCTACTCTAGCCTGTGCTACACTGAGCAATGTGCACGGTCTCAGGATTTCAGGCTCTTATTGCGCCTTATTGAGACTCTTCATTACCAATCGCTTCATGTACCCCCAAGTTGTAAGTCGCTTTGGATAAAAGCGTCTGCTAAATGCATAAATGTAAATGTAAATGTAGAACCCGGAACCTTTGACACTGTTGACAAAAATTCGACGACCAGACCACATGTATTTATTCACTCACTCATGCGAAACAAAATGCAAACGTGTCCATGGTCTTATTATACAATCATTGATGAATATCTTTGATTTTAATGAAGAAAAACTTCATGAGAGCGGATTAGAACCCGAAACCTTTGACACTGTTGACAAAAATTCTACCACCAGACCACTGGGGAATTCAAAAATCATTTGCGGATCTATGTATTTATTCACTCACTCATGCGAAGAATATCGGGACTAATAATATATTTGACGCAAATATTGTTTACAAATAGTCCCAAAAAGATTATTTCCCAACTAGAATTAGGCAGGTTCATTATGAAAACATACAGTTATGTATATTATATTGCATTTCTCTCAATAGATCGTCATAAATATTACACACTGCACCTTTAAGTGTGATATTTTGTTGGAAACTATGGTTCTATAGTTTATTTGTAGGTAGCCGGCGTGTCTTTACATCACACAGATCTCTCAGACGGATGGATTAAGAGCGAATCAGCAGTTTTCTCCAGAAGGCTGAAGGTCAAACCTGTGGATTAACGTTCTCTCTCTCTTTATCTGCAGTCATCTCTCGTCTCATCTTCATTTCTCTGTCAATCCTCTTATTTAACTCGTCTTGCTCTGTGAGCATTTACACACACGAGACACACAGATCACGGCTGGCGTCCGTCTGACAGACTTTGACCCGCTACACAAAACCAGTGGACTGAAGACACGCATGTGTTTTCTATCACTGAAAAAACGGGAAAATGCATATTGTCCAATTTACTCAATCATGTTATTTGCGATCTATGAGACAAAATTGTGTTTCAATTTTCAATTAAATTATTTAACGTGAAATAAATAAATCAATTAAAATAAATAACAAATATATTTTTAAATTAAAATAAATAAATAAAATAAAATGAAACATATCAAATAAAATAAATAGAGCTTAATAAAATATATAAAAAATATAAATAAAATTGTGATTATATTCTAAACTTAATTTTATTAGATTAAATTATTTAGGGTGAATGTGAAATAAAATTAATTAATTCATTAATTCAAATAAAAAATAAAATGAAATATATAAAATAAAATGAATAAAACATAAAAAAATAATATAAAAAATAAATAAATAAAATATATATATATTAAATCAAATTTAAAAATAAATAAAAAATAAATAAATAAATGAAATGAAATGTATAAAATAAATAAAACATAATAAAATACATATATTTTTAATTTAATTAAAAAATAGATGTAAAGTAAATCATAAAATAATAAATTATAATAACATTTCATAAAATAAAACATAAAATAAAAAAATAATTAAATTAATTTAAAAAATAGATTTAAAAAATACTAAAATAATAAATTATAATAACATTTCAAGTGTAAAAATACTCGTAAAGTCGTCATGAAAGGGAAGTTGCACTCGTCTTTTCTCTCTATTGTGCCGTATATCGAGTGAAGCGCTTCTCAAACAAGAACAAATGTAGGGCGGGGCTTGATTCCGTCTGTGGGGAATTGATTGGACGGTTGTGGTTTGCTATTGGCTGATCTCATGTGATTGACAGGTGGCCCCGCCCTCATCATCAGAGATGAGATGAAGTTATTCTGATTCAAGATTTTTAAAATAATAATGATGATGAATAGTTTAGAATAAACACTGTAACAGACCACTTTTACCAATAGCATGGCAGTGAGTGTAACCCTGATCAACATAATGAGAACATCCAGCTTCCTTCTTACAACTTTAAAAATGCAAATGGTACATGCATTTGTTCTGAGGGCTCAGTGTTTTCTCTGACTCAGTGATTGTGTGTGATTTGCCTGTAATGGAGGTCGTCGTGATTCAGTCAGAGCTGAAGCTCCTCTCAAACGCCTCCATCAGGAGATGGAGTGGTCACCTCCTCCAGCTCTGGACACACAAATTGGCCTTTAACTGCTCTGTCTCTCAGCGATATTGCATTTCTCTCCTCATCGTGTCTCTCTCTCGTTCCGCAGTGACAGTTTCAGTCACTCTCATCTATGAGATTACAGCTGGACCTGGAGTCACTAAACTCCATTATCTCAGAGACTGTGTGCAGGGCCGGGGCCACCCGGGGCCGGAAACCCAAGGGAATGGAATATTGCAGTGTTTATTCAAAGTGATTTATCCGTGCACATCATCGTTTTGTGTCTCGTAATCTTGAATCAGAATAACAGCTCATCTCTTCTCTGATGACGAGGGCGGGGCAACCTGTCAATCACAGGAGATCAGCCAATAGCAGACCACAACCATCCAATCAATTCCCCGCAGACAAAATCAAGCCCCGCCCTACATTTGTTCTTGTTTGAGAAGCGTTTCACTCGATATACGGCACAATAGAGAAGAGCAGACCTTCTCCTTCAGACGCATTAAGTCTGAAGCGTTTTGGCCCCGAGAATTGTTATTACCGTTAACTAAAACTAAATCTGTAAATTGAAATAAAGCTGCAACAAACGAAATGAAAATTTGAAATCTGAATTGTTTAAATGTAAATTTATTTCAGTTATTTGCTAATTCAGTTATCACTAAAATTATAAAATGGAAATAAAAATTAATTAATTAATTAAAATACAAGAACTGCAAGCAGTTGTAGGGGCTGTAGCGCAAAGCAGAGCCAATTTTATAAAGTTGTCCCCCACTTAATCCTACACTCTAAAAAATGCTGGGTTAAAAATAACTCAAGTTGGGTTGAAAATGGACTAACCCAGCAATTGGGTGGTTTTAAGCAAACATGTGTAACTGCTGGGTTAGTCCATTTTCAACCCAACTTGAGTTATTTTTAACCCAACATTTTTTAGAGTGTACCCAATTCCTAAACTTGACAACCTTACTAACTATTAATAAGCAGTAATTAGGAGTTTATTGAGGCAATAATAAACAGTCCTTCCAGAAAAATGCAGCTTTTTTTTGTGATTGTTGCGGGCAAAAATCCTTGATTATGCGGCACGTTTTCTTAAAAAATGCGATGGAAAATGCGGGATATTTATGCAATTTTATGCGATTAAACTTGCGGTTTGATGAAAAAGAGTAAAAAAGCGAATATTTTTAATTGAATATTTAAGTTCTCATCTTGTTTTATTGAAGACCTTGATAAACACATGGCTCAATTTGGACCGATTTCAAAACAATGCATCATGAAGCTTCGAAGCGTTATGAATCAGTGAGTCGATTCAGTGGTTTGAAGAGTTATGAATCAGTGAGTCGATTCAGTGGTTTGCAGCGTTATGAATCAGTGAGTCGATTCAGCGGTTTGAAGCGTTATGAATCAGCGAGTCGATTCAGTGGTTTGAAGAGTTATGAATCAGTGAGTCGATTCAGTGGTTTGAAGCGTTATGAATCATTGAGTCGATTCAGTGGTTTGAAGCGTTATGAATCAGTGAGTCGATTCAGTGGTTTGAAGCGTTATGAATCAGTGAGTCGATTCATGATTCGGATCGCGTGTCAAACTGCTGAAATACCTGACTTTGGCGATCCGAACCGCTGAATCGACGAATCAGCGTTATGCGTTATGAATCAGTGACTCACTGATTCATAACGCTTCAAACCGCTGAATCGACGAATCAGTGTTATGCGTTATGAATCAGTGACTCACTGATTCATAACGCTTCAAACCGCTGAATCGACTCACTGATTCTTAACGCTTCAAACCGCTGAATCGACTCACTGATTCATAACGCTTCAAACCGCTGAATCGACTCACTGATTCATAACGCTTCAAACCACTGAATCGACTCACTGATTCATAACGCTTCAAACCACTGAATCGACTCACTGATTCATAACGCTTCAAACCACTGAATCGACTCACTGATTCATAACGCTTCAAACCGCTGAATCGACTCACTGATTCATAACGCTTCAAACCACTGAATCGACTCACTGATTCATAACGCTTCAAAACGCTGAATCGACTCACTGATTCATAACGCTTCAAACCACTGAATCGACTCACTGATTCATAACGCTTTAAACCACTGAATCGACTCACTGATTCATAACGCTTCAAACCACTGAATCGACTCACTGATTCATAACGCTCTGAAGCTTCATGATGCTGTGTTTTGAAATCGGTCATCACAGCGGGGGCTTGTTTAAATCTAACCTAACCCTAACCAATGAGCAACACTGAAGTGTGTAGGCTCAGATCGTGGTTGGTGTGCTTATGATCATCAGTCATCCCGCGAATCATTCATCATTTCAACAGCACATAGGAAAACATCTCCTCTGAAAACGTCCTGCCAAAAAATAATTCCCGCCAAATCCAGGGACGTTTGACCGGAACGTTCTTGTCCAGCTGATTTGTCTTCCATCATGGGAGACTAGACGCAAACATTGTTCCATCATTTGGGTTTTTGATGGTGTGTGTGGAGAAATTAATTATGCATGTGCTTTGGAGGACGGTCTGATCCTCTCTCAATCACTTTATAATGGCTCTAATGAAATTGCTTGGGTCAGAGGCAGTTTTCCATGCGCTCGCAGTGTTTGTGGAGAGCTGAAGGGTGCGAAAGGGAAAAAGGTTACAGAGAAGAAACTCTGATAGAAGTGATGTGAAGTTAGAAACATCGCACACTGTTCTAGATCACTGGAGTTCTTTAAAATACAAGGGTCATTACATGTCAAATCAGACACATTTCAGAAACTTCCCCGTCTTCATTTTTTAAGAAGAAAAACAAACATAAATAGTAATGAAAGCCAAAATATTAAATGTCACAGATGTGTATTGACTGAGGAATCACTGTTGTGTAGAGGAGGGTCAAAATGACAATTTTCACCTGAGATTCAGAGCCAAATTACAGGGGTGTAAAAATGACTTTAGAAAGATGGCAGCATCATTATTTTATTCTCACACAGAGATTGGTAGATCTATTAGTGAAATCTGTCGATTTTATCAATCTGTGTTGCATTATACTCCAACGCTGACCGTTCAAAAATGGGAAAAAAGCACTTCTTGTGTTTTTTTCCCCATGTTTGCATGCCTGTAACTCAAGAAGTATTAAAGATATCTTAATATCCTTTTAGATTCTGGTTCTTAACAAACATTTCTTTTAGTATTTCCATTTTAAAGGCCCTCGATGGTTCAGTTCCAGAGATATGGAGATCCAAATGCGGCTCCAAGAGTAAAATGGTCAATTGTACAGTGGCCAGAAACCAAATGTGGGTCACTTTGCATGAATATTTCTGTTAACAGCACACAAAAAATACTTATGTATTTCATGTCTGCATCATGAACATCATAATGTACCTCAGGTGACCTTTAAGTCATTGTGTTCACTAAAATGTAGGCCATGCTTGGCTACGTCTACAGCTTGCTGCTATATTTATATGGATATTTCCTGAAACAAATGCATAGGTCACTCATTTATTTCAGAGGCGCTTGAGGAGAGCGATGGGATAAAATAGCAGCAGATTCGGATCCGGCTTGTTCTGACACAAACACACACACAGGTTACACACTGATCTGCTCTTTTGCACTGTTGTTGTTTTTAACTAAAACTACTAAAAATGTGCTGAAATAAAATCAAGTGTAAATATTAACAAAACGAAATGAAATAAAAACTCGAAATGTTGCCTTGGCAACTAACTATAAGTACTAAAATTATTAAAGCTACAATGGAAATAAAAATGATGAGAATATAAATGTTGTAGCCTGTCAATAATGGCTACAACATATAAATAAAATATAATAAAATATATTTATTATATGAAGTTATATGTGTCCTTGCTTTGAAGTACTAAGCCGTTAATAAAACTGAAATAAAAATCAATAAAAGCTGGAGAAATATATAAAAAACACAAAATTATTAAAACTTAAACTAAAAAAGTAAAATTGTAACACTTTATCATATGTATAGTGTAATAAAATACTTACAAATCATTTGCACACACACACACACACACACACACACACACAAACCCACATGCTGACACTTGCTCACAATCACACACACACACACACACACACACACACACACACACACACACACACACACACACACACACACACACACACACACACACACACACACACACACACACACACACACACACACACACACACACACACACAACTCACATGCTGACACTTGCTCATAATCACACACACACACACACACACACACACACACACACACACACACACACACATTCACATGCTGACACATGCTCAATCACACACACACTCTTACATGCTGACACATGCTCACACACACACACACACACACACACACACAGACACTCACACAGACACTCACACAGACACTCACACACACACACACTCTCACATGCTGACACATGCTCAATCACACACACACTCTTACATGCTGACACATGCTCACACACACACACACACACAGACACTCACACAGACACTCACACACACACACACTCTCACATGCTGACACATGCTCACAATCACAATCTCACACACACACACACACGCACACGCATGCACACGCACACACACACAGACAGTCTCACACAGACAGTCTCTCTCTCACACGCGCACACACACACACACACACACACACACACACAGACAGTCTCACATGCTGACACACACTTAGACACTAACACACAAACACTCTCACATGCTGAAACATGCTCACACATACTCACATGTTGACAGACACACACACACTTTCACACACAATCACTCTCACAAGCTGACACACGCTCTCACACAGGCGCACACTCTCACACACGCACACACACACACTCTCAAACACACACACACACACTCACATGCTGACACATGCTCACAATCACAATCTCACACACACACACACACAAACATACACACACTCACACATACTCACACTCACACACACACACTCTCACACACACACACACACACACACACACACACACACACACACACACACACACACACACAGACAGTCTCACACAGACAGTCTTCTCACACACACACTCACACACACTCACACACACACGCACACACACACACACACACACACACACACACACACAGAGACAGTCTCACACAGACAGTCTTCTCACACACACACACTCACACTCACACACACACGCACGCACGCACACACACACACACACACACACACACACACAGACAGTCTCACACAGACAGTCTTCTCACACACACGCTCACGCACATACTGACACATGCTCACAATCACAATCTCACACACACACACACACACACTCTTACACACTCACGCACACACTCACACATGCTGACACATGCTCACAATCACAATCTCACACACACACACACACACTATTAACAGTTGATAATTTGTTAATAAAACATTATCTAACTCTTATAAGAGCAATTAAACAATAAAAATTGTGTTAATTACAGTGAGAACGAATGAAGTTTATAAACTACTAATTAACTAATAGTAAATAGTTTATTACACTATACTTATTATAAAGCGTTACCACAAAAAAAGTAAATGTATAGCTGCTACTGAAAATATGAAGGCCATTCAAAATATGAATAAATATTATAATAGTAGTGAAATAATAACACATTCAGCTGCTGTGAGAGACTCCCTTCAAACTCTCCTGGAGAATGAGATCTGGAGACGTTCACCGATCGTGTGTTTGGGCTTCTTATATGATCATAAACACACCTGAGCCTTTGAGGATTTGACTCCTGCGTATCAGAGAACAAAACCACGGCGAGTGTGTTCCCCGAGCCGCCCGCACCTCTGAGGCCTCGGCAAACAACAGCAGAGCGAGCGCAACTCCTGCTGTGCGGAGAGAGGAAAACAAGCGTTTATCCTGATGATATCATCTGCGTTTGCATCTAAACAGCAGAGCAGGATCAACACTATGATGATGATGAGGGTGAGGGTTATAGCGCAGATGTTGCAGGACATCAGTCGGGGGGAAGGAAAGAGCAGGAACAGGAAATCACATTACAGCTAAAATATGGGATTGCAGCGCGTTCGCTCCGCCTCAAGCTGTTGTCGAATTACGTGCGGCTGCAGGTTTTGCCGGCGGAAAATTGCTACACAATTGACTACGGCTTGACCCGCCGCTCCGTCCTCCATAAAAGCACATTGTGTACAATGATTGGATCAAACGACATGAAGCCATGTCTGGGGTTGAGGCAGAAATAAGAGCCCGGGTTTATACGACTGCACATTTCAGATCCAGAACCGCGGCCAAATGCCCACCACTTACTGAGCTAAAAGCCGCCATCCATTTTCCACTTGCCTTTATCTTTACGGGACACATTTTAAACATCAAACCGGGTCTATATATAGGCCTATATTTACTGGAACACAAAAAATTAATCAGATAGATTCCTGGTGATCAATACGAACACGAGCAGAAAGGGTTTCATTAGACGGTTCTCTTGTGGCCGGTTATGCTTTGAGATTTGAC
Source organism: Romanogobio albipinnatus (assembly GCA_023566225.1). NCBI lineage: Eukaryota > Metazoa > Chordata > Actinopteri > Cypriniformes > Gobionidae > Romanogobio > Romanogobio albipinnatus. The sequence continues at coordinate 2,057,761 of CM042253.1, read as the reverse complement.
GGCATCAGTAATTCAATGATTGTGGCTTTTATTGAAACGCTTCGTTCCTTCAGATCGATATGAGTTGTTTGCATTGAAGGCGGACGCACACGCTTTTCATTCACAGTCCACGCCGCTTCACATTCTGAGCGATTGATGAGCGACTGATTCTCTGAACTCGTGAAACAATGGATTTTCCTTTTGCCGGAGACTCTGAAAGAAGCACAGAAATGTGTGTGTTTGAACAAAAGCTTTAACACGAATCCGTTTGACACAAACCTGAGCTTTCTACCAGGGCTGGAGGAATCAATCGGACGAGCGTTCAGAGACAGACGGCTGGTTTGATGTTCACCATCTGCTTTGGTAGATCCAGGTCGTTCTCTCACACACAAACACACAGTTTTCTTTCTCAAATGAGCGCGGAGTCACGGAGGTGTTGAGGCTAAGACAGAGAAAGAAGAGTAAAGAAAGTCGATTTGGACATTTTTAGAAGAAAATATAATGTTTGATCATGCAGAGATCTCTGTGAAAGAAATATGATCAATAGGTGTCACGAACTGCTCCGAGACTCGAAGGTGGATCCAATTGCAGCTTTATTTGAGGGCAATCCAGAGGCGTAATCCAAAATACAGGCAAGAGTCATGCACAGGCATGCAGTCAAAACAAAGAAACAAACAAAACAGGCAGGGACCAGAGGCAAGAGAGTACTCCAAGGAACAGGGCAAGATATCCAGAAGACAAGAAAACCAGGAGAATGCTCAGAATTGCAGTGTAACACTTAAACAAGACTTCGCCGTGAGTGAATGAATGAACATGGTATAAATAGACTGAGACTAACAGGATGATGAAACACAGGTGAATGCAATCAGTGAATGAGGTACAGGTGAATGTGATCAGTGATAATGAGTCCGGGCAGTGAGTTATGGGAAATGTAGTTTGTGAGTGATAATAGTCTTATGTGGAGTGCCCTCTGATGGCTCTCAAGGGCACTCCAGCTGGTGACCGTTACAATAGGTCATGGCAACATGTTTTCCATTACTTTAACGTGTCAAAATAACCTAACCGACTTCATTTCTTTAGGTTACGATTCCACTAAATTGGATTCAATTTTAAATTATAAATGTAACCCAATGGTTATTGGACAAACCAATCCGAATATGGACAAACTTAAGTTATTGGACAAACCCACCAGAATATGGACAAACTTAAGTTATTGGACAAACCCACCAGAATATGGACAAACTTAAGTTACTGGACAAACCCACCAGAATATGGACAAACTTAAGTTATTGGACAAACCCACCAGAATATGGACAAACTTAAGTTATTGGACAAACCCACCAGAATATGGACAAACTTAAGTTTCTGGACAAACCCACCAGAATATGGACAAACTTAAGTTATTGGACAAACCCACCAGAATATGGACAAACTTAAGTTATTGGACAAACCCACCAGAATATGGACAAACTTAAGTTACTGGACAAACCCACCAGAATATGGACAAACTTAAGTTATTGGAAAAACCCACCAGAATATGGACAAACTTAAGTTACTGGACAAACCCACCAGAATATGGACAAACTTAAGTTATTGGAAAAACCCAACCGAATATGGACAAACTTAAGTTACTGGACAAACCCACCAGAATATGGACAAACTTAAGTTACTGGACAAACCCAACCGAATATGGACAAACTTAAGTTACTGGACAAACCCAACAGAATATGGACAAACTTAAGTTATTGGACAAACCCAACCGAATATGGACAAACTTAAGTTATTGGACAAACCCAACAGAATATGGACAAACTTTAGTAACTGGACAAACCCACCAGAATATGGACAAACTTAAGTTATTGGACAAACCCAACAGAATATGGACAAACTTAAGTTATTGGACAAACCCAACAGAATATGGACAAACTTAAGTTACTGGACAAACCCAACCGAATATGGACAAACTTAAGTTACTGGACAAACCCAACAGAATATGGACAAACTTTAGTAACTGGACAAACCCACCAGAATATGGACAAACTTAAGTTATTGGACAAACCCAACAGAATATGGACAAACTTTAGTAACTGGACAAACCCACCAGAATATGGACAAACTTAAGTTTCTGGACAAACCCACCAGAATATGGACAAACTTAAGTTACTGGACAAACCCACCAGAATATGGACAAACTTAAGTTACTGGACAAACCCACCAGAATATGGACAAACTTAAGTTTCTGGACAAACCCACCAGAATATGGACAAACTTAAGTTTCTGGACAAACCCACCAGAATATGGACAAACTTAAGTTATTGGACATACCCACCAGAATATGGACAAACTTAAGTTTCTGGACAAACCCACCAGAATATGGACAAACTTAAGTTATTGGACAAACCCACCAGAATATGGCCAAACTTAAGTTACTGGACAAACCCACCAGAATATGGACAAACTTAAGTTTCTGGACAAACCCACCAGAATATGGACAAACTTAAGTTATTGGACAAACCCACCAGAATATGGCCAAACTTAAGTTACTGGACAACCCCAACAGAATATGGACAAACTTAAGTTATTGGACAAACCCACCAGAATATGGACAAACTTAAGTTTCTGGACAAACCCACCAGAATATGGCCAAACTTAAGTTACTGGACAAACCCACCAGAATATGGACAAACTTAAGTTATTGGACAAACCCAAACGAATATGGACAAACTTAAGTTATTGGACAAACCCACCAGAATATGGACAAACTTAAGTTATTGGACAAACCCAAACGAATATGGACAAACTTAAGTTACTGGACAAACCCACCAGAATATGGACAAACTTAAGTTACTGGACAAACCCACCAGAATATGGACAAACTTAAGTTACTGGACAAACCCACCAGAATATGGACAAACTTAAGTTATTGGACAAACCCAACCGAATATGGACAAACTTAAGTTACTGGACAAACCCACCAGAATATGGACAAACTTAAGTTACTGGACAAACCCACCAGAATATGGACAAACTTAAGTTATTGGACAAACCCAAACGAATATGGACAAACTTAAGTTATTGGACAAACCCAACCGAATATGGACAAACTTAAGTTACTGGACAAACCCACCAGAATATGGACAAACTTAAGTTATTGGACAAACCCACCAGAATATGGACAAACTTAAGTTATTGGACAAACCCACCAGAATATGTACAAACTTAAGTTATTGGACAAACCCACCAGAATATGGACAAACTTAAGTTATTGGACAAACCCACCAGAATATGGACAAACTTAAGTTATTGGACAAACACAACCGAATATGGACAAACTTAAGTTACTGGACAAACACAACCGAATATGGACAAACTTAAGTTACTGGACAAACCCAACCGAATATGGACAAACTTAAGTTATTGGACAAACCAAACCGAATATGGACAAACTTAAGTTACTGGACAAACACAACCGAATATGGACAAACTTAAGTTATTGGACAAACACAACCGAATATGGACAAACTTAAGTTACTGGACAAACCAAACCGAATATGGACAAACTTAAGTTTCTGGACAAACACAACCGAATATGGACAAACTTAAGTTATTGGACAAACACAACCGAATATGGACAAACTTAAGTTATTGGACAAACACAACCGAATATGGACAAACTTAAGTTACTGGACAAACACAACCGAATATGGACAAACTTAAGTTATTGGACAAACACAACCGAATATGGACAAACTTAAGTTACTGGACAAACACAACCGAATATGGACAAACTTAAGTTACTGGACAAACACAACCGAATATGGACAAACTTAAGTTACTGGACAAACCAAACCGAATATGGACAAACTTAAGTTATTGGACAAACCCAACCGAATATGGACAAACTTAAGTTATTGGACAAACCCAACCGAATATGGACAAGCTTAAGTTACTGGACAAACCAAACCGAATATGGACAAACTTAAGTTACTGGACAAACCAAACCGAATATGGACAAACTTAAGTTATTGGACAAACCCAACCGAATATGGACAAACTTAAGTTATTGGACAAACCCAACCGAATATGGACAAACTTAAGTTACTGGACAAACACAACCGAATATGGACAAACTTAAGTTATTGGACAAACACAACCGAATATGGACAAACTTAAGTTACTGGACAAACCAAACCGAATATGGACAAACTTAAGTTTCTGGACAAACACAACCGAATATGGACAAACTTAAGTTATTGGACAAACACAACCGAATATGGACAAACTTAAGTTATTGGACAAACACAACCGAATATGGACAAACTTAAGTTACTGGACAAACACAACCGAATATGGACAAACTTAAGTTATTGGACAAACACAACCGAATATGGACAAACTTAAGTTACTGGACAAACACAACCGAATATGGACAAACTTAAGTTACTGGACAAACACAACCGAATATGGACAAACTTAAGTTACTGGACAAACCAAACCGAATATGGACAAACTTAAGTTATTGGACAAACCCAACCGAATATGGACAAACTTAAGTTATTGGACAAACCCAACCGAATATGGACAAGCTTAAGTTACTGGACAAACCAAACCGAATATGGACAAACTTAAGTTACTGGACAAACCAAACCGAATATGGACAAACTTAAGTTATTGGACAAACCCAACCGAATATGGACAAACTTAAGTTATTGGACAAACCCAACCGAATATGGACAAACTTAAGTTATTGGACAAACCCAACCGAATATGGACAAACTTAAGTTATTGGACAAACCCAACCGAATATGGACAAGCTTAAGTTACTGGACAAACCAAACCGAATATGGACAAACTTAAGTTACTGGACAAACCAAACCGAATATGGACAAACTTAAGTTACTGGACAAACCAAACCGAATATGGACAAACTTAAGTTATTGGACAAACCCAACCGAATATGGACAAACTTAAGTTATTGGACAAACCCAACCGAATATGGACAAGCTTAAGTTACTGGACAAACCAAACCGAATATGGACAAGCTTAAGTTACTGGACAAACCAAACCGAATATGGACAAACTTAAGTTTCTGGACAAACACAACCGAATATGGACAAACTTAAGTTATTGGACAAACACAACCGAATATGGACAAACTTAAGTTATTGGACAAACACAACCGAATATGGACAAACTTAAGTTACTGGACAAACACAACCGAATATGGACAAACTTAAGTTATTGGACAAACACAACCGAATATGGACAAACTTAAGTTTCTGGACAAACCCAAACAAAAATGGACAAACCCAACTCTTGGGGTTAGATTTATAGATTAAAAAAATAACCCAACAGTTGGGGTTGTCCATATTTGAGCCAAATGTGGGTTGAAACAACCCAGCATTTTGTGTACAGTTGAATCATAACTTAAAAAAATAATTTGGTTAAGTTATTGGACAAACCCAACCATTGGGTTACATTTATAAATAAAAAATATATTACATTTAAATGGCAAAAGACTGTAAAAATGTTACAGTAAAAACACTAATAGTTAACAGTAAGTTTCCTTTATGTGATATGTAATATGTAATATATCTAACTTGACATTTCATGTCATTTTACCCTAAATTTACATTTGTGAAAATGAAAAAGAACAAGTCATCTTATAATTTACAGTGAAAGCATTCCCAGAATTCCACATGACAATGACACATTTTAATTATTATGCTTCTTTTTATTCTAATCAGTGAAGTACATTAGGGTTTTATGTTCCATCTTATGATGTTTATTGCATTATTTATGCAAGTTATCATGATGTTTTGTATTATTTTGTACACCTCCCATATATTAGTATTTGTCTCAGCCGGTGGAAAAGCTACTTAGGATGAACTTTGACTCATGATTTTGTAATTTAAAAGTAGTTGTCATTATATTATAAAGGTAACAAGAAATATTAGAGCAATATATAGTGACATTATTTCATTTTCATTTTATTTTATTTTTTTTGGGTAAAGGTCACCTAAAAAGAAACACACACACAGAAAATAAGCTTTTAAAGGCTGAATGTGTGAATCTCACCTGTCCAGCTGTTCACCCCAACACCTTAAGAAATAAATGGTAAACATTTAGCATAAAGAAAATTAAGTCTATTTTTAGGATGTTTATGTTGAGAAACAAGCACATCCATCCTCCGTTTCCATTACTATAATGGGCTGAATCTCAGTCTCATTGCTTTAATAGAGTTCAGTCTGGACACAGATTTGTTTTTAAGCAATTAAAGTCAGATGAGAGTGAAATACGAGCCGGATCCTTCCATGAGTTTCACCTGAATATTAATTATGCACATTTTAAAAGATGAGAATTTAGATATCAATCGTGAGAGTATTTGAGTCAGGAATGAAAAACAGTTGCATAAAACTAGCATCTGACTAATTAACCAATCTCTCTCTCTCACAAACTCTCTCTCTCAATATATACACACTATATTGCCAAAAGTGTTGTGACGCCTGCCTTTACATGCACATGAGCTTTAATCCCATTCTTAATCCGTAGGGTTTAATATGGAGTCGGCCACCCTTTGCAGCTCTAACAGCTTCAGCTCTTCTTTCCTCAAGGTTTAGGAGTGTGTTTATGGGAAATCTTCTAGAAGCGCATTTGTGATGTTGGACGAGAAGGCCTGGCTCTCAGTCTCCGCTCTAATTCATCCCAAAGGTGTTCTATCGGGTTGAGGTCAGGACTCAAGTTCCTCCACACCAAACTCGCTCATCCGTGTCTTTATGGAGGGACGCTTTGTGCACTGGTCCGTCTGTCAATCTCCCGTTCCATCCTCCCCTCACTCGTGAACAAGACCCCTAGATACTTGAACTCCTCCACTTGAGGCAGGAACTCTCCACCAACCTGAAGTGGGCAAGCCACCCTTTTCCAATCAGAGGCCATGGTCCTTAGTCGGAAAAGGGTGGCTTGCCCACTTCAGGTTGGTGGAGAGTTCCTGCCTCAAGTGGAAGAGTTCAAGTATCTAGGGGTCTTGTTCACGAGTGAGGGGAGGATGGAACGGGAGATTGACAGACGGATCGGTGCAGCTTCTGCAGTAATGCGGTCGATGTACCGGTCTGTCGTGGTGAAGAAAGAGCTAAGCCGTAAGGCGAAGCTCTCGATTTACCGGTCAATCTACATTCCTACTCTCACCTATGGTCATGAGCTTTGGGTCATGACCGAAAGGATAAGATCCCGGATACAGGCGGCCGAAATGAGCTTTCTCCGCAGGGTGGCTGGGCGCTCCCTTAGAGATAGGGTGAGAAGCTCAGTCACTCGGGAGGAACTCGGAGTAGAGCCGCTGCTCCTCCACATCGAGAGGGGACAGCTGAGGTGGCTCGGGCATCTGTTCCGGATGCCTCCTGAACGCCTTCCCGGGAAGGTGTTTGGGGCATGTCCAACCG
>CM042253.1:2017846-2045346 GCA_023566225.1 Romanogobio albipinnatus | reverse complement strand
TCCATTCGTCCATCCATTCATCCATCCATCCACCCATCCCTCCATCCATTCATCTGTCCATCCATCCATCTTTCCATCCATTCATTTGTCCTTCCATCCATCTGTTCATTCATCCATTACTCCATCCATCCATACGTCCATTCCTCCATCCATCCATCCTTCTGTCCGTCCATCCATCCATCCGTCTATCCAGTCATCCATCCATCCATCCAGCCATGCCTCTATCTGTCCACCCATCTGTCCATTCATCCATCCATCTGTTCATCCATCCCTTCGTCCGTCCACCCATCTGTCCATATGTCCATTCTTCCATCCATCCATCTTTCCATCCATCCATCTGTCCATCCACCCATCCCTCCATTCCTCCATCCATCCATCCCTCCATCCTTCCATTCATTTGTCCATCCATTCATCCGTTCATCCACCCATACGTCCATTCCTCCATCCATCCATCCATCCCTCTGTCTGTCCATCCATCCATCCATCCATCCGTCTATCCATTTATCCATCCATCCATCTGTCCATTCATCCATCTGTCCATTCATCCATCCATCTGTTCATCCATCCATCCCTTCGTCCATCCATCCCTTCGTCCGTCCATCCATCCCTTCGTCCATCTGTCAATCCATTCACACGCCCATCCATCCATCCGTCCATCCACCCACCCATCCCTCCATCCATCCGTCAGTCCACCCATCCGTCCATCCATCCATTCATACGTTCATCCATCCATCCATCTTTCCATCTGTCCAGCTATCAATCCATTTGTCCTTCCATCCTTCCATTCATTTGTCCATCCATTCATCCATCCATCTGTCCATCCACCCATCCCTCCATCCATTCATCTGTCCATCCATCCATCCATCTTTCCATCCATCCATTCGTCCTTCCATCCATCCGTTCATCCATCCATACGTCCATTCCTCCATCCATCCATCCCTCCATCCATCCATCCATCCATCCGTCCGTCCGTCCGTCTATCCATACGTCCATCCATTCATCCCTCCATCCATCCGTCCGTCCACCCATTCCTCCATCCATCTGTCCATTCATCCATCCATCTGTTCATCCATCCATTCGTCAATTCCTCCATCCATCCATGCCTTCATCCATCCATCCCTTCATCCCTACATCCATCCATCCATCCATCTGTCAATCCATTCACCCGTCCATCCATCCATCTGCCCATCCATCCATATGTCCATTCCTCCATCCATCCATCCCTCCATCCATCCATCCATCCATCCGTCCGTCAGTCCACCCATCCGTCCATATGTCCATTCTTCCCTCCGTCCCTCCATCCATCCATCCATCCATCCGTCCCTCCATCCATCCATCCATCCGTCCATCCATCCCTACGTCCATCCATCCATCTGTCAATCCATTCACCCGTCCATCCATCCGTCCCTCCATCCATCCATCCGTCCATCCATCCCTACGTCCATCCATCCATCTGTCAATCCATTCACCCGTCCATCCATCCGTCCCTCCATCCATCCATCCGTCCATCCATCCATCCCTACGTCCATCCATCCATCTGTCAATCCATTCACCCGTCCATCCATCCGTCCGTTCACCCATTCATCCATCCATATGTCCATCCATCTGTTCGTCCATTCATCCATCCATCCTAGAAATATGATTTAATTCATATTAATTATTACTCTTGATCATCACATACACATCTAATAAAATCAGCTGAAAAGCCTCATGGTCCTCCCGTCTATGAGCTTGTGTGTTTCGTCATCAGAGCGCTGATGTCCCGTATGAAACACAAGCACACGTGGAGAGAAAAGACAGACACTCGTTTCTGTTCGGCAGTTGAATCCCAGAGTCCGGACACTGATGGACGGGATTCCCAGGGCTGCGGGAAAAGTCTGGTTTTGCTGAGAGGTGAATTTGAGGGAACATCCATTAGAGTCGAAACAGGACGGTCTGTAAATACAGCGCTGAGAGCACATTTACAGTACATGAACCAAAGAAAAACACGTGACACGGCCAGAAATATGACTGGAAAACATTCCCTACATTCCAAGAACAGCCCACAAAACCTGAGGAAGAAAGAGGAAGAAACACTCTGATGTTCTTCCTCAGGGGTTCTGGCTGCTTTTTTGGGTCAGAAAAATAAACGTAATTCAAAGGGAAAACATGATTATTTGACTCCATTGGCAGATATTTGCTCTTGTTTTAAGCACAAATTGTTCATTAAACAAGTTTCAATATCTTCAGTCATTTCGCTCCTCCAGTAAATGTATCATGATTGAAGAATGTTTAGATATTTGTGCTGGAAAACAAGACAAAATAATAATAGAAGACAAATAATATAATCTTTTTTTTTATAGATGAACTGCTTAAACAAATATATAAACATAAAGTGTTTAAAATATAAATAATATATACTGTTATATATATATATATAATACTATAATAAAATATTTTTTAAATTTAAATTATCAAAATGTTTTATTCAAATCTAAAACTGAAGCAGATTAAAAAAAATGCAGAAGTGCTTTACAATTAAATTTTTCAAGAAATAAAGATATACAGTATAAATAGTGGTAATATATAACATGAAATAATCATTACCAATATAATCATGTTATATGTGCTGAAATATTGTAGAGAAACATAAATCTAATAACCGCTGATCTAGATAAATTCCAGGCCAACAATATTGGTATATGATTACTGAATATTTTTCTTATAATAATATAATTATTTCATTATATTATGGATGGATAGATAGACTGATGGAGGGATAGATGGATGGATGGAGTGATTGATGGATGAATGAATGGAGGGATTGATGGACGGATGGAGGGATTAATGGACAGATGGATGGATGGGCGAATGGATAGATTGATGGGTGGAGGGATTGATGGGCAGATGGATGGATGGGCGAATGGATAGATTGATGGGTGGAGGGATTGATGAACAGATGGATGGATGGGCGAATGGATAGATTGATGGGTGGAGGGATTGATGGACAGATGGATGGATGGGCGAATGGATAGATTGATGGGTGGAGGGATTGATGGACAGATGGATGGATGGATGGACAAATTGATGGGTGGAGGGATTGATGGACAGATGGATGGATGGACGAATGGAGGGACTGATGGACAGAGGGATGGATGGACGAGTGGATGGGTGGAGGAACTGATGGACAGATGGATGGATGGACAAATGGACGGGTGGAGGGACTGATGGACAGATGGATGGATGGGCGAATGGAGAGATGGATGGGTGGAGGGATTGATGGACAGATGGATGGACGAATGGACGGGTGGAGGGACTGATGGACAGAGGGATGGATGGACGAATGGACGGGTGGAGGGACTGATGGACAGATGGATGGATGGACGAATGGACGGGTGGAGGGATTGATGGACAGAGGGATGGATGGACAGAGGGATGGATGGACAATTGAGGGATTGATGAACAGATAGATGGACGAATGGACAGGTGGAGGGATTGATGGACAGATGAATGGATGGACGAATGGATGGGTGGAGGGATTAATGGACAGAGGGATGGATGGACGAATGGACGGGTGGAGGGATTGATGGACAGAGGGATGGATGGATGGACGGGTGGAGGGATTGATGGACAGAGGGATGGATGGATGAATGGATGGGTGGAGGGATTGATGGACAGAGGGATGGATGAATGGACGGGTGGAGGGATTGATGGACAGAGGGATGGATGGACAAATGGATGGGTGGAGGGATTGATGGACAGAGGGATGGATGGACGAATGGACGGGTGGAGGGATTGATGGACAGAGGGATGGATGGACGAATGGACGGGTGGAGGGATTGATGGACAGAGGGATGGATGGACGAATGGACGTGTGGAGGGATTGATGGACAGATGGATGGATGGACGAATGGACGGGTGGAGGGATTGATGGACAGATGGATGGATGGATGAATGGACGGGTGGAGAGATTGATGGACAGATGGATGGATGGACGAATGGACGGGTGGAGAGATTGATGGACAGAGGGATGGATGGATGAATGGACATGTGGAGGGATTGATGGACAGGTGGAGGGATTGATGGACAGATGGATGGATGGACGAATGGACGGGTGGAGAGATTGATGGACGAATGGACGGGTGGAGATTGATGGACGAATGGACGGGTGGAGATTGATGGACGGGTGGAGAGATTGATGGACAGAGGGATGGATGGACAGGTGGAGGGATGGACGGAGGGATGAATGAACGAATGAACAGACGGACAGATAGACAGATCTAGATAAATTCCAGGCCTATAATATTGATACATGATTACTGAATATTTTTTATTTATATATAAAACTGTATTTATATTGCATACCTTTTGTCATGCATATTTTTAAATAAAAACACAGTATAAATCCGGTTTTATATATAAATAATCAGATATTATACACATATTCTGTATTTTGCGCTCCGATGATGCAGCCGGTCAGGTGTGTATGATGTGTGTGTGGAGGCTCTGGTGCTGAGGCGCTCGGGCTGATGGAGAGGCCGGTAACAGAGCTAACTGGATTTCTGAAAGCCCTCAATTTGGCCTTCAGGAACGACGTGTGTGTATTAAACCCAGATGACAACGGCCATCGCTTACAATCGCTTCTCTGTGCAGACGGACATCACTTCTCATCTCCACACGTCACGGACAGAGTCTGGCGGGAAACACGGATTATTACAGCACATGAGGAGAACCAGAAACACTCGGCAACAAGATCTCACTCGCAAAACATGATGTTCTCCTCAGCGCTTCTGAGGTTCTCCAGCACAATATCCAAATCAACACACACTCTAAAGCATGTTGGGTTGAAAATGGACAAACCCAGTGATTGGGTTGTTTTAAGCAAACATTTAACAAACCTCTGGGTTAAAACAACCCAATCACTGGGTTTGTCCATTTTCAACCCAACATTTTTTAGTGTACAAGCAAAGATATAAAGACTGAAAAGGGCATCAGAATGACGTGAGTTTGTGCTTAAAACAAGAACAGTGCTGTGTTTCTGCTCCGTCCATCCATCCATCCATCCATCCATCCGTCCATCAGTCCGTCCATCCATCAGTCCATCCATCCATCCATCCATCAGTCCATCCATCCATCCGTCCGTCCATCAGTTCATCCATCCATCCATCCGTCCATCAGTCCGTCCATCCATCCATCCATCCGTCCATCCATCAGTCCATCCGTCCATCCATCCATCCGTCTGTCCATCAGTCCATCCATCCATCCGTCCATCAGTCTGTCCATCCATCCATCCGTCCATAAGTCCATCCATCCGTCCATCAGTCCATCCATCCATCCATCCATCCGTCCATCAGTCCATCCATCCATCCATCAGTCCATCCATCCATCCGTCCATCAGTCTGTCCATCCATCCATCCATCCATCCATCCATCCGTCCATCAGTCTGTCCATCCATCCATCCGTCCATCAGTCCGTCCATCAGTCCATCCATCCATCCATCCATCCGTCCATCAGTCTGTCCATCCATCAGTCCGTCCATCCGTCTGTCCATCCATCCGTCCATCAGTCTGTCCATCCATCCATCCGTTCATCAGTCCATCCGTCCGTCCATCCATCCATCCGTCCATCAGTCCATCCATCCGTCCGTCCATCCGTCCGTCCGTCCATCAGTCCATCCGTCTGTCCATCCATCAGTTCATACATCCATCCGTCCATCAGTCCGTCCATACATCCATCCGTCCATCCATCCATCCATCCATCCATCCATCCGTCCATTAGTCCATCCATCCGTCCATCAGTCTGTCCGTCCATCCATCCATCCATTTGTCCATCCGTCCTTCCATTCGTCCATCCATCCACCATCCATCCATTCGTTCATCCATCCGTCAATCCATCCATCCATCCGTCTTTCCATCCATCCGTCCATCCATCCATTCGTCCGTCCATCCATTCGTCCATCCATCCGTCCGTCCATCAGTCTATCCATCCATCCATCAGTCCATCCATCCATCAGTCCGTCCGTCCATCCATCCATTCGTCCATCCGTCCTTCCATTCGTCCATCCATCTGTCCGTCCGTCCATCCATCCATTCATCCGTCAATCCATCCATCCATCCATTCGTCTTTCCATCCATCTATCCATCCCTCCATCCATTCCACCATGAATCCATCCCTCCATCCGTCCGTCCATCTGTCTGTCCGTCCGTCCATCCATCCGTTCATCCATCCCTCCATCCATCCATTCCTCCATCCATCTATCCATCCGTCCGTCCAGCGATTGGGTTGTTTTTAACATTTAACAAACCTCTGGGTTAAAACAACCCAATCACTGGGTTTGTCCATTTTCAACCCAAACTTTTTTTTTAGTGTACAAGCAAAGATATAAAGACTGAAGGGCATCAGAATGACGTGAGTTTGTGCTTAACACAAGAACAGTGCTGTTTCTGCTCAGGATGAGGGAATCTGCGGCGCCTTCAGACGTTCTTCCACACCAGCAGGACACTCGTCCTTCCCGGCCGCAGCGGTCAGAGGTTCTGAAAGCCCGTTCAGAGTTTAATGACCACATGAATATTTAGAGATGTAATTACTCCAGAGGCTCGAGAAGGCCGCTTCTCATCAGACGTCAAACAGACGCGTTCAACCTTCACAAACAACGCCAAAATGGACCTGAAATGGATCAACAGCTTAATCAATATTAAATATTGTCCGTCAAAATCATCACAGGTCACACAGTATAACTTTAAAGACATATCTAGAGCATCTAAAGCAAGTATTCACCTGATTTTAAAAGTTTATAGCAAAACAAAACTTCATATTTGATAACAGCCGTGAGAACACAAAAGTATGTTGACTTATTAATTAATTACTGTACATTTTCCAGGAGTTTGTTAGGGATTATCATTATTTTCAGCGATGATTTCCAATGTAATTTAATGTATTATAGTAAAAGGAATTACTGCAGTTATTAAATATGAATATATATATATATATCTAAAAATGCAGTTCATAAATACAGTGTATAAGTACACTTAAATATTTTGCTTAAATATTTTAATAGAGAAAGATAAATACAATGTATTTGTATGTTAAATACTATAATAAAATTATTATTATTATTTAATTTAATTCATTTTTTTATTTAAATTAGCATTGAAGGCAGTAAAAATTGAAAAATACACTTAAAATGTTTAAATAAGAAATTAAGATTTACAGTATAAATAGTGTTTATTATATAAAATACTGTAAAATTATTTTAAAAAATATATACTTTGATTTAATTTAAACTGAAGTAAAATACTAATGCCGACATTAAAATGTAAATATTTAAATATAAAATTAAGATTTACAGTATAAAGTGTTTTATATATAAAAACAATAAAAAAATATTTATTATATTAAAATAAGCACACATTATTTTTTTAATGTACACTGAAGGCAGTTAAAAATCTAAAAACATATATCTATCTATATATATATATATATCCGGCATAACATTATGACCGGTGAGTAACACTGATGATCTCTGTTAGTGGGTGGGATATATTAGGCAGCAAGTGAACATTTTGTCCTCAGAGTTGATGTGTTAGAAGCAGGAGAAATGGGCAAGCGTGAGGATTTGAGCGAGTTTGACAAAGGCCAGATTGTGACGGCTAGACGACTGGGTCAGAGCATCTCCAGAACTGCAGCTCTTGTGGGGTGTTCCTGGTCTGCAGTGGTCAGTCTCTATCAGAAGTGAAGGACCAGTGGAGAACCGGCCACAGGGTCATGGGCGGCCGAGGCTCATTGATGCACGTGGGGAGCGAAGGCTGGCCCAGAGTCCAAATTCCCCAGATCTCAATCCAATCGAGCATCTGTGGGATGAGCTGAACAAACAAGTCCGATCCACGGAGGTCCCGCCTCGCAACTTACAGGACTTAAAGGATCTGCTGCTAACATCTTGGTGCCGGATACCACAGCACACCTTCAGGGGTCAAGAGGAGTCCACGCCTCGACGGGTCAGGGGGACCAACACAATATTAGTCATATGTATTTCATTAGGGTGAAATACAAACATTATCATTTCATCTTAAACATGCATCATAACCTGAAGTAAATAAATGGCGCAGTGAAGTTAACCGCTGAAGTTTGCCTTGTGACGAACCCGTTCCGAGCCGCTTCTGTCGCTCTGACCTCGAGTCCTGCAGCGGCTGAAGCTCATATAAGAGGATTCAGAGTCTCTTAAGCTCTTCTGATTCCCCCATCAGCCCATCACAGAGAGACTCACTCCACACAATTATCCGTATTACAGTCTTATAGACTCAGAAACACACCTGGAATACAAAACCGCAGTCTCCACCAGGGCACTTATTCCCAAACACATTATTACTCAAACTAAATACATATTATACATATTAAAATTAAACATTACACTTTGTGCCAAGGCAATATTTCTCATTTAGTTTAAGTACCAAAATGACTAAAAAGTAATACATTTTAACTGTAGTGCTGGGCAATCAGTTAATCACATCTAAAATAAAAGTTTGTCTTTACATAATATATGTGTGTAGTGTGTATAATTACACACACACATGCATGTATGTATTTAAGTAAAATATGTTATATTTATATAAGATAAATTATATAAATATGTATATACATGTAATTACACACACACACATATATTGTGTAATATATGCCATTAATCGATTACCCAGCACCAAAAACTATATAGCCATATTTTAAAGAGAAAAATTAATAATATTATTATAACAATGATAATAATATTCATTGTCTTTAAATGTCTTGGCTTTGAAATAGTAAAAAAAATGGCAATACCATAATCATTTTTGTTAATGATGGCCAACTTTTATCGCCATAAAAAATAAACAAACAGCTTCATATCCACAGAAAGCATTTATATATAAAAGTTATATAATTACATGCATATATTTATGTCATTTTATATATATATAAAGCGTTATCGTTTCTGTCTGGGTTATAGATACATTTTTTTATATTTTAGCATTTAAAATGTATATATATATAAATCTTAATTATTATTATAATTTTATTTATAGGAAAATATTCCTATTATATTTTAGTATTTAAAATGTATGTATATATATATATATATATATACAGTGAGGAAAATAAGTATTTGAACACCCTGCTATTTTGCAAGTTCTCCCACTTGGAAATCATGGAGGGGTCTGAAATTGTCATCGTAGGTGCATGTCCACTGTGAGAGACATAATCTAAATAATCTAAAACCCCCCCTGACCTGTTAGTCTGCCTTTAAAATGTCCACCTCCACTCCATTTATTATCCTAAATTAGATGCACCTGTTTGAGGTCGTTAGCTGAATAAAGACACCTTTCCACCCCATACAATCAGTAAGAATCCAACTACTAACATGGCCAAGACCAAAGAGCTGTCCAAAGACACTAGAGACAAAATTGTACACCTCCACAAGGCTGGAAAGGGCTACGGGGAAATTGCCAAGCAGCTTGGTGAAAAAAGGTCCACTGTTGGAGCAATCATTAGAAAATGGAAGAAGCTAAACATGACTGTCAATCTCCCTCGGACTGGGGCTCCATGCAAGATCTCACCTCGTGGGGTCTCAATGATCCTAAGAAAGGTGAGAAATCAGCCCAGAACTACACGGGAGGAGCTGGTCAATGACCTGAAAAGAGCTGGGACCACCGTTTCCAAGGTTACTGTTGGTAATACACTAAGACGTCATGGTTTGAAATCATGCATGGCACGGAAGGTTCCCCTGCTTAAACCAGCACATGTCAAGGCCCGTCTTAAGTTTGCCAATGACCATTTGGATGATCCAGAGGAGTCATGGGAGAAAGTCATGTGGTCAGATGAGACCAAAATAGAACTTTTTGGTCATAATTCCACTAAACGTGTTTGGAGGAAGAAGAATGATGAGTACCATCCCAAGAACACCATCACTACTGTGAAGCATGGGGGGGGGTAGCATCATGCTTTGGGGGTGTTTTTCTGCACATGGGACAGGGCGACTGCACTGTATTAAGGAGAGGATGACCGGGGCCATGTATTGCCAGATTTTGGGGAACAACCTCCTTCCCTCAGTTAGAGCATTGAAGATGGGTCGAGGCTGGGTCTTCCAACATGACAATGACCCGAAGCACACAGCCAGGAGAACCAAGGAGTGGCTCTGTAAGAAGCATATCAAGGTTCTGGCGTGGCCTAGCCAGTCTCCAGACCTAAACCCAATAGAGAATCTTTGGAGGAGCTCAAACTCCGTGTTTCTCAGCGACAGGCCAGAAACCTGACTGATCTAGAGAAGATCTGTGTGGAGGAGTGGGCCAAAATCCCTCCTGCAGTGCAAACCTGCTGAACAACTACAGGAAACCTTTGACCTCTGTAATTGCAAACAAAGGCTACTGTACCAAATACTAACATTGATTTTCTCAGGTGTTCAAATACTTATTTGCAGCTGTATCATACAAATAAATAGTTAAAAAATCATACATTGTGATTTCTGGATTTGTTTTTTAGATTATGTCTCTCACAGTGGACATGCACCTACGATGACAATTTCAGACCCCTCCATGATTTCCAAGTGGGAGAACTTGCAAAATAGCAGGGTGTTCAAATACTTATTTTCCTCACTGTATATATATATATATAAATACATACAGAAATATGAATTATTATTATTATTTTATTTATAGGAAAATAAAATAAAATCCCACTCCTTTATCCCAGACAGAAAACGACAATGACAAACAACTTTTCATATTTTGAGTTGAATTTGGTATAAAATCTGTGGGATGGATTTAATAAAACAGTGAATAATCATCATTTTGTTAATGACTTCTTGTTTGCAATCAAAAATGCACAGAAAATGTTAGTTTATATATGAAAATGTTATTTAATTACACATATTTATGTCATACAGTTATACATTTATATACATCTCATTATATATAAAGTAAAACGATTGCTTACCCAAATATTTGTTTTATTGTTATTACTTTACGTGAAATCCAATCAAATCACTATAACCCCGAGAAAAATGGCCATTTCGAGTTGAATTTGGGGTAAGGATTTAAAGCATCTCCTACTATCTGGAAGCATAACGTTTAATAAACTGCCTCACAAACACACAGACACACAATGACACCAGGAGCCCGTGAAGTAGAATCGTGATCTTTAATTGACTCAAATCTCCCAGTACAGTAAAAGTTCAAGGCTGTAACTAAAGTCTTCCTGCCTTCACGAGCGAGCGAGCGCTACGGACACCATATAAAAATACCCTGCTCGTCTGAAAGAGAGAACATCACAGGCCAGCCATGGAGCAGATGAGGAACGTAACTAACCTCTCTACTTCACACTCAGCCACACTCCATCATCACATGTTCACAGGTTATGGTGGATATATCTCCAAAATAACTCGACACAGAAATCAGTTTACATCCAGACAGACTCCAAACCACAGGGATACAGATTCACAAGAGCAAACCAAATCAACAACACGCGTCCTGCGTCTTCACGTCTAGATCTACAGCACAAACACACGCGATCAGACGCCGCTTCGCTTCAGACTTCGCGGCGTTCGCTGTGTAGTTTCTAATGAATCGTGTCTAAATGAACTCTAACCTGTGGAGAACAAACTCAACGTGAATCGCAAGAGAGAAATGAGAAGAACTTTGCATGTTTAATATCAACACTTTACTCTGGTTTTCCAGCACAAAGCAGTTCAGTTCAAAACGAACACGTCCTCACCCGCATCTCATCCAAGATGCCCATCTCTGTCTCTCTTCAGTCGGAAAGAAATGCAGTTTGTTGAGGAGAACATTCCAGGGTTTTTCTCCTCATAATGGACTTCAATGGGAACCAACGGCTGAAGGTCCGAATCACTGCGGCTTCAGAGGCTCTGACCGATCCCAGAGGAATAGAGTCTGATCTAGACAAACCATCGCCACATTTACAACACAAACACACATTTATACACTTTAACCTCAGACGCTCGTATGACGTCATCACATCTGAAAGGTCACATGACGCAGGTGGAAGTGCCGCCCCAGTGTTAAAACGAACGTGCAAAGACTAAATCAAACGCCCTTTACACAAATAAAGGTCAAATGGCGGACGATTTTAAAGTTGGAGGAGAACATGAGATGAGTTTTTTGGCACTTCCACCTGCGTCACGTGACCTTTCCGATGTGATGATGTCATACGCCGAGAAGAAGAAGTACAACACCATCGGCCATTTTCAACAAAAATACACATTTATATACATTTTAACCTTAAATATGTGACTTCAGTGCATGACGTATGACATCACGTCGGAAAGGTCACGTGACGTGCCGAAAAACTCCATCTCATGTTCTCCTCCAACTTAAAAATCGTCCGACATCGTTGTTTTCCCTTTATTTGTGTAAAGGGCGTTTGATTTAGTCTTTGCACGTTCGTTTTAACACTTGGGCGGCACTTCCACCTGCGTCATGTGACCTTTCTGACATGATGACGTCATACGCCGTGAAGAAGAAGAACAACACCACCATCTGCCATTTTCAACATAAACACACATTTATATACTTTAACCTCAGACGCTCGACTTCAGTGTTGCTCGTATGATGTCATCACATCTGAAAGGTCACATGACGCAGGTGGAAGTGCCGCCCCAGTGTTAAAACGAACGTGCAAAGACTAAATCAAACGCCCTTTACACAAATAACGATTTTAAAGTTGGATACAAAAATACACATTTATATACTTTGTAACCTCAAATGCGCGACTTCAGTGCATGAGGTATGACATCACGTCGGAAAGGTCACGTGACGTGCCAAAAAACTCCATCTCATGTTCTCCTACAACTTTAAAATCGTCCGACATCGTTGTTTTCCCTTTATTTGTGTAAAGGGCGTTTGATTTAGTCTTTGCACATTCGTTTTAACACTGGGGCGGCACTTCCACCTGCGTCACGTGACCTTTCCGACATGATGACGTCATACGCCGTGAAGAAGAAGAACAACACCATCTGCCATTTTCAACACAAATACACATTTATATACTTTAACCTCAGACGCTCGACTTCAGTGTTGCTCGTAGGATGTCATCACGTCAGAAAGGTCACATGACTCAGGTGGAAGTGCCGCCCCAGTGTTAAAACGAACGTGCAAAGACTAAATCAAACAGCCTTTACACAAATAACGATTTTAAAGTTGGATACAAAAATACACATTTATATACTTTTTAACCTTAAATATGTGACTTCAGTGCATGACGTATGACATCACGTCGGAAAGGTCACGTGACGTGCCGAAAAACTCCATCTCATGTTCTCCTCCAACTTAAAAATCGTCCGACATCGTTGTTTTCCCTTTATTTGTGTAAAGGGCGTTTGATTTAGTCTTTGCACGTTCGTTTTAACACTGGGGCGGCACTTCCACCTGCGTCATGTGACCTTTCTGACATGATGACGTCATACGCCGTGAAGAAGAAGAACAACACCATCTGCCATTTTCAACAAAAATACACATTTATATACTTTTTAACCTCAAATGCGTGACTTCAGTGCATGACGTATGACATCATCACATCGGAAAGGTCACGTGACGTGCCAAAAAACTCCATCTCGTGTTCTCCTCCAACTTTAAAATCGTCCGCCATTTGACCTTTATTTGTGTAAAGGGCGTTTGATTTAGTCTTTGCACGTTCGTTTTAACACTTCCACCTATGTCATGTGACCTTTCCGACATGATGACGTCATACGCCGTGAAGAAGAAGAACAACACCATCTGCCATTTTCAACACAAATACACATTTATATACATTTAACCTCAAATGCGTGACTTCGGTGTTGTGATTCTTGGCGGCGTATGACATCACATCGGAAAAGTCACGTGACGCAGGTGGAAGTGCCGAAAAACTCCATCTCATGTTCTCCTCCAACTTTAAAATCGTCCGACATCGTTGTTTTCCCTTTATTTGTGTAAAGGGCGTTTGATTTAGTCTTTGCACGTTCGTTTTAACACTGGGGCGGCACTTCCACCTGCGTCACGTGACCTTTCTGACGTGATGACATCATACGAGCAACACCGAAGTCGAGCGTCTGAGGTTAAAGTGTATAAATGTGTGTTTGTGTTGTAAATGTGGCGATGGTTTGTCTAGATCAGACTCTATTCCTCTGGGATCGGTCAGAGCCTCTGAAGCCGCAGTGATTCGGACCTTCAGCCGTTGGTTCCCATTGAAGTCCATTATGAGGAGAAAAACCCTGGAATGTTTTCCTCAAAAAACTGAAATCTGAAATCTTCAGGAAGTGTTCATTTCGAACCGATCTAATCCTCTAAATCAAGACACATTTATTTAACAGCAACATGACTGAAGATGTTTAGTCTTGATTTGTTTTTTGAGGAAAATAATAAAAAGTGAGTTTGAGCACTGTGAAGAAATAGCTTCAACTTAAAAAGTAAGCGTTCATGTCGCAAACTTAAAATTTGACGTTCAGTCAACTTGAAATGTGAACTTAAATATTGGAGTTGACTTAACTTAAAATGTCAAGTTTGCAGCATGAACGCTTTAAGTCGAAACAGCCAAAATAAACGTAATTTAAGGGAAAACAAGATTATTTTTCTGACCCCATATATATATATTTATATATTTTCAGAATAAGTGATTTTGCTTCTCCAGTAAATGACAAAAATAATCACATGTTCACAAGTATATATTCTGTTCTTTATATTTGTTTCACTCATGTAATCAATATTTGTATCTTGATTTAACGTTGAGATATTTGTGCTGGAAAACACAAATGAAATGCACATTCCCCCTCATAGTGTCATTACTGCAATGCAAATAATAATAATATTAATAATACTTAATATGAAGTATTTCTACGTCATGCTTGAATCTGTACTACGCTGTTGCATTTGACTCTGCACTTCAGTAAAAACGTGTTTCGATAATGAGAATCTAATGAAAATCACGTTTGACGATAATGAGAATAACAAACAAATCCCGCGCATGTGACCCGTCGGGTAATGAGAGCGGCAGGGAAATCTCACAATGCAAAACTCCTGTGGTCCGAAGAGCTTCTCCCCCTCATGCAAAACCCCCCAAAAACATTCCCGTTCTTATTTCTCTCTTGATTTTAGAGCATGTTCCTGATGAGTTGAGTAAATGTAAATAAATGCGCGTGTGTGTGTGTGTGTGTGTGTGTGTGCGCATGAAATCAAACGGCTCAAGCAATATACTGATGTTTCTGCTGCATAATGTCATTTGATAAAGGAAGGCGGAATAAACGGCATAGTTATGATAATGAGTCTGCAGTGGTGTCATGGACAGATGTGTGTGTGTGTGTGTGTGTGTTAGGAGGCCGTGGATGTGTTGGGGCTCCAGCCCATCTGATAGGCTCGTTCCAGCGTTCTCTTACAGTCCTGCATCACTGTACTGAACACAATGTGTGGATACTGCAGCACCAGTCTCTCCACCGTCTCCTCGTTCACCTGCCGCACAAAAACAAACACATTAGCTTTCATTTGACTTTTTCTGACACGACACATTTGTTTTTAAAATGCACCGAAATTTGCATTGAAAACTGGAATGCAATAACAATTCTTCAATGCAAGGCATCCGTAAGAAAGCGCTCTGATGGAACACAGACGCTCCACATGTTCCGAGAGACGCGTCCGCAGGGATCCGGGCCAAACCTTCATCAGGCTCAGTGTGGAGTGTGTTATTCACATGCAGACTGAAGGTGAAGATCTCACATGACCTGCTCTAATCAGAAACTGTACAGCTGCAGCTCATCTGGCACTTGCTTGATTTTCGGATGTTTGTCTGCTTGTAAATGACCTAATAGACATTTGTGCATTTACCGTATGGATCATAGAAGTGATTGATCAAATTCTGCCGAGATCATGCGGAAGAGCGTTTGATGAGCCTGTTAGGAATCGATCATTCTCCGTTCTGCTTTACATGTGTGTGACGTCTGCGGGAACCGCCGACTGATTCGGGCTTTTACTGTGTCCATCTGACAGGAAACGCCATGAGAGTCATGTGACGCGCAGCTGCAGCCACAGCAGAGATTCGTCGCAAATTAAAAGCAAATAAAATGCTTTGGTCGTCCCGTTTGTGAGATGAAATCCAAACAGATTAAATTATCTGTGCATCGACTTTCCACGATCACACACACACACACACACAATCACACACACACACACACACACACACGAACAGACTCTTACATGCACACACACACACACACACACACACACACACACACACACACACACTCACAGACTCTTACATGCACACACACACGCACACACACACTCACAGACAAGCACTCACGCTCATGCAGACATACACTCACGCGGACAGACACTCTCACTCACACACACACACACACACACACACACACACACACACACACACGGACAGACTCTTACATGCACACACACACCCATACACTCACACACAAGCACTCACACTCATGCAGACATACACTCACGCGGACAGACACTCTCTCTCTCACACACACACACACGGACAGACTCTTATATGCACACACACACACACACACACACACACACACACACACACACACACACACACACACACACACACACACACACACACACACACACACACACACACACACACACACACACACACACACACACACACACACACACACACACACACACACACACACACACACTGCCCCTACCCCTAAACCTACCCATCACACACACACACACACACTGCCCCTGCCCCTAAACCTACCCATCACACACACACACACACACACACACACACTGCCCCTAAACCTATCCATCACACACACAAACAAACACTGCCCCTACCCTTAAACCTACCCATCACACACACACACACTGCCCCTAAACCTATCCATCACACACACAAACAAACACTGCCCCTACCCTTAAACCTACCCATCACACACACACACACTGCCCCTAAACCTACCCATCACACACACACACACACACACACACACACACACACTGCCCCTGCCCCTAAACCTACCCATCACACACATACACACACACACACACACACACACTGCCCCTACCCCTAAACCTGCCCATCACAGGAGACATTCTGCATTTTTACATTTTCAAAAAACATCACTTAGTCTGATTTATAAGATGTTTTCCTCATGGGGACCAAAAAAGGATGAGGATTTCGGATATTGCCATCTTTGTGGACACACACACAAACACACACACACACACGCTCACAGACAAGTACTCATGCTCATGCAGACATACACTCACGCGGACAGACTCTCACACACTCACACGCACACACTCTCACTCATGCACACACACGCACACACACACTCACTCACTCACTCACACGCACTCAAGCTCATGCAGACACACACATATGCACGCACACACACATGCATGCTCTCTCACACACACTCACACGGACAGACTCTCACACACGCGCACACACTCTCACACACACACTCACTCGTGAACACACGCACTCACGCTCATGCAGACACACACACACACTCACACACACATATGCACGCACACACACATGCATGCTCTCTCACACACACTCACACGGACAGACTCTCACACACACACACACACACGCAGACACGCACTCAAGCTCATGCAGACACACACACATATGCACGCACACACACATGCATGCATGCTCTCTCACACACACACTCACACGGACAGACTCTCACACACGCGCACACACTCTCTCACACACACACACACACACACACACACACAGAGTCACAAACACACACATACGCTCTGGAACTGTGAGAAGATGCGACCCGAACGATCAGCCGTGTTCTGCAGAAACACACTGCAGTGACATCAGACTGATGATCATCTCTGACATCGAATAATATTTGCTACAACTGTCAGACTTTGGTTTGGATCTGCAACATGACGTGCCGAGCAAGTGCAGTGTGTGTTCATACACGCGTTGAGCTTCTGCTGTTCCTCTGATCGCAGCTTATTCCGTTCAGAAAGACAAACGCCGACTGTCACGCGGCATTAAACGGCCAATCACTGCATGACGTGCGTGTGTGTATTTATGACTCCGTCTAAACGTAAAAATGCACTTTACAGGCTCAAGTTGTTTTCATTATTCCAGCGCACTTTATAAATGTGGCGGAAACACTGATATTCCGGCTCTTACACACTGAAATATATGATCCGGCCTCAGTGGATCCAGACACAAACACACACACACACACACACACACACATTCCTCAAACGCTACTCTGGTTAATACTTAAAAAGCTTTCTGGAGTGTGTGAGCATCGAGTCGAGGCTTAAACAGACGGTGATTTACCGCAACCCTAAACCTGCCTGCAGCACATCTACCGCGGTAAAACACCGTGACACGGCTCATATTTCTCAGAACACCCTCGTGTTTTAAAACATGAAACCTCACAATTTAATAACAACAGAACACATGTAGCACACGGACCACGAGCCGGCTGCAGCTCCACATACAAGAGTGCAGCGATCAGAACACAAAACCAGAAGAAACGTTTACTTCAGTGTAAATAAAGTCATAAACATGCCATCTTAGCTGGATGTTTTTGGTTCAGCACCTGACATTCACCACCCATTACCAGAGAAAATCACGTCACACGGGTGAGCTTTACCCGCTCGTGAATATAACTCCACACACACGGTGTAATTGTCTTGCCCCACAGACTCCCGTTGTAATTGTTACTGTAAATGTGATTTGTGCTTGTTTTCACAAACTGGAATTATTTTCTGTGGTAATCAACATCATGACACAGATGCTGCCCATACAGCTGAACTCAAATTGAACCCAGAACGGTTTGAGCCCTAGCAACCACCCAGAACAACCCAGCAACTGCATAGCAACCACCTATCAACCAACAACGAACACTCAGAACAATTAAGCAACAGCATAGCAACCACCTAGCAACCACCCCGATCACCCTAGGAACCAACAAAATCCTAGCAAACACTCAGAACACCCCAGCAACTACCCATAACTCCTTAGCAACCACCCAGAACGCCTAACAACCACCCAGCACCCCCAAGCAATACCCTAGCAATCACCCAAAACACTCCAGCAATACCCTTGCAAAACCGCATAACATCCACCTACCAACCAACAACAAGCTGGCAACCACTCAGAACCCTAGAACACCCCAGCAACACCCTAGCAACCACCCAGCACGCCCAAGCAACACCCTAGCAATCATCCAAAACCCTCTAGAAATACCCTTGCAACCGTATAACATCCACCTACCAACCATCAACAAGCTGGCAGCCACTTAGAACCCTAGAACATCCAAGCAACCACCCAGCACACCCAAGCAACACCCTAGCAACCACCCAGCACACCCAAGCAACACCCTAGCAATCACCCAAAACAATCCATCAATACCCTTGCAACTGCATAACATCCACCTACCAACAACAACCTGGCAACCACTCAAAATCCTAGAACACCCCAGCATCAACCTAGCAACCACATAGCAGCCAGCAACCCCCTAGCAACAGCCCAGAAGACCACGGTAATACCCTAGCAACCACCTACCAACCAACAACAACCTGGCAACCACTTAGAAACACATCAATTTAACGTAGCAAATCCTTAGCAACTGCCTAGAACACCCCAGCAATACCCTTATGATCGCATAACATCCACCCACCAACCAACAACCTGACAATCACTCAGAACCCTAATTGTTGGTAGGTGGATGTTATGCGGTTGCTAGTGTGTTGCTGGGGTGTTTTGAGTGATTGCTAGGGTGTTGCTTGGGTGTTCTAGGGTTCTGAGTGGTTGCCAGGTTGTTGTTGGTAGGTGGAAGTTATGAGGTTTGTAGGGTGTTTTGGGTGATTGCTACGGTGTTGCTTGGGTGTTTTTGGTGATTGCTAGGGTGTTGCTTGGGTGTGCTGGGCTATTGCTAGGGTGTTGCTTGGGTGTTTTTGGTGATTGCTAGGGTGTTTTTGGTGATTGCTAGGGTGTTGCTTGGGTGTGCTGGGCTATTACTAGGGTGTTGCTTGGGTGTTTTTGGTGATTGCTAGGGTGTTGCTTGGGTGTGCTGGATGATTGCTAGGGTGTTGCTTGGGTGTTTTTGGTGATTGCTAGGGTGTTGCTTGGGTGTGCTGGGTGATTGCTAGGGTGTTGTTTGGGTGTGCTGGGTGATTGCTAGGGGGTTGCTTGGGTGATTGCTAGAAGGTTGCTTGGGTGATTGCTAGAAGGTTGCTTGGGTGATTGCTAGAAGGTTGCTTGGGTGTGCTGGGTGATTGCTAGGGTGTTGCTTGGGGGTTTTTGGTGATTGCTAGGGTGTTGTTTGGGTGTGCTGGGTGATTGCTAGGGTGTTGCTTGGGTGTGCTGGGTGATTGCTAGGGTGTTGCTTGGGTGTTCTGGGTGATTCCGAGGGTGTTGCCTGGGTGTTCTGGGTGATTGCTAGGGTGTTGTTTGGGTGTGCTGGATGATTGTTAGGGTGTTGTTTGGGTGTGCTGGGTGATTCCGAGGGTGTTGCTTGGGTGTTCTGGGTGATTACGAGGGTGTTGCTTGGGTGTTTTGGGTGATTGCTAGGGTGTTGCTTGGGTGTGCTGGGTGATTGCTAGGGTGTTGCTTGGGTGTTCTGGGTGATTCCGAGGGTGTTGCTTGGGTGTTCTGGGTGATTCCGAGGGTGTTGCTTGGGTGTTTTGGGTGATTGCTAGGGTGTTGCTTGGGTGTGCTGGGTGATTGCTAGGGTGTTGCTTGGGTGTTCTGGGTGATTCCGAGGGTGTTGCTTGGGTGTTTTGGGTGATTGCTAGGGTGTTGCTTGGGTGTGCTGGGTGATTGCTAGGGTGTTGCTTGGGTGTTTTTGGTGATTGCTAGGGTGTTGCTTGGGTGTGCTGGGTGATTGCTAGGGTGTTGTTTGGGTGTGCTGGGTGATTGCTAGGGGGTTGCTTGGGTGATTGCTAGAAGGTTGCTTGGGTGATTGCTAGAAGGTTGCTTGGGTGTGCTGGGTGATTGCTAGGGTGTTGCTTGGGGGTTTTTGGTGATTGCTAGGGTGTTGTTTGGGTGTGCTGGGTGATTGCTAGGGTGTTGCTTGGGTGTGCTGGGTGATTGCTAGGGTGTTGCTTGGGTGTTCTGGGTGATTCCGAGGGTGTTGCTTGGGTGTTCTGGGTGATTGCTAGGGTGTTGTTTGGGTGTGCTGGATGATTGTTAGGGTGTTGTTTGGGTGTGCTGGGTGATTCCGAGGGTGTTGCTTGGGTGTTCTGGGTGATTACGAGGGTGTTGCTTGGGTGTTTTGGGTGATTGCTAGGGTGTTGCTTGGGTGTGCTGGGTGATTGCTAGGGTGTTGCTTGGGTGTTCTGGGTGATTCCGAGGGTGTTGCTTGGGTGTTCTGGGTGATTCCGAGGGTGTTGCTTGGGTGTTTTGGGTGATTGCTAGGGTGTTGCTTGGGTGTTTTGGGTGATTGCTAGGGTGTTGCTTGGGTGTGCTGGGTGATTGCTAGGGTGTTGCTTGGGTGTGCTGGGTGATTCCGAGGGTGTTGCTTGGGTGTTTTGGGTGATTGCTAGGGTGTTGCTTGGGTGTGCTGGGTGATTACGAGGGTGTTGCTTGGGTGTTTTGGGTGATTGCTAGGGTGTTGCTTGGGTGTGCTGGGTGATTGCTAGGGTGTTGTTTGGGTGTGCTGGATGATTGCTAGGGTGTCGCTTGGGTGTGCTGGGTGATTGCTAGGGTTTTGCTTGGGTGTGCTGGGTGATTGCTAGGGTGTTGCTTGGGTGTGCTGGGTGATTGCTAGGGTGTTGTTTGGGTGTGCTGGATGATTGCTAGGGTGTTGCTTGGGTGTTTTGGGTGATTGCTGGGGTGTTGCTTGGGTGTGCTGGGTGATTGCTAGGGTGTTGCTGGGTGTTGCTTGGGTGTGCTGGGTGATTGCTAGGGTGTTCCTTGGGTGTTTTTGGTGATTGCTAGGGTGTTGCTTGGGTGTGCTGGGTGATTGCTAGGGTGTTGTTTGGGTGTGCTGGATGATTGCTAGGGTGTTGCTTGGGTGTGCTGGGTGATTGGTAGGGTGTTTTGGGTGATTGCT
The DNA here is from genome assembly GCA_023566225.1 of Romanogobio albipinnatus. Classification (NCBI taxonomy): domain Eukaryota; kingdom Metazoa; phylum Chordata; class Actinopteri; order Cypriniformes; family Gobionidae; genus Romanogobio; species Romanogobio albipinnatus. Next base: position 2,023,325 of record CM042253.1, on the reverse strand, counting down.
GGGGTGTTTTGGGTGATTGCTAGGGTGTTGCTTGGGTGTGCTGGGTGATTGCTAGGGTGTTACTTGGGTGATTGCTAGGGTGTTGCTTGGGTGTGCTGGGTGATTGCTAGGGTGTTGCTTGGGTGTGCTGGGTGATTGCTAGGGTGTTGCTTGGGTGTTTTGGGTGATTGCTAGGGTGTTGCTTGGGTGTGCTGGGTGATTGCTAGGGTGTTGCTATGGTGTTTTGGGTGTGCTGGGTGGTTGTTATAAGTTATGGGTGATTACTGAGGTGTTCTGGGTGTTTGCTAGGATAAACAAACTGAAACAAATGTTCTGTAGTTAATTTCACAGCTCAGGAGATGAGAAAACTTACTCGTTGCTTTTCTTCTGTTCCCGTGCTTCATATAAAGCCATGAAGAATCGCAGATACTTCAGCAGTGGACTCTGTTTTACAGGAGCTTTATTGACAGTGATGTCTGAACCTCATGATGTCTGATCTTCTCAAATCTCTCTAGACACTCTGTTCCCATTTACTGCACATAAAGTCTCTCTTCCTCCTCCATTACAATCACAAACTCTCCTCTGCCGTTCTACACTGTTGCTTTTGTCTCATTTCACACCAATGCCGTTCTCATCACTCATCTCCACTCATATTTACTCTGTAGACGGTAATGGGCCTGAGTTGCACAGGGTCGAGTTTAAACGAAGCTTCAAAAGGGGAAAAAAAAGCTCCAATGAATGGATCCAAACCCTTTCGGAAACCCTTGATGAGATATTCTGTCCTCAAGGCAAACCGTTACCGGGGTAAAAGTGTGATGAGTTTGTGGGAAGCTGAGAGGCATGGTGGCCTGTTTTGGCTTCGGCCGCGAGACCAAACACTGAGATGTTGTTGCTGAGAGAGAGCAGACCCGTGAGAGCCGTGTAAATCTCAACGTGACGTTTCGCAGGTTACGAGCACTGACCTGTAAACACGCGGCTCAAACGGACTGTAATTTCTCACAGAGAATGTAAAACTCTCCAGATATCAGACAATGAACCCAAAACACACATTACAAACTGCAGGAAGATTTCATGATTTAAAGGTACAGTTGACTCAAAATGAGAATTTGGTCATTATTTATTCACACTCTTTAATTTTCCATGGAACACAAACAGAGATTTTGAAAACTGTTTACACGGATATGTTTCATGTATTGACCCTTTAATAATGACCACGGCTGTGTCAAGCTCCAAAACCACCACAAAAGCATCATAAAAAACATCAAGCAGAGCTCATATACACCCCTGTTATAAAGCTTTTATGAGGTTTTTGAGCTTGCCAGTTATGGTCAAACTGCAAAAAAGTGCTTATTGGTAACACTTTACACTAAGGTCTCATTTGTTAACACAAGCAATATTTTTCTTTCAGCATTTATTAATTTTTGTTAAACGTTAGTTAATAAAAACACAGTTCTTCATTGTTTTATGTAATGTTGAACTTTTGATTTGAAAAATGTATTAGCCAGCAACACCCTAGCAACCACCCAGAACACCCCAGCAACACCCTAACAACAACCTAGCAACCACCAACACCAAGAACACTCTTACAACCACCCAGATCATGACAGAAACACCCTAGCAAACCACCCAGAAAACCCCAGAAACATCATAACCACCTTGCAACCAGCAACACCCAGAACACCCTTACAACCACCCAGATCCCTACAGAAACACCCGAACAACAACCTAGCAAGCAACAACACCCTGGCACCCATGAAAACACCCCAACAACCACATAGTAACCACCTAGCAGCCAGCAACACCCAGAACACCCTTACAACAACCCAGATCACGACAGAAACACCCTAGCAACCACCCAGAAAACCCCAGCAACACCCTAGCAAGAAACAACACCCTGGCACTCATGAGAACACCCCAACAACCACATAGTAACCACCTATCAACAGGCAACACCCAGAACACTCTTACAACCACCCAGATCACGACAGAAACACCCTAGCAAACCACCCAGAACACCCCAGCAACACCCTAACAACCACCCAGAACACCCCAGAAACATCATAACCACCTAGCAACCAGCAACACCCAGAACACTCTTACAACCACCCAGATCACGACAGAAACACCCTAGCAAACCACCCAGAACACCCCAGCAACACCCTAACAACCACCCAGAACACCCCAGAAACATCATAACCACCTAGCAACCAGCAACACCCAGAACACCCTTACAACCATCCAGATCACTACAGAAACACCATAACTACCCAGAACACCAAGCAACACTCTAGCACGCGTCAACACCCTAACAACCACCCAGAACACCCCAGCAACACCCTAGCAAGCAACAACACCCACCCAGAACACACCAATAATTGCATAGTAACCACCAAGCAACCAACAACACCCAGAACACCTTTACAACCACCCAGCTCACTATAGAAACACTGTAACAACCACCCAGAACACCCAGCAACCCCCTAGCACCCACCCAGAACACCACAATAACTGCATATTAACCACCTAACAATCAGCATCACCACAGAAACACCCTAGCAACCACCCAGAATAACCCAGCAACACTCAGTGTGTGGAGACACTGGTTTTGTCTATACTGTTTTTAGGTGTCTTGTCTGTGTTTTGACGTTGCTTTTTTCTTCTCATTAGGAGTAAAATGTACTACTGTACAGCACTTTGGTCAACGCTCTGTTGTTAAAATAGTGCTTTATAAAAGCTGCAGGGATGAGCTAATGCCATGGTCTCTGGAAAGAGTTCTGGTAAGTTTATATTTACGTTCCACACCGTTGGGTGATCAGTCCAGCAGTAGAGACGTCTTCCACTGGTGATGCGGGTAGCGGCCAGTGGGAAGGGTGCAGAGGTCCTTTATGGACTGGGCTGCGCTCCTGGAGGATCTGTAAGGGTCCGATGAGATCCCTTGATGGTCCTTTTGCAGCTAAACTGCAGACGACAGCAATATAAAAGGTTGAAGCTTAACCTCAGCTATCCTTGGTAGTCTCTTTCCTCGTCAGGTCAGAAACTTAGGACGTGGTGTGTCTGTTAATGTCTCCGTTGAGAACAAGGGTGTGTCTACCTGGGGGACTGATGAGACCGAAGTCAGGAGCCTTTCCCCGTGTGACTGGCCACTGGTGTCAGAAGAAGCCATGGTGTTGCCCACTCCGGTGTGGAACTCATTTGCATAGCATATCGTTTTACCTTGTTAAAAATATAAAAGGCGTCGTATGGAACAGGTAGAGACCCAACACCATAAGAAACGGTTTAGTCCTTGTCCATGTCCATGTATTAGTTTAGTTTATTAGTTTGCATGAAGACGAAGTGGATGTGTTGCAGTTTATATCAATGTAAGGCCTCCAAACATAAGTATGAATGGGTTTAGATAGATCTTTCTTTGTTTGCTGCATCCGGGAGGTCCTGAAGGAATTATTATGGCAGTTCTTGCCTGGTTAGAGTCAACCTGTTGTCCAATGAAGTCTTCTCCTTGGTGGTGGTGGTGGTGGTGGGTGCAGAATGCCCCCTTCTTACCCTGTAAGAGGTGTCTGGCAGTTGTCTTAGCATCTTATCTGATGTTGCTGACCATTTGTTTATGTTCATTCACCAAGAATTCAATCACAGTGTGGCACATCTTGTTCCACATCAGCAGTTAGAGAGGGGCCGTGCCATAAACGGGTCCCTGGAATGCCATCTTAACTGTTGTTTACCACAACAGGATCACCCTAGTAGCAACCACCCAACACACTCTAGCATTCACATAGCAACCACTCAGATCACCCCAGCAACAACATCCTAGCACCCACCCAGAACACCCTAACAACCACCCAGAACACCACAGTAACCACCTAGCAACGAGCAACACCCTTATAACCACCCAGATCACCACAGAAAACCCCTAACAACCACAAGGAACACTCCAACAACCGCATAGGAACCACCTAACAACCAGCAACACCCAGAACAGCCTTATAACCTCCCAGAAACACCCTAACAACCACCCAGAACACTCCAACAATCACATAGGAACCACCTAGCAACCAGCAACACCAGGCACCCTTACAACCACCCAGATCACCTCAGCAACACCCTAGCAACCACTAGCAAGTAACAACACCCTGGCACCCACTCAGGACACTTCCCATCTAGCAACAACCAGAACACCCTTACAACCAACAAGATCACCACAAAAACAACCTAGCAAAGCCCTAGCAACCAACCAGGTCACCACAGAAACACCCTAGCAACCACCTAACAAGCAACAACATCCTAGCACCCACCCAGAACACTTCAAAATCATCCAGAACACCCTTGAAACCGACAAGATCACCACAGAAACACCCTAGCAACACCCTAACAACCACCCAGATCACCACAGGAACACCCTAGCAACCACCTAACAAGCAACAACATCCTAGCACCCACCCAGAACACTTCAACAACACCCAGAACACCCTAACAACCACCCAGATCACCACAGGAACACCCTAGCAACCACTTAACAAGCAACAACATCCTAGTAGCCACCCAGAACACTTCAACAACACCCAGAACACTCTTACAACCAACATGATCACCACAGAAACACCCTAGCAACAACCTAACAACCACCCAGGTCACCACAGGAACACCCTAGCAACCACCTAACAAGCAACAACATCCTAGCACCCACCCAGAACACTTCAACAACACCCAGAACACCCTAACAACCACCCAGATCACCACAGGAACACCCTAGCAACCACTTAACAAGCAACAACATCCTAGTACCCACCCAGAACACTTCAACAACACCCAGAACACCCTTACAACCAACATGATCACCACAGAAACACCCTAGCAACACCCTAACAACCACCCAGGTCACCACAGGAACACCCTAGCAACCACCTAACAAGCAACAACATCCTAGAACCAACCCAGAACACTTCAACAACACCCAGAACACCCTAACAACCACCCAGGTCACCACAGGAACACCCTAGCAACCACTTAACAAGCAACAACATCCTAGTACCCACCCATAATACTTCAAAAACACCCAGAACACCCTTACAACCACCAGATCACCACAGGAACACCCTAGCAACCACTTAACAAGCAACAACATCCTAGTAGCCACCCAGAACACTTCAACAACACCCAGAACACCCTTACAACCAACATGATCACCACAGAAATACCCTAGCAACAACCTAACAACCACCCAGGTCACCACAGGAACACCCTAGCAACCACCTAACAAGCAACAACATCCTAGCACCCACCCAGAACACTTCAACAACACCCAGAACACCCTAACAACCACCCAGATCACCACAGGAACACCCTAGCAACCACTTAACAAGCAACAACATCCTAGTACCCACCCAGAACACTTAAACAACACCCAGAACATCCTTACAACCAACATGATCACCAAAGAAACACCCTAGCAACACCCTAACAACCACCCAGGTCACCACAGGAACACCCTAGCAACCACCTAACAAGC
>CM042253.1:1985346-2007846 GCA_023566225.1 Romanogobio albipinnatus | reverse complement strand
GGGGATTTAAGCAATTTTGAGCGTGGCATGGTTGTTGGTGCCAGACGGGCCGGTCTGAGTATTTCACAATCTGCTCAGTTACTGGGATTTTCACGCACAACCATTTCTAGGGTTTACAAAGAATGGTGTGAAAAGGGAAACACATCCAGTATGCGGCCGTCCTGTGGGCCAAAATGCCTTGTTGATGCTAGAGGTCAGAGGAGAATGGGCCGACTGACTCAAGCTGATAGAAGAGCAACTTTGACTGAAATAACCACTCGTTACAACCGAGGTATGCAGCAAAGCATTTGTGAAGCCACAACACGCACAACCTTGAGGCGGATGGGCTACAACAGCAGAAGACCCCACCGGGTACCACTCATCTCCACTACAAATAGGAAAAAGAGGCTACAATTTGCACCAGCTCACCAAAATTGGACAGTTGAAGACTGGAAAAATGTTGCCTGGTCTGATGAGTCTGGATTTCTGTTGAGACATTCAGATGGTAGAGTCAGAATTTGGCGTAAACACAATGAGAACATGGATCCATCATGCCTTGTTACCACTGTGCAGGCTGGTGGTGGTGGTGTAATGGTGTGGGGGATGTTTTCTTGGCACACTTTAGGCCCCTTAGTGCCAATTGGGCATGGTTTAAATGCCACGGCCTACCTGAGCATTGTTTCTGACCATGTCCATCCCTTTATGACCACCATGTGCCCATCCTCTGATGGCTACTTCCAGCAGGATAATGCCCCATGTCACAAAGCTCCAATCATTTCAAATTGGTTTCTTGAACATGACAATGAGTTCACTGGACTAAAATGGCCCCCACAGTCCCCAGATCTCAACCCAATAGAGCATCTTTATAGGGATGTGGTGGAACGGGAGCTTCGTGCCCTGGATGTGCATCCCACAAATCTCCATCAACTGCAAGATGCTATCCTATCAATCAGTGTTGTGCCAGTTCACAGCTTTTCTGAACTAGTTCAAGTTCAGTTCATACATGCTCAAAGTGAACAGTTCACGTTCAAAGTTCACAATTTTAATTCTGAACTAGTTCAAAGTTCAGTTCATTTTACTTTTTTCGTGAGATATTCAAATAAATACTTTTTTTCACACTACGAGCTAGAAATCACTATACGTTCTTTGAAGCTGCTCATTGTAGACATTTGCTCATGACACTGCAATTGTGGGTTTCTTACCAGGTGATGAAACTTGCAGCAGTACAGACAAGGTAGACCAGTTCTATACTTAGTGCAATGAAATCTACCAGCATTTACCGTCGGGGTCTTGGTTTGCAAGAGTGTAAAATTGTTTTAAATGTTCATAAGGAGAATCGGTGTCCGTCTCCGTGCCATCACTTCCACTAGCCATTTTTTTTAAAATTGCAGCGCTTTCTCTCACTCTCGTCTTTGGTCTGTCTCTCTCTCTCTCTCGCTCCTCTAGCCCTCCGCGCTCTCGTCGTTGCCTGCTACGCGGCGTTGCTATGCCTACCCCGCTCTGCTGCAATTCATCACGGGTAACGTTGTGCGGAAGCCAGTATGCTATTCAACTATTCTCAGCCGGACACTACGTTGCCCGCAATGCATTGCGCACACAATGTCAAAACCATTTCTGTCTGGTGATACATGATTTAAGCGGCACCAGCGAGAATACAGGAGGGAGGAACTTTCTCTCGTTGCGTTTCAAAAGAGAAAACAGATGTCACTCAGTTTTCAATGGAAAACAAATTCCAACGTTCATTTACAGTGATGTCTGCCGTTCATGACACATAATGTGAACTAATTCACGTTCAAGTTCTTTATTAAAAAATGTGTTGCGTTCAGTTCAACGTTCACGAAAAAATGAGCGTGTTCAATGAACGCGTTCTTTTGAACTCGTTCACGCACAACACTGCTATCAATATGGGCCAACATTTCTAAAGAATGCTTTCAGCTCCTTGTTGAATCAATGCCACGTAGAATTAAGGCAGTTCTGAAGGCCAAAGGGGGTCAAACACAGTATTAGTATGCTGCTCCTAATAATCCTTTAGGTGAGTGTGTATTAAACATTAATAGCCACACAAATGTGGTCCAGGCAACTCCTGCATTATCTTCACTGCATGTGTATTTAAATATCCTAAACCTAAAGTTATGAAACTTCTCTTTGCCCTCAGTCAAAACGATTTGACGGACAACAAATGATGATCATGAGAGCAAAGATCGGCCGTTAGATCCACACAAGATGAACCACTACAGGACATCAGAGCCAGCGGCAGACGCCAGAAGGACTGGCCGAGGAAAGGCTGCTCTCGCCGGGGTTAATGAGCGCTGAGCGCCCGGTGATCGCCTGGAGCTCACAACTCCACACACACAAGATTACTTGTTTTTAAAAAGGCGCTCTCTTTATAAATAAACCACAGATTTGAGCTTTAAACAACTACATTCTCACCTGAAAAAGTCTTAAAACTCCATTTTGTGACACAATAGTAGTATTTTTAAATTATCCAGGGTTTCTCATCACATCACTTCACCACGTGACCGCAGCGAGCAGGCTTCTGATTGGTTAACGCAACGCGAATTGACGCCAAAGTTATAAATTTTCAACTCGGGCGTCAGACGCGAATTCGCCTCAAACACGTGAATGCACAAAAAGCAGCAAATAAAATCACAATCAAAACTTACAGTCTCTCACTTCCGTTAAAACTAATCACAGATTTTGATGACATCATCGCAGACTTCACCTTCTCATCAAATCTTCTGTCCAATCAAATGCGCTCTAGAATCTGAAGTCCCGCCCCCTGCATTATAAACAGACCCTGAACTGCGTCTGAAAACGGTCAGTTGTTCACGCATTTACTATTTTCTACATGGTGAATGGCAATTCTGCACAGAATGCTGTATTTCAAAGAGATATGGAGGAGTTTATGATAAACGGTTAGATTAAGAGGAAACTGGCTTTAAAAAAACAGAAAGGCTCTAGTCAAACTGTGGTAATAACGAAACGCTATTGGCGGTTTCAAAAAAGGGGAGGAGCTGCTAACAGCTGCAACCGTTTCAGGGGAAATTACGTCCACACATTGAATAAAAAACGGGAGCATGAAATTGTCCAAAATGACTTGGTGAAGCATTAAGAGTTCCTTTCACTGGAACTAAGGGGCCAACCCCTGAAAAACAAACCCACCCCATAATCCCCCCTCCACCAAACTTTACACTTGGCACAATGCAGTCAGGCAAGTCCCGTTCTCCTGGCAACCGCCAAACCCAGACTCGTCCATGGGATTGTCAGACAGAGAAGTGTGATTGGTCACTCAGAGAACACGTCTCCACTGCTCTAGAGTCCAGTGGCGGCGCGCTTTACCCCACTGCATCCCACGCTTTGCATTGCACTTGGTGACCAAAAGCCTTGTTTTTTATCAGCCCTATAAAAACATAAGTGCATTCAGTTCACTGCTTAGTGCTACACTAACAGAGGCTACCTGGGGGACTGAATGCCGCAAGGTGGAACAAACTGTGATTCGCACATTTGTTCAAAATTAATGAAAAGAAACCTAGCATTGGGGATTTGTTGCTTTTTCCTGTTTTACCAAACTCTTATCAAACCGTGACTTCTGTGTACCGCTACACCCCTAATATATATATACACACACACACACACACACACATACACACACACACATACATACAAGCAATAACCAATAGCTGGCAATGCAACATGGTTGATCAGAGTTTAACTTTCTGCAGATGAGTGCTGATGCCCAATAATAGAGACGAACAATGCATTCAGACTTTATGCTGATCAACAGAAACTAGTGATGAAGAAACAACAAAACCACAATCAGCTTGAAGAGAACAAAAGAAAGGATGGATGTGGTTTGTGATTTTCCATCAGTGAAGCTCCACCGAGAGCCAATATTCAAATCACAGTTCCTGGAGGAGCGGCAGACGACATGCATTCAGAAACACCGTTAATGACCGGAGATCTCAATTAAACCAGGGTCAGTTTCATCATGAAACTCATATATGAAGAAGTAAAAAATGATTTGGGGGAAAAAAGTAAACGGACATAAAGGTGACAGCAGTTCAGTCATACAGTAATTGTAATGGTGCTGTTCTCCTCCATGATTCAGGGTTAGGTGAGGTGAAGAGCTGCCATAACAGCAGACAGAGCTAATTAAAGCCAGAGATAAGACACATGCCTTCAAATGTGGATGTTCTAGTGAGACACGGTCAATACAGGAAATTAATTAGCCGCGGGACAGGAACAGAGAGGCAGCGCTCGCGTCTGATTCAAACCAGCCTACGCACTACTGAGGAACAACTAGTCAAAGTTTTCCTCCTGGAAAGATGCTGGAGAGTTTGCTTGTCTAGAGCGTACTCTTTATTCTTGCTGGTGCGACTAAATTTTGTTAGAGGTCGCACTGGTGCCCAAACATCAAACAAAACGAAAGCGGAACGGAAACCCCAAGACTGGTTTCCCACTGAAGCTAAGCAGGGCTGAGCCTGGTCAGTATCTGGATGGGAGACCTCCCGGGAAAACCAGGTTTTTGCTGGAAGAGGTGTTAGTGAGGCCAGCAGGGGGCGCTCATCCTGTGGTTTGTGTGGGTCCTAATGCTGCATTCACACCAAACGCGAATAGAGCGTCAAAATCGAGTCTAGTTGGACGCTTGAACATTTTGAATCCATTCGCGCGTCCACAGCGAATTATATAAATTGAGCGTTTGAAGTGAAATAGACGCGCGTGTGTCTTATCAACACCACAGATTTGAGCTTTAAACTACATTCTCACCTGAAAAAGTCTTAAAACTCCATTTTGTGACACAATGACCACGTGACCGCAGCGAGCAGGCTCCTGATTGGTTAACGCGGCGTGAATTGACGCCAAAGTTCAAAATTTTCAACTCTGGCGTCAGACGCGAATTCGCTTCAAACACGTGAATGCACAAAAAGCACGTAACTGGACGAGCAAATGAGGCGGAATCGCGTCCATCGAAACGCATCTATCGCACCGCAGAACCTCCAGGCGCGCCTTTCCATTGACTTAACATTGAAATCACTCGCTCCTGACACTCTATTCGCGTTTGGTGTGAACGCAGCATAACGCCCCAGCAAAGTGATGGGGACACTATACTGTCAAGGCTGACCTATACTTCTGAGTCAGACCTACACCGTATCGTCTACGCCGCAAGTTATGCGTCGGTTTTCATTTATACTTCTGCGTTGTTGTCTGCGTCAATGTGCAATTACACATGCAGACCGCTAGTAGGCAGTATCCAGACCGCTAGTAGGCAGTATACAGACCGCTAGTAGGCAGTATACAGACCGCTAGTAGGCAGTGTACAGACCGCTAGTAGGCAGTATACAGACCGCTAGTAGGCAGTGTACAGACCGCTAGTAGGCAGTATACAGACCGCTAGTAGGCAGTGTCCAGACCGCTAGTAGGCAGTATACAGACCGCTAGTAGGCAGTGTACAGACCGCTAGTAGGCAGTATACAGACCGCTAGTAGGCAGTGTACAGACCGCTAGTAGGCAGTGTACAGACCGCTAGTAGGCAGTGTACAGACCGCTAGTAGGCAGTATACAGACCGCTAGTAGGCAGTGTACAGACCGCTAGTAGGCAGTGTACAGACCGCTAGTAGGCAGTATACAGGCCGCTAGTAGGCAGTGTACAGACCGCTAGTAGGCAGTGTACAGACCGCTAGTAGGCAGTGTCCAGACCGCTAGTAGGCAGTATCCAGACCGCTAGTAGGCAGTGTACAGACCGCTAGTAGGCAGTGTCCAGACCGCTAGTAGGCAGTATACAGACCGCTAGTAGGCAGTGTACAGACCGCTAGTAGGCAGTGTACAGACCTCTAGTAGGCAGTGTCCAGACCGCTAGTAGGCAGTGTCCAGACCGCTAGTAGGCAGTGTACAGACTGCTAGTAGGCAGTATACAGACCGCTAGTAGGCAGTGTACAGACCGCTAGTAGGCAGTGTCCAGACCGCTAGTAGGCAGTGTACAGACCGCTAGTAGGCAGTGTCCGCTAGTAGGCAGTGTACACGGGCATGTTGATGGTGTAACCCGCAGTATCAAGGAAAACGCCGAAGAAGAAGCAGTGTGTTGTGTACATTGTCGGAGTAGCAGCAGCACTGATGGCGACAAATAGATAGCGACTATTCTTGCAGCTTAAGTTGTTTTATCTAATACAAATTAAGCATCTCTAGTTGATTAGTATGGTTACATCTAGAGGTGATCTACATGATTTACTGTAGTAACACCACAAGGTATTGTGGAAGAAATTGACAAATGTTTTTTTTCTTTATTATTCATTTCAGGGTTCCTACAACCATTTGAGAGTGAAATTTTCAAGGGCTTTACACTTTTTCCAGCACTTCAAAGCTCTAAATATTATCCAATTGTAATCTAATTTAAAATTTTAAGTTTAAAGGTGGCAAACAAGCACATTTATTTTAAAAAGACATGAAACTGTCACTATAACCAGTAGTTGGCAGCAGAGGAGCACTTATTGACTTATTAGCCCTTTCCACTCCCCTTTCCTAATATATGGGGAAAAATGTAGGAAGTCACAAAGTAATTGTGACTGAATTACCCAGAAAACAAGAGCAGAGCTCCTTTAATAATCACTGGAGCTGTCGTCCGTTCAGTGTGAGACTATAAACTCACCTAAAGGATTATTAGGAGCACCATACTAATACTGTGTTTGACCCCCTTTGGCCTTCAGAACTGCCTTAATTCTACGTGGCATTGATTCAACAAGGAGCTGAAAGCATTCTTTAGAAATGTTGGCCCATATTGATAGGATAGCATCTTGCAGTTGATGGAGATTTGTGGGATGCACATCCAGGGCACGAAGCTCCCGTTCCACCACATCCCTATAAAGATGCTCTATTGGGTTGAGATCTGGGGACTGTGGGGGCCATTTTAGTCCAGTGAACTCATTGTCATGTTCAAGAAACCAATTTGAAATGATTGGAGCTTTGTGACATGGGGCATTATCCTGCTGGAAGTAGCCATCAGAGGATGGGCACATGCTGGTCATAAAGGGATGGACGTGGTCAGAAACAATGCTCAGGTAGGCCGTGGCATTTAAACCATGCCCAATTGGCACTAAGGGGCCGAAAGTGTGCCAAGAAAACATCCCCCACACCATTACACCACCACCACCAGCCTGCACAGTGGTAACAAGGCATGATGGATCAATGTTCTCATTCTGTTTACGCCAAATTCTGACTCTACCATCTGAATGTCTCAACAGAAATCCAGACTCATCAGACCAGGTAACATTTTTCCAGTCTTCAACTGTCCAATTTTGGGGAGCTGGTGCAAATTGTAGCCTCTTTTTCCTATTTGTAGTGGAGATGAGTGGTACCCGGTGGGGTCTTCTGCTGTTGTAGCCCATCCGCCTCAAGGTTGTGCGTGTTGTGGCTTCACAAATGCTTTGCTGCATACCTCGGTTGTAACGAGTGCTTATTTCAGTCAAAGTTGCTCTTCTATCAGCTTGAATCAGTCGGCCCATTCTCCTCTGACCTCTAGCATCAACAAGGCATTTTGGCCCACAGGACGGCCCCATACTGGATGTGTTTCCCTTTTCACAGCATTCTTTGTAAACCCTAGAAATGGTTGTGCGTGAAAATCCCAGTAACTGAGCAGATTGTGAAATACTCAGACCGGCCCGTCTGGCACCAACAACCATGCCACGCTCAAAATTGCTTAAATCCCCTTTCTTTCCCATTCCGACATTCAGTTTGGAGTTCAGCAGATCGTCTTGACCAGGACCACACCCCTAAATGCATTGAAGCAACTGCCATGTGATTGGTTGATTAGATAATTGCATTAATGAGAAATTGAACAGGTGTTCCTAATAATCCTTTAGGTGAGTGTAGAAGAACAACTGCATATTTAATAAGAGCAGAATATTACAATTTCCCCTATAAAATGTGTTTTTTGTACATTACTGTTGTTAATAAAAGCTAATTTTATCTGCATATCAATTCAAGCTCAGAGCTTCACTGTTAAATTCCCAATAAACAAACATGTACTATTATTAGTAACGGCACTTTTTAACAAAATGCAAAACAATCGTATTTTTATTATTAAATTAACTAATGATATTAAATAGATATTTGCTCATGTAAACCGCGATACACTACCATTCAAAAGTTTGGGGTAAGATTAAAATAATAATATTGAAAATTCAGCTTTGATCACAGGAATAAATTACTCTTTACTATATATTCACATAGAGAACAGCTGTTTTACATAACAAACATATTCACTATTTTACTGTATTTTTGATGGAATAAACGCAGCTCTGTTGAGCAGAAGAGATTCTTTCAGAAACAATAAAAATCCCAATAATTCCAAACTTCCTAACGGTATATATATCAGCAGGACTCTCTCTCTCTCTCTCTCTCTATCTCTCTCTCTCTGATCAGACTTTACTCCAGACTCGGAGCAGCTGAAGTCTCAGTAAATTCAGGTCTAGCTGCTCGTCTGCCGCTCTATATATTACCCAGAGCTCAGGCCTCGACCTGGACAGTATTAAACACTCCAGCGGAGGAACTAATAACTGCCCTCGTTTCACACGCACATAAAACCTTCAGCCGCATGCGAGCTTCAGCCTCATTACTGAGACTTTACCGAAGAGACTGCAGTCTTTTACATTATATTTACTGTATGATGTGCTTACACACACATTAACTGCAGCGCACACACTTACATTACACCTGAAAGTCCTAAAAATGACATTAATAATAATCCGTACTGCTGAATCATTTTCACTTATGAACATTAATCAATCTCTGGTCACTAATACACACTTCATCCACACGTGACATGATCATTTAGAAGATTTATTGCCATAATGATGTGTATGTGCCACTAGATTATGAAACATTATGAAATCTGTGACCACATCTCTGTCTTTAGTATGTCAGGGGTCGTAACCTTTCTGGCATGATGTATATATAGCATATATATTATTGATTGTGACAGCAGGAACTGCAGATGAAATTCAGCTCTGCTAAACCAGTGTCCCTGTCAAATATGTGTATGTGTGTAGCCCACTGAAAAAAAAATTGGTGTAGCATTTACTATTTTATATTTTACTATATATATATATATGGGGGAGACAAACAGGAAATAATTATATGTAAATCATGGATATATATGAATATATAGTTATATATAACTGAGTGTTATATATAGTTACAAATCTGAATATATAAATTTGAATATATAAATGTAAATTTGAAGATATAGTTATAACTCTGAATGTATAGTTACAAATCTGAATATATAAATGTAAATTTGAATATATAGATGTAAATTTGAATATTTAAATGTAAATTTGAATATACAGTTACAAATCTGAATATATAAATGTAAATTTGAATATATAAATGTAAATTTGAATATATAAATGTAAATCTGAATATATAGTTACAAATCTGAATATATAAATGTAAATTTGAATATATAAATGTAAATTTGAATATATAGTTATATACAACTCTGAATGTATAGTTACAAATCTGAATATATAAATTTAAATTTGAACATATAGTTATACGTATATAACTCTTAATGTATAGTTACAAATCGGAATATATAAATCGGAATATATAAATGTAAATTTGAATATATAGTTATATATAACTCTGATTGTATAATTACAAATCTGAATATATAAATGTAAATTTGAATATATAGATGTAAATTTGAATATATAAATGTAAATTTGAATATATAGTTACAAATCTGAATATATAAATGTAAATTTGAATATATAAATGTAAAATTAAATATATAGTTATAAATAACTCTGAATGTATAGTTACAAATCTGAATATATAAATGTAAATTTGAATATATAGATGTAAATTTGAATATATAAATGTAAATTTGAATATATAGTTACAAATCTGAATATATAAATGTAAATTTGAATATATAAATGTAAAATTAAATATATAGTTATAAATAACTCTGAATGTATAGTTACAAATCTAAATATATAAATGTAAATTTGAATATGTAAATGTAAATTTGAATATATAGTTACAAATCTGAATATATACATGTAAATCTGAATATATAGATATAACGCTGAATGTATAGTTACAAATCTGAATATATAAATGTAAATTTGAATGTATAAATGTAAATTTGAATGTATACATGTAAGTTTGAATGTATAGTTACAAATCTGAATATATACATTTAAATTTGAATATATAGTTATATATAACTCTGAATGTATAGTTATAAAACTGAATATATAAATGTAAATTTGAATATATAGATGTAAATTTGAATATATAAATGTAAATTTGAATATATAGTTACAAATCTGAATATATAAATGTAAATCTGAATATATAAATGTAAATCTGAATATATAGATGTAAAGTTGAATATATAAATGTAAATTTGAATATATAGTTACAAATCTGAATATATAAATGTAAATCTGAATATATAAATGTAAATTTGAATATATAGTTACAAATCTGAATATATAAATGTAAATTTGAATATATAAATGTAAAATTAAATATATAGTTATAAATAACTCTGAATGTATA
Source organism: Romanogobio albipinnatus (assembly GCA_023566225.1). NCBI lineage: Eukaryota > Metazoa > Chordata > Actinopteri > Cypriniformes > Gobionidae > Romanogobio > Romanogobio albipinnatus. The sequence goes on along the minus strand of CM042253.1, from coordinate 1,997,301 downwards.
GTTACAAATCTAAATATATAAATGTAAATTTGAATGTATAGTTACAAATCTGAATATATACATGTAAATCTGAATATATAGATATAACGCTGAATGTATAGTTACAAATCTGAATATATACATTTAAATTTGAATATATAGTTATATATAACTCTGAATGTATAGTTACAAATCTGAATACATATTTACAAGCCTGAATCTATAAATGCAAATCTGAATATATAGTTAGTTAGTAACTCTAAATATATCAATAGAAGTAAATCCTGACTATATAGTTTGTGTATATATATATATATATATAAAGTATATATATTGCATCAAACTGTACACATTTTATAAACCTTTTAACTTCTTAATCTGAGCTTAAGAGTGAACATTTGTGTTAACATGATGAAATGCTTTAAGAATGCACTGCTCGTTGTCGTTCATGTTAATGCATTCGACATTATTGTGCAGTGCAACTTTTCTTTCCTCTCTGCTGGACTTCAGTAAGGTTTATGTTTATCTACAGATCAGATATATTTAAGCAATTTTTAAATAAATACTGTCCAAACCCACACTCATCCCAGCAGTGGCTGTTTATCTCGCCCTCCGTGAGATACGCCCGTTCAGGGGTGAGATGACGTGTGTTCTGACCCGCAGCTCTAATTGTGCTTTACCACACAAACGTCCCGTGAGGAAGGACTGGCAGAGGTCACGGGGTCGCGCCTCCCAGCTGTTCAGGAGCGGATCACAGCCCGACTCTCCCGCCCCGCAGGAGGGCTTTAACTTCAGCCCAGGGCCGTTTACTCAACCTTGACACTCATCTGCACTTAACCCGCACCGGACAGACGGCCGCTCATTAGACTCATTTCTCACATGACAATAGAAGCAGGAGCAGAAGCCCTGGCAGAAAGATTCACACACGTCCATGGAAGTGTATCAGCTCATGGACACCCGCGGCTCCTGAGGAGACCTTTCGTTCGCCGAAAGCCGCGCTTTGACCTTTGGAGTGGCAAAACTCGAACAAAAAGCTCACTAAACAAGCAAAACGTTCACGGCGGAGTCGCCACAGCGGACAGATAAGAGTTTCCTGTGGGAATATCCATCCGCTATTAGTGACCACACTGTGTCCGAGACACAACAACGAGTGAAACGCCACTGATAACAGCCGTGACACACACACACACACACACACACACACACACACACACACACACACCGACAGACGGACCGAGAGGTCAGATCATGAGAGCAAGTGATTGGGTTCACAAAAACAATTAGTTATACATGTGTGTATATATATATTTTAAATATTCATGAATGATAAATATATCATATTTAATAAATGTTTGTTTATATGTGTGTGTATGTGTGTATGTATTTACACAGACACATATATATACACACACTTTTATGTTAGATGTCATTAATCGATTTGACAGCACTAAAATTGTAATGTAATAACAATAATTACAATAAACAATAACAAAGTTTTAAAAGCTTAAAGTTCGAAGATTTTCAGTCTGAGGATGGATGGATGCATGGAAATTGTTGCTAGGGTGGTTGCTATGCCGTTGCTAGGGTACACTGGGTGGTTGCTAGGGTGTTGCTATGCAGTTGCTAGGGTGTTCCTATGTGATTGCTATATATGTAACAATATAAAGTATACATAATTATTTATAATAAAATTAAAAATGCAATGTAACAATCTATATACACTTTTTATTTGTATAGATTTAAATATATATATATATATTATAAACAACACAAATTTCAATAAATGAATAACAATAATAGTAATACTACAGTTACTTATAATTATAAATTAAAAAATAATAAAATTGTTAAAATAGAATAATTAAAAAAATAATGATTAAATAACATTAATAATTGTTTATATAATATTGATTAAATTATATAAATAACATTATAATTAAATCTAATTATATATTATTATTTATAATAATAACAATAATTGAAATTGAAAATGTATGACATTTAATATATTTAATAACAATAATATATAATAATAATATAGTTATTTATAATTATAATAATTAAAAATGCATTGTAAAATTATTGATTTCATACTATTGATTAAATATTATTATTATATAATGCAAAATATAGTTTCAAACACGTCTGGAAAGTTTTGGACACTGTGCGGTCAAACATGAGTGACCCGTGTTGAGTTTTGTAGCGTTAAAAGCATGTTAAAGACGAGCTGATCTCTGATCATTCAGACTCGTGTGCTTCAGTAGATCAGAAAGTCATTCATAACACAAAAAACTGCATTTCCATAGCGCGGATTAGGAGCGGGTATATCCGCTCACGCATGATTATAAGAAATCTGAGGGGAAATGTCTTTTCCCACACACACTTTCTCCCATCATGCAGCGCTGGAGGATTGAAGCCGGCCGACAGGCTCATTCTCAGTCAAATCCGGATGGTCATTTTCTTAAATCATTACTGTGGAGAAAAGCATTTAATAAAACGCTGCCAGAGATCAATCTGCTTCCATGATGAGGGCGAAAAGTCATAATTACACTCCTAATTCCCAGCCAGTTTTCATCCGAAAGTCTGAGCTTTTCAAATGACGTGAAGCGGACAGGCCCGTGTTATTGTAGGAGCGACTTCATTCATCTGATTTAATAACACATCTTACAGTTTATTCCTCATCACGGCACGCTGATGAGAGCGAGAGCGCACCGCTGGAAAAATATCCGACGCAAACTGACAACTGTGAGTAGTGAAGAAAATGGGCCAAAAGTAAATATTTACTCCGGCTCAGACTCACACTCATCTCTGAGAACGCTTTCATTCGCCTCATCCGCCCGAGATGCCGCTTTCGCTGCTCGGGAAACCGAAACGCCGTCTGTTTATGCTGAGATTTATTTATTTATCCGTGCGTAATTTTGGAGGGATCTGTTTAAACAGATGGGTCGCTAATAAACCTTCAACTCAGAGACTCAAATGTGCAATTCAACGCAGATGCTGATATTTATATGGACAAAAAGTGATGAACTTCTCATGCTTGTAATGTACATCATGCATACTGTAATGCATATCAATATTTGCCAATAATATGTCTTAGTAAGAAGATATTTAAATGCTTAGATTTGTAGTTTTAAAACATGCAATGCAACGATTGAGAGATGAAGCCTAACGATCATATATGATTTTTCTAATAAATGATGTCTGGATAATCAAATAAACCTGCTTCAGTCCAGCTGAAATATTACTAACAATATCAACGCTATTCTTACATTTACTTAATACATTTGCAGTGTTAATGCATTAACTGTGCATTAACTCATATTAACTGTGCATTAACTCATATTAACTGTGCATTAACTCATATTAACTGTGCATTAACTCATATTAACTGTGCATTAACTAATATTAACTGTGCATTAACTCATATTAACTGTGCATTAACTAATATTAACTGTGCATTAACTAATATTAACTGTGCATTAACTCATATTAACTGTGCATTAACTCATATTAACTGTGCATTAACTCATATTAACTGTGCATTAACTAATATTAACTGTGCATTAACTCATATTAACTGTGCATTAACTCATATTAACTGTGCATTAACTAATATTAACTGTGCATTAACTCATATTAACTGTGCATTAACTCATATTAACTGTGCATTAACTCATATTAACTGTGCACTGACTCATATTAACTGTGCATTAACTCATATTAACTGTGCATTAACTCATATTAACTGTGCATTAACTAATATTAACTGTGCATTCACTAATATTAACTGTGCATTAACTAATATTAACTGTGCATTAACTAATATTAACTGTGCATTAACTCATATTAACTGTGCATTAACTCATATTAACTGTGCATTAACTAATATTAACTGTGCATTCACTAATATTAACTGTGCATTAACTCATATTAACTGTGCATTAACTCATATTAACTGTGCATTAACTAATATTAACTGTGCATTAACTAATATTAACTGTGCATTAACTAATATTAACTGTGCATTAACTCATATTAACTGTGCATTAACTCATATTGACTGTGCATTAACTAATATTAACTGTGCATTCACTAATATTAACTGTGCATTAACTAATATTACCTGTGCATTAACTAATAATAATAACTGTGCATTAACTAATAATAACTGTGCATTAACTAATATTAACTGTGCATTAACTAATATTAACTGTGCATTAACTCATATTAACTGTGCATTAACTCATATTAACTGTGCACTGACTCATATTAACTGAGCATTAACTAATATTAACTGTGCATTAACTCATATTAACTGTGCATTAACTAATATTAACTGTGTATTAACTCATATTAACTGTGCATTAACTAATATTAACTGTGCATTAACTCATATTAACTGTGCATTAACTCATATTAACTGTGCATTAACTCATATTAACTGTGCATTAAGTCATATTAACTGTGCATTAAGTCATATTAACTGTGCATTAACTCATATTAACTGTGCATTAACTAATATTAACTGTGCATTTAACTAATATTAACTGTGCATTTAACTCATTAACTGTGTATTAACTCATATTAACTGTGCATTAACTCATATTAACTGTGCATTAACTCATATTAACTGTGCATTAACTCATATTAACTGTGTATTAACTAATATTAACTGTGTATTAACTGTGCATTAACTAATATTAACTGTGCATTAACTAATATTAACTGTGCATTAACTCATATTAACTGTGCATTAACTCATATTAACTGTGCACTGACTCATATTAACTGAGCATTAACTAATATTAATTGTGCATTGACTAATATTAACTGTGTATTAACTCATATTAACTGTGCATTAACTAATATTAACTGTGTATTAACTCATATTAACTGTGCATTAACTAATATTAACTGTGCATTAACTCATATTAACTGTGCATTAACTCATATTAACTGTGCATTAAGTCATATTAACTGTGCATTAACTCATATTAACTGTGCATTAACTAATATTAACTGTGCATTTAACTAATATTAACTGTGCATTTAACTCATTAACTGTGTATTAACTCATATTAACTGTGCATTAACTCATATTAACTGTGCATTAACTCATATTAACTGTGCATTAACTCATATTAACTGTGTATTAACTCATATTAACTGTGCATTAACTCATATTAACTGTGCATTAACTCATATTAACTGTGCATTAACTAATATTAATTGTGCATTTAACTCATTAACTGTGTATTAACTCATATTAACTGTGCATTAACTCATATTAACTGTGCATTAACTCATATTAACTGTGTATTAACTAATATTAACTGTGTATTAACTGTGTATTAACTAATATTAACTGTGCATTAACATATTGAATGTGTATTAACTCATATTAACTGTGCATTAACATATTAAATGTGTATTAACTAATATTAACAGTGCATTAACTAATATTAACTGTGCATTAACTAACATTAACTGTGCATTAACTAACATTAACTGTGCAGTGCAGATTTGACAGCACATAAGCAATTAAACTAAAATACTTTTACTTGATTAAAGAGTCTAAACTGTCAATCAGAGACATCAGGACTGGAGGAGATTGTGTGCGACAACAACGTTTGATGTTTATAAGTTAGAGTTCGGTAGACAGTCGCTTTATAGGGTTAATGACACTGATCTGTGCAGTTAAAACGCTGAAAGCTCTTGTGCAGGACATGAAACCTCTCTTATGAGCGCTGGAGGAGGAGATTACAGCGGGCCGCTCTCCTCTCAGCTCATCTGTACGGGTCTGAAGGAGGCCGCTCTGAGATGATCCGGTCTCTGCACAGATGTTCAGACGACACGCAGCAATGCACAGACTTACTACAAAACACCATGGGAACGACAGGAAGACGCGCTCGCTGTGATCAGCAGACCGTACGTGCTGGGAACACATATTAAGGGCGGAGGGGTCAAGCGGGGTCAGGAGGTCACACATGAGTGAGTATGAAGCTGTGCTATTTTATATAGTCGTTTTGTTACTATTCTGAATTCTGTTTTCACTTTCATTTTACATCATTTTTTTATTATAGGTTAATTATAGTTTTAGATATTTTGTTGTTGTTGTCATATTTTTTATATGTTGCATGTAGTTTTATTAATTGTATGGTAACTTTGCAATACGGTTTCATTTGTTAGCATTAGTTAATGTATTAGTTAAACTAACAAAGAGCAATATTTTTAAAGCATTTATTAATTTTTGTTTATGTTAGTAAAAATATAGTTATGTTAGCTCACTGTGCAATAACTAATGCATTATCAGTGCATTAACTAATATTAACTGTGCATTAACTAATATTAACTGTGCATTAACTAACATTAACTGTGCATTAACTAACATTAACTGTGCATTAACTAATATTAACTGTGCATTAACTAATATTAACTGTGCATTAACTAATATTAACTGTGCATTAACTAACATTAACTGTGCATTAACTAACATTAACTGTGCATTAACTAATATTAACTGTGTATTAACATATTAAATCTGTATTAACTAATATTAACTGTGAATTAACTAACTTTAAACTGTGCATTAACTAATATTAACTGTGTATTAACTAATATTAACTGTGTATTCACTAATATTAACTGTGCATTAACTAATATTAACTGTGCATTAACTAATATTAACTGTGTATTCACTAATATTAACTGTGCATTAACTAATAATAACTGTGCATTAACTAATATTAACTGTGCATTAACATATTAAATGTGAATTAACTAATATTAACTGTGCATTAACTAATATTAACTGTGTATTAACTAATATTAACTGTGCATTAACTAATATTAACTGTGCATTCACATATTAAATGTGAATTAACTAATATTAACTGTGCATTAACTAAAATTAACTGTATATTAACTAATATTAACTGTGCATTAACATATTAAATGTGCTAACTAATATTAACTGTGCATTAACTAATATTAACTGTGCATTCACATATTAAATGTGCTAACTAATATTAACTGTGCATTAACTAAAATTAACTGTATATTAACTAATATTAACTGTGCATTAACATATTAAATGTGCATTAACTAATATTAACTGTGCATTAACTAATATTAACTGTGCATTAACTAATATTAACTGTGCATTAACTAATATTAAATGTGAATTAGCTGAGAAATGTTGCCTTGACAACTAGTTAAAGTAAAATTAAATCAACTTATTTTATTTTAGTTCATGTTCATGTTTTTTTTATTGTTTTAGTTTTAGTTATGATATGGTATAAAGACAAACCTCTCTTTTCTGTATTGAGTTTAAGTCAAGTATCTCTATTACCAGCACTCACAGGGCTGAGATTGAGCCAGAGTTCGGCCTCAGTTCAATTAGGACATTTAAGTGGCTTTAATTAATGTGCCTTTGAAAAAAGCATTACTGGTGTGCATCTTGAGACAACTGGCATTGACATTTTAAGATACGCTTTCAGTTAAAACAGCATTTTAGTCTGGGACTAGTTTAAGCCTTGTCTGTGAAACCGAGTCTGTGGTTTGATCCTGACCCGTCACGGCTGACCCAGCGGATGTGGGGTCATTGTTCCCCTCAGAGATCTGTGAGTCGGTGAGTGACCCCTGTGGCCCGGGTCATCGCCGGAGAGACAGACACGCTCTGATGCACCAAAGTCAACAAGACCGAGCGGAAACCTGCTGCAGCGCAATGACACGCCTCTTCATTAATATTCATGAGACACCAGCTTTATAGAGCCAATCAAATCTATAAGTTCACTTCTGCAGTGTCTGCAGCTCACAAAACATTTATGATTATTATGTTCATATTTTTGTGGAAACTGTGATGCATTTTATTTTTCAGGATTCTTTGATGAATAGAAAGTTCAAAAGAACAGCATTTATTTGCAATATTATAAATGTCTTTACTGTCACTTTTGAGCAATTTAATGTGTACTTGCTTAATAAAAGCATTAATTTCCTTAAAAAAAAAATCTTAATGACCCCAAACTTACGTTACCATACATTCATAATAATTAAACATCCCATATTTTAATGATCTGAGCTCACGGCGCAGGTGCATTTAGGGCGTGTCCGAATCCACTTTTGCTAATTTAAAGACGAAAAAATGGTCTGCGCGTCCCATCCCCACCCCAAAATCAATGTTAATATTTGGTACAGTAGCCTTTGTTTGCAATTACAGAGGTCAAAGGTTTCCTGTAGTTTTTCAGCAGGTTTGCACTGCAGGAGGGATTCTGGCCCACTCCTCCACACAGATCTTCTCTAGATCAGTCAGGTTTCTGGCCTGTCGCTGAGAAACACGGAGTTTGAGCTCCTCCAAAGATTCTCTATTGGGTTTAGGTCTGGAGACTGGCTAGGCCACGCCAGAACCTTGATATGCTTCTTACAGAGCCACTCCTTGGTTATCCTGGCTGTGTGCTTCGGGTCATTGTCATGTTGGAAGACCCAGCCTCGACCCATCTTCAATGCTCTAACTGAGGGAAGGAGGTTGTTCCCCCATGACTCCTCTGGATCATCCAAATGGTCATTGGCAAACTTAAGACGGGCCTTGACATGTGCTGGTTTAAGCAGGGGAACCTTCCGTGCCATGCATGATTTCAAACCATGACGTCTTAGTGTATTACCAACAGTAACCTTGGAAACGGTGGTCCCAGCTCTTTTCAGGTCATTGACCAGCTCCTCCCGTGTAGTTCTGGGCTGATTTCTCACCTTTCTTAGGATCATTGAGACCCCACGAGGTGAGATCTTGCATGGAGCCCCAGTCCGAGGGAGATTGACAGTCATGTTTAGCTTCTTCCATTTTCTAATGATTGCTCCAACAGTGGACCTTTTTTCACCAAGCTGCTTGGCAATTTCCCCGTAGCCCTTTCCAGCCTTGTGGAGGTGTACAATTTTGTCTCTAGTGTCTTTGGACAGCTCTTTGGTCTTGGCCATGTTAGTAGTTGGATTCTTACTGATTGTATGGGGTGGACAGGTGTCTTTATGCAGCTAACGACCTCAAACAGGTGCATCTAATTTAGGATAATAAATGGAGTGGAGGTGGACATTTTAAAGGCAGACTAACAGGTCTTTGAGGGTCAGAATTCTAGCTGATAGACAGGCGTTCAAATACTTATTTGCAGCTGTATCATACAAATAAATAGTAAAAAAAGCATATATTGTGATTTCTGGATTATTTTTTTTTTGATTATGTCTCTCACAGTGGACATGCACCTACGATGACAATTTCAGACCCTCCATGATTTCCAAGTGGGAGAACTGGCAAAATAGCAGGGTGTTCAAATACTTATTTTCCTCACTGTAAATTAAAAAAATATTATAAATACTCCAAAAACTGCACAGATGTTAAGTAAAAACATTAATAAACAGAGTAAAATTACATTTGTTCTAAAAAAACTAGTGTTTTGTTACAAAATTACATTTTGTTGCCTGGGGCCTGTGGAGACCCCAAAGACCCGGAGTGTAATTCCGTACAAGTGTTAATATCTAAAAACATTACAAATCCTACCGCTCAAAAGCTGAATGTGAAGTTGAGTGACAGCGACGGTCTCCTCAGCAGGAGCCGCTCGTTTTACGACAAGCCTCGCGTTCACCAAATGATCTCGAGCAGAGACTCAGTCTTAGTCAAAACGCAGTGAGAAAAGCCATTTCCAGCCCGGCGTGTTAATGAAGCGCTATTACTACTCCACTGACACATTTAGCACGACGGATGGGGGTCATTTACGAGTCGCCTTGTTTCACTCGTTTCCTTTTATCACTCGGCCTGAGAGAGTCGCAATCAAACCTCAGAGATGTGCAGAGTCTAATGAACGCAGCGGTGGGTAAATGCCACGGATGAAAGCCCGTTCTGGGGCTTCTCACACACGCGGCGGGGTTTCCGTTAGGTCCTGTAGGAGTTTGTCTGAGCGTCAGATGAAACACAGGTCAGATGATCTGCGGCGTGACTAAAGGACTTTGGGTGATATTGCGAGAGGAGATCAGGTAGCGTGTGGATTAGAGAGATGAATGCGGCGCAGGAAGCCGGGTCCAAACCTCAATGGAAGCTCCTGGAAATGATAATGAGACTTTGACCCAGATTACACGGCCGAGCTTTTGAAGAGCGAAGCCCCTCGACACGCTTAAAACATCTCCGAAAGCGTTCCTCGGAAAACTCCAACACTAACGTGTGGTCAAGAAAAAGTGACATTCTGTGCTCACTTGCACTCAATCAGGCGTTATATTAAAGACCGCCTGTGGTGAACATCAACTGTTTAATCTTATGTTTTTAATCAGTCCCTCCAGAAAAACGTGATTATGCGATCGCGTGATTTAATGCATAATCAGCCAAAGTCTGCATATTTATGCGGGGGCCGCATTTTTTCAAATACGCCGCACTTTCGCCGCATAAAATGCCTATTTCCGCGTGCAAAATATGCGGGGCTAGCATGATTTTATAATCGCCGCATTTTCGTTGCAAAAAGTCACATATATATTAGCAGAAAGTTGAAAAATTTTCGTTTACTTCACAAAAGAGCTGCCATTTCCCCCTGTTGCCATGGGAACGTTTTGAAGTGACGTAATTACCCGACGTGAACGTCATCGAAAAGCTGCAAACCCCGTGGAGAAACATAGATATCAGTGAAACCATGATGAAGCGCAAACTCCCATTTGCCAACAAAAATAACAGCAAAAGAGCAAAGCAGTTTCCCTGTGTGTTGACCAATTTCAGAACAGCATCATGAAGCTTCAGAGCGTTATGAATCAGTGAGTCGATTCAGCGGTTCAGAGCGTTATGAATCAGTGAGTCGATTCAGTGGTTTGAAGCGTTATGAATCAGTGAGTCGATTCAGCGGTTCAGAGCGTTATGAATCAGTGAGTCGATTCAGCGGTTTGGAGCGTTATGAATCAGTGAGTCGATTCAGCGGTTCAGAGCGTTATGAATCAGTGAGTCGATTCAGCGGTTCGGAGCGTTATGAATCAGTGAGTCGATTCAGTGGTTTGAAGCGTTATGAATCAGTGAGTCGATTCAGTGGTTTGGAGCGTTATGAATCAGTGAGTCGATTCAGTGGTTTGAAGCGTTATGAATCAGTGAGTCGATTCAGTGGTTTAAAGCGTTATGAATCAGTGAGTCGATTCAGCGGTTTGAAGCGTTATGAATCAGTGAGTCGATTCAGCGATTTGAAGCGTTATGAATCAGTGAGTCGATTCAGTGGTTTGAAGCGTTATGAATCAGTGAGTCGATTCAGCGGTTTGAAGCGTTATGAATCAATGAGTCGATTCACTGGTTTGAAGCGTTATGAATCAGTGAGTCGATTCAGAAGTTTGAAGCGTTATGAATCAGTGAGTTGATTCAGCGGTTTGAAGCGTTATGAATCAGAGTCGATTCAGTGGTTCGGAGCATTATGAATCAGAGTCGATTCAGTGGTTCGGATTGCCAAAGTCACGTATTTCAGCAGTTTTACACGCGATCCGAATCATGAATCGACTCACTGATTCATAACGCTTCAAACCGCTGAATCGACTCACTGATTCATAATGCTTCAAACCACTGAATCGACTCACTGATTCATAACGCTTCAAATCGATGAATCGACTCACTGATTCATAAGGCTTCGAAGCTTCATGATGCTGTGTGTTTTTAAATCGGTCATCACTATATAAGTCGTTATTTAGGTTTTTGCACAGAAACTATTCTCATCGCTTCATAAAGTTATTGTAGAGCCACTGCAGTGAGATGGACTCTGTAACGACGTCTTTAGTGTTTTATGGGTCTTGAGAGTGTACATTGAGCCAATGGAGGCCTTTCTGAGCCATCAGATTTACACTAAAATATCTTCATTTGTGTCTAAAGATGAACGGAGGTCTTACGGGTGTCCAGCGACATGAGGGGACGTCATTAATGACAGAATTTACATTTTTGGATGAACTAACCCTTTAAGAGATTGCACTTTGTGCATTGGA
>CM042253.1:1977846-1980346 GCA_023566225.1 Romanogobio albipinnatus | reverse complement strand
CTAAAAGCGCATTGATTTACGCCGCCCATCCTGATGTGCGCTGGGTTACTGCACCACAGCACAATCCTGCTGCACCTTCACCATAAATTTAAAACTCATTACATTAATGGAGTCCATTCTGGTGAGAGAGCCGAGACCCGCCTCACACCACACACAGACTATACATCTGCAACATGGTAACCACCCAGAGCACCATAGCAACACCCTAGCAACCACCCAAAATACCCTACTTCAAGCGTGCTGGTGTTGATCACTCACACTGATCCCCTCAACTGATTACGCTCTGTCACTCTCTAACTAACATCTGACAGATTTCACTCTTTATTGTTTAAATGTTTCCCCATTAGACCATCAGCCAAATCCACACGACCCATCCCATCATTCATACTAATGGGTTATGATGACATATGGTTAGTGATGATGATGAATAACTCCTGGCGCTCCGCAGGGCCGTAAGCACATACTTAGGACTGCGGGTAATAGTTTAACATTATGCCATTGAAAACTCACACTATTCTGAACAAACCCTTTTTACTGTGATTAATGTCTAGGGCGGTTAAATATGATAAAATATGATTTTTTTTACAAATGAAACCATAAAAACATCAAGCACATCAGACCCACAAACAATCAATGAACCAGCATTTTCATCTTTATAATGAGATCTCACTCATCAAGTCCTGCGAGCTGAAGGCTATTAAAGGATTGCATACGTGCGTTTATACAGACAAAATAAGATTATTATGGAACAGATATTATATTGTATTATCACAGATGAACAATCGATAGCCACACCCCTGATATAAGACGAGAGAGAGAGAGAGAGAGAGAGAGAGAGAGAGAGAGAGAGAGAGAGAGAGAGAGAGAGCAAGTCTGCCCCCTTGTGAGGGACACTGACCGAATCAAACGCCACCAGCACATCCCAATCTGACTACAACACAGCATATTCATGATGGGCATTCATATTCATGAACAAAAGACATATTCAAACAATTAGACGTGTATTCAATGTAACATTATATTGGAGAGAAAGAAAACACATTCGAAACCCCTCAACAACCACCCAAAACACCCTAGCAACACACTGATGTACATTCAGAAGCCCTTGACAACCACCCTAGCAACCACATACAGAATCCATTAATAACCACCGAAAACACCCTAGCAACCACATAGTTAATACACTAATATACACTCAAAACCCATTAACAAACACCCAAAATGCCCTAGAAACCCCACCCAAAACCCTTTAACAACCACCCAAAACACCCTAGCAACTCCTAGCAACACACTAATATAGACTTAAATCCCCTTAACAACTGCCCAAAATGCCTTAGCAACACACTAATAGTATATTCAGAACCCCTTAACAACCACCCAAAACACCCTAGCAACAAACTAACAAACACCCAAAACACCCTAGCAACATACTAATATACACTCAGAACTGCCTAACATCCACCCAAAACACCCTAGCAACCTCCAAGCAACACACTAATGTACATTCGGAACCCCCTAGCAACCACCCAAAACACCCAAACAACCTCCTAATATCCACTCACAACCCCTTAACAAACACCCCAAATGCCTGAGCAACACACTAATGTACATTCAGAACCCCCTAGCAACAACCCAAAACACGCTAGCAACCTCCAAGCAACACACTAATGTACATTCGGAACCCTCTAGCAACCACCCAAAACACGCAAGCAACCTCCTAATATCCACTCACAACCCCTTAACAAACATCCAAAATGCCCTTAGAAACCCAACCCAAAACCCTTTAACAACCGGCCAAAACACCCTAGCAACCTCCTAGCAACACACTAATATAGACTCAAATCCCCTTAAAAACTGCCCAAAATTCCTTAGCAACACACTAATAGTATATTCAGAACCCCTTAACAACCACCCAAAACACCCTAGCAAAAAATTAACACACACCCAAAACACCTTAGCAACCTCCTAGCAACACAAAATATCCACTCAAAAGCCTTTAACAAACACCCAAAACACCCTAGCAACATACTAATATACACTCAGAACTGCCTAACATCCACCCAAAACACCCTAGCAACCTCCAAGCAACACACTAATGTACATTCGGAACCCCCTAGCAACCACCCAAAACACCCAAGCAACCTCCTAATATCGACTCACAACCCCTTAACAAACACCCCAAATGCCTGAGCAACACACTAATGTACATTCAGAACCCCCTAGCAACAACCCAAAACACGCTAGCAACCTCCAAGCAACACACTAATGTATATTCGGAACCCTCTAGCAACCACCCAAAACACGCAAGCAACCTCCTAATATCCACTCACAACCCCTTAACAAACACCCAAAATGCGCTAGAAACCCCACTCAAAACCCTTTAACAACCGGCCAAAACACCCTAGCAACCTCCTAGCAACAAACTAAAATACAATCAGAACCCCTTAGCCACCACCCAAAACACCTTAGCAACCTCCTAGCAACACACTAATATCGACTC
>CM042253.1:1970346-1972846 GCA_023566225.1 Romanogobio albipinnatus | reverse complement strand
GCGGTTACGGATCCAGGGTTATGTTCCTGGCAGCCAAAACAAGAGCGCCCGTTCACACATGAATCAGGCACACGGAGGGGCTTCACACACCATTACACACACCGCACAACCTCCACTGACTAAATATTTTAGCGGCGTGTCCGTCCGTGTTTAATTAACACAAAGCCTGTGCACTTCAACTGAACAATGTTTGTGCAAACATTGTTGGTGTTATTGATCGAAATCATTTCTGAGTAATATTTCCGGCGACATGAATAAAGCGGACGACAGGACTGAGTTGAGATGGTGGTCCAGTGGGTTAAACCATGGAACTGATACGCAGAAGGTCGCTGGTTCGATCCCAGCGGTCACCACCAGTGTGTCCTTGAGCAAGGCACTTTACTCCATGTTGCTCCGGGGGGATTGTCCCTGTAATAAGTCGCTTTGGATAAAAGCGTCTGCCAAATGCATAAATAAAAAAATACATAAATTAGTTCAGCACAAACACAGTCAAAGCTCAACCAAACGGGACGGCCCTGTCATCATCATCCTCATGATGTCACTCAAAGATCTAAGACTTGTTCTATGTACACAAAAGGCCTATTTCTCTCAAATATTGTTCACAAATCTGTGTTAGTGAGCACTTCTCCTTTGCCGAGATGATCATCACCTCACAGGTGTGGCAGGTCAAGACGCTGATTAGACAGCAGGATTAGTGCACAGGTGTGCCTTATGGTGCGTTCACACCGGACGCGAATGACGGAGTGATTTACATGTGAAGTCAATGCAAAGACGCAAATAGGATGGATGGAGAAACAGATAGATGGATGGATGATATAAAGACAGATTGATAGATGGATGGAGAAACAGATAGATAGATGGATGGAGAAACAGATAGATGGATTGATGAAGAAACAGATAGATAGATGGATGGATGATATAAAGACAGATTGATAGATGGATGGAGAAACAGATAGATGGATGATATAAAGACAGATGGATAGATGGATGGAGAAACAGATAGAAGGATGGATGGATGGATGATATAAAGACAGATGGATAGATGGATGGAGAAACAGATAGAAGGATGGATGGATGGATGATATAAAGACAGATGGATAGATGGATGGAGAAACAGATAGAAGGATGGATGGATGGATGATATAAAGACAGATGGATAGATGGATGGAGAAACAGATAGATGGATGGATAGATGGATGATATAAAGACAGATGGATAGATGGATGGAGAGACAGATAGAAGGATCGATGGATGGATGATATAAAGACGGATGGATAGATGGATGGAGAAACAGATAGATGGATGGATGGATGATATAAACACGGATGGATAGATGGATGGAGAAACAGATAGATGGATGGATGGGTGGATGATATAAACACGGATGGATAGATGGATGGAGAAACAGATAGAAGGATGGATGGGTGGATGATATAAAGACGGATGGATAGATGGATGGAGAAACAGATAGATGGATGATATAAAGACAGATGGATAGATGGATGGAGAAACAGATAGAAGGATGGATGGATGATATAAAGACAGATGGATAGATGGATGGAGAAACAGATAGAAGGATGGATGGATGGATGATATAAAGACAGATGGATAGATGGATGGAGAAACAGATAGATGGATGGATAGATGGATGATATAAAGACAGATGGATAGATGGATGGAGAGACAGATAGAAGGATCGATGGATGGATGATATAAAGACAGATGGATAGATGGATGGAGAAACAGATAGATGGATGGATAGATGGATGATATAAAGACAGATGGATAGATGGATAGAGAAACAGATAGATGGATGGATAGATGGATGATATAAAGACAGATGGATAGATGGATGGAGAGACAGATAGAAGGATCGATGGATGGATGATATAAAGACAGATGGATAGATGGATGGAGAAACAGATAGATGGATGGATAGATGGATGATATAAAGACAGATGGATAGATGGATGGAGAAACAGATAGAAGGATGGATGGATGGATGATATAAAGACGGATGGATAGATGGATGGAGAAACAGATAGATGGATGGATGGATGATATAAACACGGATGGATAGATGGATGGAGAAACAGATAGATGGATGGATGGGTGGATGATATAAACACGGATGGATAGATGGATGGAGAAACAGATAGAAGGATGGATGGGTGGATGATATAAAGACGGATGGATAGATGGATGGAGAAACAGATAGATGGATGATATAAAGACAGATGGATAGATGGATGGAGAAACAGATAGAAGGATGGATGGATGATATAAAGACAGATGGATAGATGGATGGAGAAACAGATAGAAGGATGGATGGATGGATGATATAAAGACAGATGGATAGATGGATGGAGAAACAGATAGATGGATGGATAGATGGATGATATAAAGACAGATGGATAGATGGATGGAGAGACAGATAGAAGGATCGATGGATGGATGATATAAAGACAGATGGATAGATGGATGGAGAAACAGATAGATG
>CM042253.1:1920346-1965346 GCA_023566225.1 Romanogobio albipinnatus | reverse complement strand
TTAATTTGATTTATCATTATTATTATTGTTGTTATTATTATTACTAATATTAATATTGCTATTACTTTTGCTGTTTTTTTGTTTGTTTTGGGATACTATTACTATCTTCATCATTATTATTGTAATTTAAAATTATAATTATTTATTTTTTACTCTGGTTATGTCTGTTGTACTTCCCTACATACTCCTTTATTCAAATATATTTCCATTCCCACACCCAGTTACACACACACACACACACACACACACACACACACCATACTGACCATAATGCATGTTTTGTTGGTCTATGTCATTTTCATCTAATTTCTCATTTGTAAATATTGTATGTTTGCATAAAAAAAAGAAAAAAAAGAGAGAGAGAAATAATTCTCAATAAAAAAAAGGTAATTCTGCAACTTCTCAAAAGCGCCCATGTCTTATGATCAGTTACTTTAGTCTACAGATATTAACGAATATGTTTTTATTAAGAACAACACAGGCATATTCCAGCTGTCTCTACACTTAAAGAGCATCACTCTTTATGAGAGTCCACCAGCAGAACTATTCCCGTTTCTAAAACGGACATTAATACTGACGAGTGTTGGATCAAACGGAGAGGATTCACAGTCCTTCATAAACAGAAGTGCAGCCCTTCTCCATATCAGCTACTCTTGAGGCATAACTTTATGGATAATGCGATCGCAGAAAACTGATTGAGTGATTTCTCAAAGCTCTGGTGTCATTTATAGAAAGCCGAATATTGTCTGGTGTGGTTTTGAGCAGGATTTCCCCACAGCGCTGGAGTGTGAGCAGAGATGTGACGGCTGAGCAGAAGGAAAGGCTGAGTTAATGATGATGAATGGAGGAGCGCTCGCTGGAGATCTGCTCATCAGCAGAAGCGCCTGATCAAACCGCTGGGCGGATAATTGAGCGCTCACACCGCAGTCTCCCGTCTGAGACCCGCCGCGCATCCGCCGCTCTCGGGCCGCACCCGCTCTGTTACGCCGTCTGTGTAAATGATGCAGGGTGAGACAGGTGTGTGTGTGTGTGTGTGTCACAACAGCAGCTCAGTCACTTACAGTTAATCACCAAGTCACGTTCAGAGCGTTTTCACACACACACACACTTTTTGTTTTTCATAATTCATGTTCTTACAGACGTTCTTCTAAAGGGACATCCTTTAGTCTCTGTGATCCTTCATGTGTGGAAAACATCTGTCAAAAAGTCATTCATGTAAAATCAATTAATTATTGTTACAATAAAATAAAAACGATTTGATTTGATTTAAATAACAATAAATGTCATATTTAAAATATTTCAATTAAACAATTTCAAAGTCATTAAGTCAGTAAAATAAAAATACATTAAATAATACAAATTAAATGTTATTAATTTGCAATAAAAAGTCATTTTAAACATAGAATGCAACTGTATATTTAAATATAATTTAAAAAATCAATTAAGCCCAATAACGTATAATATAACAAGCTATTTTAATTATTTTAGTACAAATTTAAATAATAATAAAAAAAAGTAATTTAGTCATTCCTATACAATCATTAAAATAAATAAATATTACCATAACATTTTAAAAATACTTCAAATTATAAATCGTTTAATAATTTACAAAAATTAATTTAAAATCATAAAATAAATACAAATAAATAAAATACAAAATTAGGTTTTAAAAAATAATTATTTAAAATGAATTTAAATATCATTTACAAAAATATTTAATTCAATTAATTTACAATCATTTATACAAATTTAAATGATTTAAAATTACATTAATAAAGAAATCTACAAATTAAAAAAAGCAATTTAGTCATTCCCATACAATCATTAAAATAAATATTACCATAAAATAAAAAAATAATACATTTGTAATTTTAAAAACACTTCAAATATATATTTAAAATTAATTTAAATATAATTTACAAAAATATTCAATTCAATTAAATTACAATCAAATGTAGAAATTATTTTAAATTACAAAAAAATATTATTATTTTAGGCATTCCTATAAAATCAAGCCACTGCAAATTAATCTACTGATTGTAAATTAAATATGGGACGTGTATTAGACCATAAGTTTCTATAAATATGGATCATCATCGCTTTCTGATGGATAAAACGTACAATGTGCATCTAAATCTACATGAGCTTCCTCTGAAATCTGTATTTCCAAAGCTGTTTCTCACAGAATCAATATTTCATGGCCAATTTTCATACGAGAATGACAGATGATAATGGCGTCTGATGGGGGCAATTTCTCCTGAGCGAGGGCTTCTGGGTAAATCGTCTGGTTATTGTGCTGAGACACTAACACACACACACACATTGAGTGTTTGGTTACCAGCGGGTGATGGAGCCGAGCAGAGACTTCCTGATGAGTAATGAGACAGGTACAGATATACAGATATAAAGGTTCACACTCTTTTCCAGGACATGTTCAATGTTACAACAGCGAGAATAAAAGACAAGGGTCACGCCCTAAAGTAATGTAACGCTCTCCAAGGGCCTCTTATAAACGTTGCGTACGCACAGAAGAAGGCGTACGCCGCTCTCTACGCAATAATTGGTATTTATAAAAAGCAAACTTGACGGGAAAATGTGCGGTCCTTCACGCAAGCTCTGACTCAGGCGGACGCACAAAAACGGGTGAAATGAGAAACGGCGACACCGTCTGCAGATGAAGAAACACGTGAGAGTGTGTGAAACTGTAGACCGTTGTGTAAAAGAAATGGCAATACTGCCTCTAATATATAACATGAAGACGTCACAAAGCAAGTCTTACAATTAACAGCCTACACGAACACCCGTTTGATTGATCTGCACTGCAAAACAAACTAAATCAAACGAAAATTACAACAGAAATGCAAATGAACACATATTTGCGAAAAGAAAAGTGAAATATGTTCTGCAATAATATTGGCATATTGGATCCGACAGGAACGCTGCAACACACTGATGTGAGTAAAACACGTTTGTTCATGTGTTAGTATTGCATTGTTACAGATCGTTTGATATCTATTGATTACACACCTCAGCACGCGGTCACAGGCTGGAGAAGCTGTTATTGGTTCATTCTGGATCAGACTCCGACTGGTAACGCCAGCTCGCTAAGCACAAAGCCCCGGGGTGTGTGTGTTTCAGACACGCTACCACCGGCTTGCCGACGGGCTAAATTGAAATAACATTCCTTTCTTGCATGCGTGTGTGTGTGTGTGTACAGTTCACGGATATATTCACTGATGATTGGGCGAGTCAAGTAATAAAAAAATAACATTCCAATCAATGGCGGGTGGATGAGATGAATCATTGTGTTTGTTTGATAAAGATATTTTGCGAGTCCTGTGAGCGTTCTCCAGACGCTTTCAAAACAGAGGGGTACAGAGGGGAGCTGAAGCTCATTAAATATGCAAATCTTATCCAATCCTAGCCGTGGGCGTTTACTTGCAAGTCTTCATGGCGGCACGCCCATCAAAACAGAGCGTTTTTCAGAGAGCCTCAAAACCAAGGCAGAAAATAGACTATTACTGATTCATTATGATGCTAAAAACCCAGCGAATGTCATAAGTTGACCTCAGAAAAAACAGTATAAAAAAATAAAAAAGCCAGTTCATGACACCTTTAAGGCCATTGTCAGTATTCTCTAATGTACTAAAGCACAAAATCAGATGCCCAGAATCCCCTCTGTAAAAGCCCTCTCATCTAATATGTCAACAAATACAACCAAGAATTTTAAACCTGGTCCAATTTTTGGAAATGTATGCAAATGAGCATACATATAAGTATGTAAGGCCTCATTTGCATATTAAAACATTAATTTACACAAAACGTGTAATACATTTCTTTCTTATGTTTATGCCAGTAACAAACTGGAGAAGTTTCACAGTGACATATATGTCGCACGTGCTACAAAAAAATCGGTGTGTGCGATGAATATCTTTACCCCTGTAGCACGCGTGCGATACAGTTCAGCATGTGAGACAGAGCTCGTTTGAGTGAAGGGAGAATTTGTTTTGTGCTCGTGTGAGGTTAATCTAGGGCTGCACGATTGACTGAAATTAAACCAAAATCGAGATTTGTCTTAGTGAAATTATGAAAATTGCTTCAATTTTTAAATAAATAAATATATGTGCAGATGAAGCGCAGCACTGTTCAGGGCGGATCGATCGGATCGCAACAAATGCTGCTCTATCTCTGCATGCACTGTGAGATGGAGTCACTGGCATTTTAGTTCGAAAAGCGGCACGGTTTGCATGAAAAATTGCTAATAAAAGCTGTCAATCGCGCGCTCGGTGCGCACCAGACCCGAGACTCTGAAGGAGGCGGCACTCGAACTGTCCCGCGATTCACGTGAAACGGACTCGGGTGCGCATTTGTTCAGGAAGAAACGTAACCTGCATATGTGTTTTAGCGTATTACAATGTATTTAGTCAAATAAAACACATGTAAGGGATGATGATGTAACCAGCAGCCATATCACCCTGTAGCCCAAGACTGGTTTCCCACTGAAGCTAAGCAGGGCTGAGCCTGGTCAGTACCTGGATGGGAGACCAACTGGGAAAACTAGGTTGCTGCTGGAAGAGGTGTTAGTGAGGCCAGCAGGGGGTGCTCACCCTGTGGTCTGTGTGGGTCCTAACACCCCAGTGTAGTGGGGACACTATACTGTAACAAGCACCGTCCTTCGGATGAGACGTTAAACCGAGGTCCTGACTCTCTGTGGTCATTAAAAATCCCAGGATGCCCATCGATAAAGAGTAGGGGTGTAACCCCGGCATCCTGGCCAAATTTGCCCATTGGCCCCTGTCCATCATGGCCTCCTAATCATCCCCATATATATACGATTGGCATCATCCCTCAGTCTCCTCTCCACCAATCAGCTGGTGTGTGGTGGGCGTACTGGCACAAAATGGCTGCCGTCGCATCATCCAGGTGGAGCTGCACATTGGTGGTGGTTGAGGAGATTCCCACCTTCTATGTAAAGTGCTTTGAGTACCTTGAAAAGCGCTATATAAATGTAATAAATTATTATTATGATGGTGTTGATGATTTACCTTGGATACGAGTGTATTCGCGCTTATGTGAAGGAATGGCGCCGAGGATGGCTGCTACGTTGCGAGCTCCGCTGGAACATTGTAGTTTTTTGTTTGTTCTGTTTATAGTTCTTATGTTTTTCGTCTTGGATGTTGTCTGCCTTACTAAGTACGACAGACAGACACTTTTGGACATTGGTTCGGCAATCGCACACCGAAAACCGGACTTTAAATTCTTCAGTGACGACACGCTGCTTACAAACACAGCAGCGGAACCCTTTGTCTGGACGGCCCGACCACGCAAACGCCGGAGAAGAGGGAAGAGAGCCGGCGTACTTATCAGAGTTAGACGCCGCGCAAACCGACCCCCACTTCCCAGTATTTTACTGGCTAATGTTCAGTCTCTGGACAATAAACTCTGCGAGCTGAGAGCGCGGATCTCTTTCCAGCGAGACACGAGGGACTGCTGCATTATCTGCCTTACAGAAACCTGGATGTCCGCTGAGATTCCAGATTCGGCCATCGAAACCGCGGGGTTCTCCGTGCATCGAATGGACAGAGAAAAAGATCTCTCAGGGAAAAGCAAAGGCGGGGGTGTATGTTTTATGATCAACCGATCCTGGTGTGATCAGAGGAACGTACATTCTATCAAGTCTTTCTGTTCTCCTGATCTGGAATTTCTCATGGTTCTGTGCCGACCATTCACCTTTAACTCCGGTAATGCGGAGGAGCATAAACAAGCAAGTTATGCCCTCCGGAAAACCATCAGAGCAGCAAAACGGCAGTACAGGGACAAGATTGAAGGACAGTTCAACACCACCGACTCCAGAAGCATGTGGAGGGGAATTAACACCATCACGGACTATAAAGGGAACACAAACTCCACCGTGAACACCGCTGCCTCTCTCCCGGACGAGCTCAACACCTTCTATGCTCGCTTTGAGGGAACTAACACCGCCCTCGCGGAGAGAGAGCTCGCGGCTGAAGATACAGAGGTTGGTGCACTCTCCGTATCTTTAGCGGATGTAACCCGATCCTTCCGGCGGGTGAATGTCCGTAAAGCAGCGGGTCCAGACGGCATTCCCGGCCGTGTGATCAGAGCGTGCGCGCACCAACTGGCTGGAGTCTTCACGGACATTTTTAACCTGTCCCTCTCCCTATCTGTGGTCCCCACATGCTTCAAAACGTCCACCATTGTGCCTGTACCTAAGCAGTCAAAAACCACCTGCTTAAACGACTGGCGTCCTGTTGCTCTGACCCCCGTCATCAGCAAATGCTTTGAAAGAATAGTCAGAAACCACATCTGCTCTGTTCTCCCCCCCTCACTGGACCCACTGCAGTTTGCATACCGCACAAACCGCTCCACTGACGATGCCATTTCATCTACAATACACACTGCTCTCTCCCACCTGGAAAAGAGGAACACGTATGTGAGAATGCTGTTTGTGGACTACAGCTCAGCATTCAACACCATTGTGCCCTCCATACTTGACATTAAACTCCGGGCTCTAGGCTTAAACAGCCTGTTATGCAGCTGGATCCTGGACTTCCTGTCAAACAGACGCCAGGTGGTCAGAATGGGCAGTAACATCTCCTCATCACTGACTCTCAACACTGGAGCCCCTCAGGGCTGTGTTCTCAGCCCACTCCTGTACTCCCTGTACACACATGACTGTGTGGCTACCCACAGCTCCAACACCATCATCAAGTTTGCTGACGATACGACGGTGGTAGGTCTTATCACCGACAATGATGAAACGGCCTACAGAGAGGAGGTGCACACTCTGACACGGTGGTGTCAGGAGCACAACCTCTCCCTCAACGTCAGCAAGACCAAGGAGCTGGTGGTCGACTTCAGGAGGAATGAGAGAGAACACCGCCCCATCACCATCGATGGAGCACCGGTGGAGAGAGTCAGCAGCTTCAAGTTCCTCGGTGTCCACATCACAGAGGAACTCTCATGGTCCGTCCACTCCGAGGCCGTTGTGAAGAAGGCTCATCAGCGCCTTTTCTTCCTGCGACGGCTGAGGAGGTTTGGAATGAACCGCCACATCCTCACACGCTTCTACAGCAGCACCATCGAGAGCCTGCTGACTGGCTGCATCACCACCTGGTACGGCAACAGTACCGCCCGCAGCCGCAAGGCCCTGCAAAGGGTAGTGCGCACGGCCAGCTGCATCATCGGAGGTGAGCTTCCCTCCCTCCAGGACATTTACGCCAGGCGGTGTGTGAAGAGAGCTCAGAGGATCATCAGAGACTCTAGCCACCCGAACCATGGGCTGCTCTCACTGCTGCCATCAGGCAGACGGTACCGCAGCATCAGAACACGCACCAGCCGACTCCAGAACAGCTTCTTCCCACAAGCAATCAGACTACTTAACTCTTGATCCATCAGGATCATAACACACACTGGACAGAATATCACTCCGCACAACCCACTGTAGATACACACACATTATATACACATTTATGTATCATTTATTATTTATCATTTATCATATAGCACCTATTGTACATAATTGGATCTCTACTGTGAATAATAATGTATACTGTACATTGTATATTATTATTATTATTATAGCTTAATGTATACTGTTTAATGTATGTTTAGTGTATATTGTTTAAAGTATATGTATATTGTAAGTATGTGTATATTGGCTAAAGCTGTGAGAACTACACTCACATTGTGTAAATTATTTATTGTTTATTGTAGAGTTTACTGTGCTGTGAGTAATTGTGGGCGCATCAGATGTGTAATCTGTTGTTGCTTAAATGTTGTACATGTCATGTCGTGACTGCTATGTTGCTCGGAACTGCACCAAGAATTTCACCTGCTGTTGCACTTGTGTATATAGCTGTGTGACAATAAAGTGAATTGAATTGATTGAAATTGAAAATTGAAATTATGTGTGTAATCAGGGCAACAAATGAACTTCATGCGACGCACATACAGTAAACCCAAGAGTCGTTTACCCAGCTGCGCATAATAGCACCAAATTAATAAAAACTATATATTTACTGCAGTGTAATTCTATCATTTCTCAGTGAGTACATAAGATAAAATAAGACAAAAATTAAGACATTACAGTCACATTTTTTTTAATCGTAATTTAATATTTTATTATAAAACCTTAGACCTTTCTAATGATTTATGTTTTCTGAAAAATATAACAATGTTATTGTTATTTTTATTCTTAAATATTTGTATTGTATAGCACTTTTTGCATTTTTCAGACATGGTAACAGACGTTTTATACATGTGCTACAATTTTGTGGGCTGTGCTACAAAACTTTCAGCCTCTGTAGCGCCAGTGCTGTGTGCAAAACAAGTTCACGTACAGCCCTGTTGTCATTTAAAAAAAATTCCCTATTCACCTGTGGTGTCTCGCTTTAATCAGGCATCACGACAAATTGTTCTCTTGACCAGTGTCAAAACTCAACGTCACACTTCCTGCAAGCAACCCTTCGTTTTTTAACTTTTTAAAAAATATTTTTCCAGGACATTTGACATGCTCTCTAATTTTCCAGGAGGAGTGGGAACCCCGAGTTAAAAAAATTGAGTTTGACACCCCCGTCTCACGACTAACTTTTTCTTGTGGATCTGCTGTCGTTCTCCAGTGTGAAAGTTTTCCAGCAACTACACGGCGGAAACTTTCTGAATGTTTCATGAGCAAAAAGTGCACCTCCACCGAAAAACTAAAGCAGAACAATTAGAAGTGCGGTCGGCCTGTCGAGCACATCTCCTCCGCTGACGGGGTTAAGATCCCGAGGATGAGGTGTGAGGAGCTCAGGGAATCTGTGAGCGCTGGCAGCTTGTGTCAGTGCGGTCCCGGCGCGCGCAGCAGGGTTTCTAACCATTAAACACCCGTCAACACACGCTCAGTCACACCGGATCACGAGCCACGGCAGGAACAGACTCCTAACTCCACACGAGAGCGTTCACACTAACACCTGTTCAAACCTGTGAAATCATGAAGCTGCGCCACGCTGCAAAACAAGCCTCCTCAGTTATTCCGATTATGCTATTTTAAAGGTTCTCCTACGATAGATTTATATGCAGCCAATATAAAAAACACACTCATTTTCTGATAATCTCCACATCAGCTCTTCTCTCACAGAGTCGGAAAGGATTCAGTCTCTCTAAACCCCGCCTTTCTGAGAGCCTGCTCTGCTCTGATTGGTCAGATGATAAAAGTCAGAATTGATTCTTTCTTTTAGGAGACAAAAACGTACATTTATATGCACTAAGTAGCAGAGGTGGACAAAGCACACAACTCTATTACTTAGTAAAAGTAAAAGTACAACTAGTCAAATATTACTCTGTTACAAGTGAAAGTTCAAAAAACAGATTTTTACTTGAGTAAAAGCGCAGAAGTATTTGTTTTTAAAAGTACTTAAGTAGCAAAAGTAAATGTAATTTTTTTCAGGCAATGCATTATTTTATTATTGTTGCATTGTTGTATAAATGCACATTATGCCACCATGGTGGTTTAACAGTCCTTCCAGAAAAATGCGGCTTTTTTTTGTGATTGTTGTGGGCAAAAATCCTTGATTATGCAGCACGTTTTCTTAAAAAATGCGATGGAAAATGCGGGATATTTATGCAATTTTATGCAATAAAACTTGATGAAAAAGAGAAAAAAAGCTAATAATTTTAATTGAATATTTAAGTTCTCATCTTGTTTTATTGAAGACCTTAATAAACACATGGCTCAATTTGGACCGATTTCAAAACAATGCATCATGAAGCGTTATGAATCAGTGAGTCGATTCATGATTCGGATCGCGTGTCAAACTGCTGAAATACGTGACTTTGGCGATCCGAACAGCTGAATCGACTCACTGATTCATAACGCTTCAAACCACTGAATCGACTCACTTCATAACACTTCAAACCACTGAATCGACTCACTGATTCATAACGCTTCAAACCACTGAATCGACTCACTGATTCATAACGCTTCAAACCGCTGAATCGACTCACTGATTCATAACGCTTCAAACCACTGAATCGACTCACTGATTCATAACGCTTCAAACCGCTGAATCGACTCACTGATTCATAACGCTTAAAACCACTGAATCGACTCACTGATTCATAACGCTTCAAACCGCTGAATCGACTCACTGATTCATAACGCTTCAAACCACTGATTCATAACGCTCCAAACCACTGAATCGACTCACTAATTCATAAAGCTTCAAACCGCTAAATCGACTCACTGATTCATAACGCTTCAAACCACTGAATCGACTCACTGATTCATAACGCTCCAAACCACTGAATCGACTCACTGATTCATAACGCTTCAAACCACTGAATCGACTCACTGATTCATAAAGCTTCAAACCACTGAATCGACTCACTGATTCATAACACTTCAAACCACTGAATCGACTCACTGATTCATAACGCTTCAAACCACTGAATCGACTCACTGATTCATAACGCTTCAAACCACTGAATCGACTCACTGATTCATAACGCTTCAAACCGCTGAATCGACTCACTGATTCATAACGCTTCAAACCACTGAATCGACTCACTGATTCATAACGCTCCAAACCACTGAATCGACTCACTGATTCATAACACTTCAAACCACTGAATCGACTCACTGATTCATAATGCTTCAAACCACTGAATCGACTCACTGATTCATAACACTTCAAACCACTGAATCGACTCACTGATTCATAACGCTCCAAACCACTGAATCGACTCACTGATTCATAACGCTTCAACCACTGAATCGACTCACTGATTCATAAAGCTTCAAACCGCTGAATCGACTCACTGATTCATAACGCTTCAAACCACTGAATCGACTTACTGATTCATAACGCTCTGAAGCTTCATGATGCTGTGTTCTGAAACTGCTTTGCTCTTTTGCTGTTATTTTTGTTGGCCAATGGGAGTTTGCGCTTCATCATGGTTTCACTGATATCTATGGTTTCTCCACGGGGGTTTGCAGCTTTTCGATGACGTTCACGTCGGGTAATTACGTCACTTCAAAACGTTCCCATGGCAACAGGGGGAAATGGCGGCTCTTGTGTGAAGTAAACAAACATTTTTCAACTTTCTGCTAATATATATATATGACTTTTTTGCAACGAAAATTATGAAATCATGCTAGCCCCGCATATTTTGCACGCGGAAATAGGCAATTTATGCGGAGAAAGTGCGCCGTATTTGAAAAAATGCAGCCCCCGCATAAATATGCAGACTTTGGCTGATTATGCATTAAATCACACGATCGCAAAATCACGTTTTTCTGGAGGGACTGTGTTTAAGCCAGTCAGTGATGCTCCATCCGACATGCTAGCATACGACTACCTTAAACTAATACTTGTATAAAAGTTACAAAGCTCTTTACAAAGCTGCTGTCACTTTAAGGCCAAATGCACGGATCCAATACACTGATACACATCCGATGTTCTCCCAACTGTTCACTCTTCTCTTTCTCCCAGAAGTTTACTTTTTTTGTACATTTAATGAGACATGCATCAGGTGTATGCCAACTAAACTAATCTTTAATCTTTTCAGAAAACTGAAAGATATTTTTAAGTATGGCCATGGGTGCACACACTGCGCAGAGAACCGCCTTCTTCCATTTAGCTATAAACTCAGTGTTCAAGCAATGTCGGGAAACGTCACATGACTCTTTACAATAGTGATTACTGACAGACTGTCTGCAAAAAAAAATAAGAAAAAAATCATCCACTGACTTTCAAAGCTGCTTCAGAAACGACTTTCGACTCTGAGAACCTTGATAGAAATGCAGTGGAGTTAAAGTTTCCCCAAAAAATTATCCTCAAGTAAAGTACAGATACAAGTAAAGTATAAACATATCCTTACATGTTTATGGCTTTTAGCAGTGGTTTATGAAACTTCAAAGGGTTTCCTGTAAAATGACACCAAACTTTTGAATTTAGAGACACTGTGTGTGGGTATGGAAAG
Organism: Romanogobio albipinnatus; assembly: GCA_023566225.1. Lineage (NCBI taxonomy): Eukaryota > Metazoa > Chordata > Actinopteri > Cypriniformes > Gobionidae > Romanogobio > Romanogobio albipinnatus. Next base: position 1,953,361 of record CM042253.1, on the reverse strand, counting down.
CCGATGCACTTTGGGGCCGATACAAGGTTATTTATTTATTTATTGCCACTGATTGGCCCATCATGCGGGGACAGCAGCCCGTTGGTTTGCCTTCTGAATTGACAGGCCAAAGCTAGAGATACCTCCCTCCATATTCATAGACTGTGTCCCTTTTAGGCGCTGTTTTTTCTATTTTTATTTTTTTGAGCGCATGAAACTGCAAAAGACGAATATCCGCACAGCGCTCTCAAACGCGCGTTGTGTTTCTGCTGCTCTATGAAGTGACTCTGAATTTTGTTTTATACAGTCGTGTGATATGGGAACATGTTCTGCGCTGCGGTGAATCAGCTGAAAACAGCCGCGAGCATGGACATACATGACGAGGTAAATTGGAAAACGGCAATACACGCAACTAGCTACAAACTTGTCACTCTAGCACAACCACAACAGCTTGCAGCCACTAACTGTGAAGAAATATGGTGTTCTGGAAGAAATGTATATATTAACAGTGTTTCCCCTAGAATTTTTTCCAGCAGCGGTGCTGTTACGTGCCGGAGGTTAGCCGCTCGTCGGGGGGTCCGGGGGCATGCACCTCCGGAATAAAAAAAATTAAAAAAAAAACCTTAAACCATGACTTCTGGCAAGTTTTGTGGATAGAAATAGACATTTTGAACATTAAAATCCAAATTAAGCTTTTCATTAGTTTAAAAGGTGACTAGCCTATTTTACTTCAATAACCTGCAGGGACGTGCAGAAAGTTCCTAAGGGGCAAGGGCTCAAATGTAAGAAAGGGGCAATATCTAAAATAAATAAATAAATACTGGAAAAATTTGGATACTATTTTATGTTTTTGCAAAAAGTCTCATGCATTTATTTAATTAAAAATACCGGAAAAAACAGTAGCCTAATATTGTGAAATATTATTACATGATGTTTTTATTAATCGAATATATATATATATATATATATATATATATATATATATATATATATATATATATATATATATATATATATATATATTGTTGTTTTGATTCACATTATGGCTCAATCGTCACCAGGTTTATTAGATGCTGCCCCTTTAAGACGCAGATCTAAAAATCATTCTCCCCTTTACGCCCATTTAAGCTAAACTGTGTTTAAGTGAATACTCTCCAAGCCTGTCATTTTGAGATATAGGCTATTTTGTTGTGTATTTGATGGTTTAGTCGCGCACACGAAGCATATGTGCAAGTCGGTCCGTTTCGCAGCGTGCGTACACACACACACACACACACCCGCCTTGAACTTGGAAACAGCGTCTATTGCGCGGATTATTGTGCTTTTCATTTAATCAAACACGTTCTGCAATTTAGCCAAAGTGGAGTGTACATTTGACAACAATCACGGATTGTGCTGAATTTGACGTTAAATACATGTTTGTGGAGAAATGACAGCGCGCGCTGTGAAGGGAAGGAAGTTGTGCTAGACGATGCGCGAGCATAGTTTATAATAGTTTTACCTCATATCTTCTTTTTTTAATCCTTGGAAGCGAAAATAAGATTAATATTACAGCCCTGTGATATTGTGAAAGTGTAAGCAGACTACATTTTTGTTTAGTTCTCTGGCCATCGTCAATCTCTCTCTCTCTCTCCTTTACAGTGTGTAAGTGAATGTCGTGATATTACTGATCATGCGAAGATTTTGCAGTGGCGCTGAAAATCCAGCGGCGGCGCTGCGCCGCTGTGAATACATTGTAGGGGAAACACTGATTAAAAATGTTGCTATTATTACTTACATTAAATATTGCGGAATATAAATCATTTTTATAGAGGCTGTTTTTGTATTTTCTACATGTGTTTACAATATTTTTTATTACAAATTCAATAGTTTATTGTTATTTATTTATTTTAGAAACCATATACCCATGGTAATGAGGAGCATGTTTTACCTGTGACTACAATGCTCTTAAATGTTAAATGAAACTACAGTTAAACTATAAATAAAATGTCTTTAGGGTAATTAAAGGATAATTCAACAAAACAGCTTTAATGCATGGATCCCACGAATTAAGGACAAAGCTTTTTTCTCTTTAAATGAACTTTTTAATAGATCTAATGAAATTTGACTATTCCAAATGGAACCTCATGAAAGATAGATATCGGTGCTGTGAATTGTGAATTTGAATTTGCAGTAAATTCGATAATATCCATGATTATTTGTCCCTGTCTTAGTTTTATTTATTTACTTAAATTTAAGGTCCTAACCCCAGCAAAAACATTCACGGGGGAACTCATGGGCCGGGTTTGCCAGGGCCGAATTTTAGCCCCAGTCCAGCCCTGTTAAAGTCTCATTATTTTTTCCAATAAAAAAACCCTATATGTATATTACTCTGTTCCCATACTACTTTGAGTTATGACAAAATGTCAGCTTTATGAATATAGAGCATAGGGTTTAAGAGCTGCAGACATTATGTCGTTTTCAGAAAATGCTCAAAAATAGGGCCGCAGGTTACTCGATATCTTCAGGCATCGCTCCTCCAGTAAATGTGTCTTGATTTAAGAATGTTTAGATATTTGTGCTGGAAAACAACAGGAACTCTGAGGATGTTTTGCAGTGTGAACACATGAAATATTTGCACAATTTACCCCGGATGCCAAACGCGCATGCTCCTCACAGAGAGAGAAACAAGGGGCAAATAAAGGCAAGGCGCATATAAAAGTGAAGCGCGCGCATTAGTCACAGGGGCCGTAATAAGAGCGCCGTCTCTCTATACGTGCAGCAATAACACAGCCGCGCACATAAAGCCCTGCGCCGCGGTTATTACTTCCTGTGGGGCCGTTAGCACATGCCAATTTAAGGGCTCTAGATTAGCACATTATACGAGAGCAGAGAAACGACAGCAAACGCTGTCAGGAGACGTCAGCTAAACCACAGCCGCAGCGTCGCCGGAGATCTGCCACAGGAATATCAGAGAGCCTTCGGGAGATCAGAGCATCTGAACCCGGAGATTAAACCTCTGGCAATGTGTGGCTAACGCTAACGCTAATGCTAAACAGCACACAGTACCACACAACATGAAGAGAAAACACACCAATGCAAGAAAATTATATACGTCATATCATTTTTTACAATTATTATTATTAATTATATATATATATATAGTTTTATGTATGCATAGTTTTATAATATAATATATAATTACTACTGCGATAATTATTATTCATAATATTGAACAATGCTTTATATTACATGGTTACTTGGATTATCCGATAATAATAATAATAATAGTTATTATTATTATTAGTAACAAACCATGCAATATAAAATACACCAATGTTTTATTCACGTTATTACTATAATATTAATAACATTTAATGTTAATTCATATTTATACTGCAATTATAATATTATTATTGTTATTATATGAAGTATTATTATTATTATTATTAACTATATTCACTATATTTTATATTACATGGTTACTTGGATTATCTGATTATTATTATAATAATAATTATTATTATTATGTAAATTTTACATGTAATATAAAACACACCAATATTCTATATTTAATAATAATAAGTATAATTAGAAGACTTCCATCAAGTGATACAGTCCGTTAGCCTATATAATAAATGTAATTATTAATTTTCTTTGTATTAATACATTTAACTGTATTTTATTGTATTTAATAATAGTAATAATAAAAATAAAGCCTATATAATAACTATTATTTACTCTATTGAATAAATGTAACTATTCATTGAGCATTGATGTCTTTTGTTATATTGCTGTTGCTGCTGTTTAATACAAGCAAAACAAATACAGTGCTTTTACCACGGCCTCTCTAATAACCTCATGTCATCACAGTTTAGACCCAGAACTCTGTTTTATAATAAATATTTGATAAGGTGTGTAGTGTAAACCAGACAAACACCTCTCATTCAAACGCCTGAAATATTAAACAGTGTTTGGAAAGCTCGACTCACAACACACGGTGACAATAACAAAGCAGGACGACAAACCGTAATACAAGGTCTGATCGGACACACATACGGACGCACACGCAGGCACACACACGGACGGACACACGCGGACACACATGCAGACACACACACGGACGGACACACACAGACACACATACGGACGGACACACACACGGACACACACGCAGACAGACACACACAAACACACACACGGACACACACACAAAGACACACACAGACACACGTGGACAGACACACACACAGACATACACACGGACACACACACAAAGACACACACAGACACACGCGGACAGACACACACACAGACATACACACGGACACACAGGCGTACACACACACAGACACACAGGCGTACACACAGGCGTACACACACACACAGACCCAGGCGTACACACACAGACACACACGGACAAACACGAACACGCACGGACGGACACGCACGGACACACACGTGGACACGCACGGACACGCACGGACACACACGTGGACACACACGCAGACACACACACGGACGGACACACACGTGGACACACACAGACAAAAAACGGACACACAGACAAAAAACGGACACACAGACACATACATGGACACACACAGACAAACACACAGACACACACACGGACACACACACAGACACACACACACAGACACATGCGGACAAACACGGACACACACACGGACACAGGCGGACACACGCAGACACACACACACGGGGACACACATGGGGACACACACACGGACATAGGAGGACACATGCAGACACGCACACACGGGGACACACACACGGAGACACACACGCGGACACACACGCGGACACACACGCGGACACACACGCGGACACACACGCGGACACACACGCGGACACACACAGACACACACATGCAGACACACACACGCGGACACACATGCAGACACACACACGGACGGACACACACAGACACACACACGGACACACACACGGACCACACACACGGACACACACGCAGACACACATGCAGACACACACAAAGACACACACAAAGACACACACAAAGACACACACAGACACACGTGGACAGACACACGGACACACAGGCGTACACACACAGACACACACGGACAAACACGGACACACACGGACAAACACGGGGACACACGGACACACGCGGACAAACACGGACACGCACGGACACGCACTTGGACACACACGTTAACACACACGCAGACACACACACGGACAAACACGGGGACACACGGACACACGCGGACAAACACGGACACGCACGGACACGCACTTGGACACACACGTTAACACACACGCAGACACACACACGGACGGACACACGGACGGACGCATACAGACACAGACAAAAAACGGACACACGTGGACACACACGGACACACACAGACAAACACACAGACACACACACAGACACACACACGGACACACACACAGACACACACACAGACACACACACAGACAAACACACAGACACACACACGGACACACACACAGACACATGCGGACAAACACGGACACACACGGACACAGGCGGACACACGCAGACACACACACGGACACACACGGGGACACACACTGTACACAGGCAGACACACACACGGACACAGGCGGACACATGCAGACACACATGGGGACACACAGGCAGACACACACACGGACACACAGGCAGACACACACACGGGGACACACAGGCAGACACACACACGGACACACAGGCAGACACACACGAGGACACACATGCAGACACACACACGGACACAGGCGGACACGCGGACACACACACGGAGACACACACGGAGACACACAGGCGGACACACACGCAGACACACACACGGACACACACACACGGACACAGGCGGACACGTGGACACACACACACGGAGACACACACGCAGACACACACGCAGACACACACGCAAACACACACACGGACACAGGCGGACACACGCAGACACACACACACGGACACACAGGCGGACACGCAGACACACGGACACACAGGCGGACACGCAGACACACACACGGACACACAGGCGGACACACGCAGACAAACACACGGAGACACACACGGAGACACACACACGCAAACACACACACGGACACACAGGCGTACACAGACACACAGGCGTACACACAGACGCACACACACGCGTGCGTGCGCGTGACGTGATTGGCCGGATCTCCCCGGCCCTGTTACGCAGATCTGCTGCTGAAAGCGAGAGGTTTTACGAGCGTCCGCCTCCCTGAGAACAACACATGTTCTAGACCGCACCACTTCTCCTCCTTCACTTTTATTCGTCCTTCAGGACGCCGGTGAAAAGTTATGAATTTTCAATGTCGTAAAAGAAATATTGCACAATCATTTTTATGGCTGTTGGGGTCAGAGCGCAGACGAGGACATAATGAATCCTCCAAAGTCCATTTGGGTTTTAAATAGTGAAAACCAATAATGCGTCGTGAACGCAGCCTCTCTCCTGAGAAACACACTGCTCTTCCTCAGTTCATATCCAAACACTCTTACATCAAGATACTGGAGAAGAGAAATTATTGAAGATATTGAGTCGAAAAATTATTAAAATCAGACAAAAAAGACCTGCCAATGGAGAGAAATATGACTGGAATATTAACTGCATCGCACACTCATCTCTCTTCAACAGTGTGAGTGAAGCATGTGCAGGTGTGTATACGGTAACGGATGTGCTTCAGATACTCTCTGATGTTATGGTTTATGGGATGTCATCTGAACGCAGAACTCTCTTACTTACAGACTCACTTTATATTGATTCTCATTGTGATCGTGTGGAACTGGGGAAATCAAGAGAGCGAGCTCCATTACAGAAACACTCCCAAAAAACACAGTTCATATAACACTGTTCAAAGATTAAAACAAGAACCAATCTGACAACTGGGCCAGAAAAAGTATTTTAAAGGGGTGTGTGATTATGATTTTACTTGTGTAACTTTAGTGAGTGTGTAGTGTCGCTGTTTGAGTATGAACAACATCTGCAAAGTTAGGACGCTCACAGTTCAAATCTTTTACAGAAGGACTACAACAGACGGCTGGGAGGGACTACACAAGCTTCCTGTTTGATCATATCTAAATATTTATTAAAATGCAAAACTGCAATACTTTTTTGAGCAACTAGATGAGATACATGTATATTGATTAAAGAGCCATACAGGCACCAGTAATGGCATTACAAATGGAAATGATTATTTTTCCAGCCACAAAATGACTCTAATTTGCCTCTTTGAATTCTCTATTTTAACCTTAATTACTACACTAATTGTGAAATTTACATGCAACAAAGGGGGTGAGATTATCATGACAGAATATGCTGATGTGCAGGGTTGCCAACTCGCACGCATTTGGCGTGATACACACGCTTTCAGGCCCAACTTAATCTCACGCCAAATGGCCAAACCTGCTTTTGATATTAAACAAAGTCTAAGCTTTTCATTTTTTCCGCTCAATACTTCTAGCGCTGTGTCAATGCATTTGAACGGCTTAAGCGGATACACAACAGTGTATAGTGTGCATTGATTATTACGTCAACCATATTTACAGGATTGTTTTATTATGGAGAGTGATGGAGATGCAACATTGTTAACATGAATGTTTTTCTTGTATTTAGCCCTCAGATATTGCTTACTAATTGGTCACACTCATACTCATTGGTGGTCAAATGTGAACATACACCTTAACTATTTTTCAATTAAATAAATATTTTAGTTCAATAATATGTATTGAATATTTTGAGGAGATCTTTTGGTACTAAATACTATTTGGTCCATTAATGACCACTTAAAAAACATTTATTCTAATATTTTTATTATTTATATTACAATTAGTGTAGTAATTAAGGTTAAAATAGAGAATTCCAATTCAAAGAGGCAAATTAGAGCCATTTTGTGGCTGGAAAAATAATCATTTCCATTTGTAATGCCATGACTGGTGCCTGTATGGCTCTTTAATCAATATACATGTATCTCATCTAGTTGCTCAGAAAAGTATTGCAGTTTTGCATTTTAATAAATATTTAGATATGATCAAACACTAGATTTCTTTACATTTTAAAATGTTAACTTACATCCTAATATTTTTTAATGATATTTATATGATACTTATATAAACACACACAGGTGAATATTAATGAATGCGAGCACATATAATTTAACCCAAGAAACGTTTAAAATGTTTCCTTATATGTACAGTAGGCTATATAGATATGAATTGATACTGAAACAAGATCGAAATCGATATCGCCCCCCCCCAAAAAAAACAAAACAAATCTCACTCCGACCTGAACTTAAAAGTTGGCAACCCTGTCAATGACTGAAGATTGTTAACTCATAAATTCATCAACTATTCATTCAGAAACGTCCTGTCTCTTCTTCTTGAGTCTCTCCATCATTGCGGTTTGATCATAAAAGGCTGAGCAGTTTCATTGTGTGTCTGCGTGAGGTCATCAGAGCTGCTAACATGAGCTCTTGAAGCTCCGCCCCTTGAGCAGCAGCTCATTTGCATTTAAAGGGACACACACAAAAACGGCATGTTTTTGCTCACCCTAAAAAAGTGACAATGCTATAAAACATGATCTGAGGGGTATTTTGAGCTGAAACTTCACACACACACACACACACACACACACACACACACACACACACACACACACACACACACACACACACACACACACACACACACACACACACACACACACACACACACACACACACACACACACACACACACACACACACACACACACACACACACACACACACACACACACACACACTCTGGGGACGTCAGAGACATTTACATCTTGTAAAGAGGGGCAATCAACCACCCCTTTAATTCAAAAGGAAAACAATATGATTTTTCTGACCCCATTGGCAGATTATTATTATTATTTTTTAACAAAGCAAGACTTAGGGCGCTATCTTACAGATCTGAGCTCATGCTCTTAGGGCGTGTCTGAATCCACTTTTGATAGTTTAACGACGGAAAAAATGGTTGGCGCGTCCGGAGCATGGTCTAAAAGGGTTGTCCCTCGTCTCTTAATGAGTCATGGGTGTGTTTTGGGTGTAACGAGCAATAAACCAATCAGAGTCTCATCTCCCTTTCCCTTTAAAAGCCAGTTGTGCTGCACCATGAGAGGATTCACTGTTGACATGAGGAGAGACTGAATGCTTCTCCAGAGAGGAATCCTTTTATTTTTTAATATTTAAACATGTGTGTCTGTGTGAATTAATCAGAGTGTGTGTGTGTGTGTGTGTGTGTGTGTGTGTGTGTGTGTGCGTGTTGTGCACCGTCTATAGGCTCATATCACTAACACACTCTTTAAATAACACACAAACACTGCACTATTGACTTTAGAGCAGGTGTGTGTTGGTCAGTGTTTCAGTTCCTCACAACAGCAGCGCTCCAACAATGCTCCTGATCACACCTGGTGGTCAGACCAGACGCCCATGATTGAACAGATGCGCCACTGCATTTGATATTTAAACAACGAGGAGCTGGACGTGAACATGAGAACTGCGTCCGGCTGACGCTAGCAGAACACACTTGAGTCGTGTCTGGCGTCACATTGCACCGGGTGTGTGATAGGGCCCTACATTTTGCACAATGACTCCACTGACAGTCATTTCGCTCCTCCAGTAAATGTGTCTTGATTTAGGAATGTTTCGATATTTGTGCTGGGAAACAACAGAAACCCTGAGGAAGAACATCATGTTTTCAGCGTCATACATGGATCTGATGTGATCAACAGATGGCAAACGTGCGGATCAGAACATCATCTGCTTCCTGGACAAACAAACACTAGCAGGAATAAACCAGCTTCACGAACGGGGGAACAGACCTGATCAGGAAAAGTGAGTTATCTAGAGCTGAAGTAGTCAAGCGCTCTATGATCTGGATACCAATCATCTGGCCATATTCACTGTAAAAATACGAAAATCGAATTAAATCTTCTTTCTTACAAATTTCACTTGCTGTTTCATTGTTAAATTCACTAGCAATTCTAAGTGAACAATTTTCAAAGCCTTTTTTCAGTGTATTTGCAAAAAAAAAAAAAAGGTTTTGACATTTATATACACCTAAAAAACTGGTGTAGGATTTACAATTTCACTCAGAAATTGCTAGTAAATTCAACAAATAATTACAAAAAGTAGAAAGACTGAAATATTAACTTGTAAAACACTCCAATAATCAACCAATTGGGCTGTTTTTAACCTAGTGCACAAATGCAACGTTTCATAATGATTATAAATTGTGTTTATTTAATAACAATAAAATGCAAATAGTACCCATCTACCTAAAGTAGAGTTAAGATGGTAAACACACACACAAGCTGTATATAAAGCAAGTAAAACACTCCTCATAACAGGTGAAGCCTCTAAACGGAGAACGACTGAAGGAAAATCACTTGAGTGCATTTGAGGCCGTCAATAACCGCGTCCGGCTGAAACACACTCACTCCATTACTTAGAAAATGTCACTTCGTATTTTGTGCGAGCGGCGTTTTTACGTCCATTAGCCTTCCTGTGACTCGTTGTGTTTTCTCCTCACGCCGTTCCTTCCGTCTGTTTTGTGTGAGACCGGTGGAGTGGTTTAGCATCGTTATCCTCCTGAACGCCGCGGCTTACAAAACTACAAAAACACACACATGCATGTGGAAAAACACACCGAGAGAAATCGACTGGTTCTGCCTGTTTATCATACACTAGCAGACAAACATGGCCTTATTAATATCACCATGAACTGCATAGACCCAAAAATATACACTATAAACTACACTAACATTCATGCATTTGGCAGATGCTTTTATCCAAAGTGACATATCCATTGCACAGTTTAATTTATGAATGTTTTGTAATTATTATAATCAATAATAAATAGTTATTAACAATGTGTTTATAATTAATAATAATAATAAAACAAACAATACAATGCAACCTGCCATATAGTTAAGACAGAAACTCTGTTGTTGATGTCGAAGGTCAAGTGTCAATCAAACTCAAATTCATCTGTCAAATTAGGGAGATGAAACACGAACAGATTGTGTGACGCTTCAAAAACCACCAACTAAACTACACTTGTAAAATGATTTTGAGGTGAATTAGTGGCTGTCATGTAAAACACACACACACACACACACACACACACACACACACACACACACACACACACACACACACACACACACACACACACACACACACACACACACACACACACACACACACACACTTAAAGCATTATGAATTTCCCTTTTCAGTTTTCCATGTTCATGATTTTGTATATTATTGGGTCTGTTCAGTCCATGTTGATAATTATACCTTTCACTGGATTATTTAGAGGACATTTCATTTCTTTTGTACAGTAAACAATGTATAATCAGTGTTGTGAAGGTCAGACGATTCTCAGTGGGTCACGCTCTGAATTTATGACGTATACATGTGTGATCCGCATAATGATGGCGTTTGAGTCTGAGCTGAATGAAAAATCGAATCGTCTTGAGCCAAGAATCAGAGGGAAAAATAATAGTTTCCCTTACGGTTCAAAAGTTAAGGATTAAAAAGTGCAACTTTGGACAGTAGGTGGCGCTAGAGGGAATGAGTTAGAGACTCCAGATTTGCAGTGGTGAATGTTGGGACGGTTCTCCATCTGTGTGCCAAATTTCATAATTTTCCTGCAGGAGGATATAACAACAAATAACACTTAAATCATTGTGAATTTTCCTATTCAATTTTCCGTCAATGATTTTGTATATTATTGGGTCTGTTTAGTTCATGATGATAAGTATACACTCTAAAAATGATGGGCTGTTTCAACTCAAAATTGGTTCAAATGTGGTCAAACCCAACCGTTGGGTTAAACGTTTGATAAAAATAAAAAAAAGTATATATTTTTTTTAAACGATTGCAATCGGATCAGATGAAAAATAGTTTCCTTTAGGGTTCAAAAGTTAGGGATAAAAAGTGCAACTTTGGACAGTAGGTGGCGCTAGAGGGATTGAGATACAGACTCAAAATTTGGGGTGGTGAATGTTGGGACGGTTCTCCATTTGTGTGCCAAATTTCATAATTTTCCTGCAGGAGGATATAACAACAAATAACACTTAAATCATTGTGAATTTTCCTATTCAATTTTCCGTCAATGATTTTGTATATTATTGGGTCTGTTTAGTTCATGATAATAAGTATACACTCTAAAAATGCTGGGCTGTTTCAACTCAAAATTGGTTCAAATGTGGTCAAACCCAACCGTTGGGTTAAACGTTTAATTTAAAAATGTACCCCAACAGTTGGGTTTGTCCATTTTTTTAAATGACTGCAATCGAATCAGATGAAAAATAGTTTCCTTTAGGGTTCAAAAGTTAGGGATAAAAAGTGCAAATTGGGACAGTAGGTGGCGCTAGAGGGAATGAGTTAGAGACTCCAGATTTGCAGTGATTAATGTTGGGACTGTTCTCCATCTGTGTGCCAAATTTCATAATTTCCTGCAAGCGGATCCATGTGCTGCGATAGACTAAAAACAGACGAAGAATGAACTCAATGTAGCTTCAAATGACACTGTCAATCGATTTCTAACAATCAACCCAATCCTCCTCAGAACATCTTGACCCGCTGCCATCCCACTAATAACCAGAACAATTAATTAAACGAAATGTTCTCCGTGCATCAGTGCAGCTCCTCCGCCAGCGCTGAACACCATTACTAAGCAGCAAACATCGACTCAAGTCTTAATGGAAGCAGAGCTGAAGGGCTTCAGATGTTCTCCGTCTCAGTGTTTGTCCATTTGCGGAGCATCTGAGTGCTGTGGATATCACATGTGCATTAGTGCTGCGCTCCATCTCTCTGGATCTGCTCATTAAGAGCAAACAGCTGAACAACTGCAGCGGTGGAAGAGGAGGACATGACTGACGTCTCCAGCTACAACTACTGAAAGCCATTAATAAACAATCCATGCTGCGTCATACTTTTCCATCACGGGATACAATGATATGTTAAATACTATTAATATAATATAATTACGTTTGTAAGGAAACTTTTAGAATGACTATAGAATGAATAGTCTCTTAATGTATTTGAGTTGTCTTATGTACTGTCTTATGTGTGTGTGTGTGTGTGTGTGTGTGTGAGTGAGTGTGCATCTGTGTGAGTGAATGTCTGTGTGTGTGTGAGTGTGCATCTGTGTGAGTGAATGTCTGTGTGTTTGTGTTTGCATGTTTGAGTGTGTAAGAAAGTGTGTGTGTGTGAGTGTGTGAGTGTCTGTTTGTGTGTTTGAGTGTGTGTGTGTGTGTGTGTGTGTGTGTGTGTGTGTGTGAGCGTGTGAGAGTGTGCATCTGTGTGAGTGAATGTCTGTGTATCTGTGAATTTGTGTTTGCATGTTTGAGCGAGTGAGTGTGTGTGTGTATGTGACTCTGTTTGAGTGTGTAAGAAAGTGTGTGTGTGTGTGTGTGTGTGTGTGTATCTGTGTGTGAGTGTCTGTGTGTGTGTGAGTGTCTGTGTGTGTGTGTGTGTGTTTGAGTGTGTGTGTGTGTTTGAGTGTGTGTGTGTGAGTGTGTGTCAGCGTGTGTGTGAGTGTGTGTGTGAGTGTGTGTGTGAGTGTGTGTGTGTGTGTGTTTGAGTGTGTGTGTGTGTGTGTGAGCGTGTGTGTGAGTGTGTCTGTGTTAGTGAATGTGTGTATCAGAGTTTGTTTGCATGTTTGAGCGTGTGTGTGTGTGTGTGAGTGTATGTGAGTGTGTGTCTGTGAGTGTGTGTGTGTGTCTGTGAGTGTGTGTGTGTGTTTGAGTGTGTGTGTGTGTGTGTGTGTGTGTGTGAGAGAGAGCGTGTGTGCATGTGAGAGTGTATGTGGAGTGTGTGTGAGAGTGTATGTGAGTGTGTGTGTGAGTGTCTGTTTCTGTGAGTGTGTTTGACCGTGTGTGATAGTGTGTGTGTGTGTGTGTGTGTGTGTGTGTGTTTGAGTGCGTGTGTGTGTGTGCGTGTGTGTGTGAGTGTGTTTGCGTGTTTGACCGTGTGTGTGTGTGTGTGTGTGAGAGTGTCTGTGTTTCTGTGAGTGTGTTTGCGTGTTTGACCGTGCGTGTGTGTGTGTGTGTGTGTGAGAGTGTCTGTGTTTCTGTGAGTGTGTTTGCGTGTTTGACCGTGTGTGTGTGTGTGTGTGTCTGCATGTGTGAGTGTCTGTGTTTCTGTGAGTGTGAGAGTATTTGCGTTTTTGAGTGTGTGTGTGTGTTTCTGTGTGAGTATGTGTTTTTATGCGAGTGTGTGTGAATGAGTGTCTGTGAGTGTGATTGAGTGAGTGAGTGAGTGTGTGTGTGTGTTCACAGCAAGTGCCACAAAAGTCAAGTTTCGATTATATTCAGATTATAAATGACTGGTATAATCTGATTGGTGCGTGCAAAACGTGCATTTTTTGGGTTAAAAGTGACTTAAGACATTTTGGTTAACTTTGGTGGCATTTTTTGCCTCAAGTCCCCGTTTCCAATTTCCAACCCTAAGTGATGATTTAAAGGAGAAGCTTGAACACGGACGCAAAATCAACTTTCTAATATCCAATTGATCAAGAGCCGCAGAGGAAATCCACCGATCATCCCATTAGCAGCGGAGAACAGGCGTATTTACCGGCCCTCAGAGGAGCGATGGTGTTTGACATCACCCTAAAGTGGACCCGCATTAACCCGCCGAGGCTCCTCCTAAAGCCCAGATCAGGTGTCCTCCATTAATCTTGTTTAAACGGTCAGAAAGGCCCGCGCTCGGATATTTCGGGCACATTCCAGGGCATCATTAGTGTTTGGTTTTGATGTTGCGGTCATTCATCACGCGTCCGAGGGTCGTGATTACAGTCACTACGAGTTCTGCTGACGTTAAACAAATGCTGCGCAGAGTTCCGCCTGATTCGCCACATTACTACGCCACTTATATATAATTATCTCAAGTGCGCTGAAATACATTAATGCCGTATCAGACTTCCTCATGGGAGAGAACACACGTGATCCAGAGAACACGGAACACGGCCTGGGAAACACATACAGCATGACTGGGGAACCGTGGCATTCATTGGTCACTATCTTTTAGATTTTCAGCAACATCTATAAGTGACCTTTTTGTTTTGTACAACGAGCGCACTACTAGACTACATCACACAGTGTTTGAGTAGTTTTTGTGTTACTCAGATCCTGGGTCAGGCGTAACAACCCAGTGTTTGAGTAGTTTTTGTGTTACTCAGATCCTGGGTCAGGCGTAACAACCCAGTGTTTGAGTAGTTTTTGTGTTACGCAGATCCTGGGTCAGACGTAACAACCCAGTGTTTGAGTAGTGTTTGTGTTACTCAGATCCTGGGTCAGGCGTAACAACCCAGTGTTTGAGTAGTTTTTGTGTTACTCAGATCCTGGGTCAGGCGTAACAACCCAGTGTTTGAGTAGTTTTTGTGTTACTCAGATCCTGGGTCAGGCGTAACAACCCAGTGTTTGAGTAGTTTTTGTGTTACTCAGATCCTGGGTCAGGCGTAACAACCCAGTGTTTGAGTAGTTTTTGTGTTACGCAGATCCTGGGTCAGGCGTAACAACCCAGTGTTTGAGTAGTTTTTGTGTTACTCAGATCCTGGGTCAGACGTAACAATCCAGTGTTTGAGTAGTGTTTGTGTTACTCAGATCCTGGGTCAGACGTAACAACCCAGTGTTTGAGTAGTTTTTGTGTTACTCAGATCCTGGGTCAGACGTAACAACCCAGTGTTTGGGTAGTTTCTGTGTTACTCAGATCCTGGGACAGACGTAACAACCCAGTGTTTGAGTAGTTTTTGTGTTACTCAGATCCTGGGTCAGACGTAACAACCCAGTGTTTGAGTAGTGTTTGTGTTACTCAGATCCTGGGTCAGACGTAACAACCCAGTGTTTGAGTAGTATTTGTGTTACTCAGATCCTGGGTCAGGCGTAACAACCCAGTGTTTGAGTAGTGTTTGTGTTACTCAGATCCTGGGTCAGACGTAACAACCCAGTGTTTGAGTAGTATTTGTGTTACTCAGATCCTGGGTCAGACGTAACAACCCAGTGTTTGGGTAGTTTTTGTGTTACTCAGATCCTGGGTCAGACGTAACAACCCAGTGTTTGGGTAGTTTCTGTGTTACTCAGATCCTGGGTCAGACGTAACAACCCAGTGTTTGAGTAGTTTTTGTGTTACTCAGATCCTGGGTCAGACGTAACAACCCAGTGTTTGAGTAGTTTTTGTGTTACTCAGATCCTGGGTCAGACGAAACAACCCAGTGTTTGAGTAGTGTTTGTGTTACTCAGATCCTGGGTCAGACGTAACAACCCAGTGTTTGGGTAGTTTTTGTGTTACTCAGATCCTGGGTCAGGCGTAACAACCCAGTGTTTGAGTAGTGTTTGTGTTACTCAGATCCTGGGTCAGACGTAACAACCCAGTGTTTGGGTAGTTTTTGTGTTACTCAGATCTTGGGTCAGACGTAACAACCCAGTGTTTGGGTAGTTTCTGTGTTACTCAGATCCTGGGTCAGACGTAACAACCCAGTGTTTGAGTAGTTTTTGTGTTACTCAGATCCTGGGTCAGACGTAACAACCCAGTGTTTGAGTAGTTTTTGTGTTACTCAGATCTGGGTCAGACGTAACAACCCAGTGTTTGAGTAGTATTTGTGTTACTCAGATCCTGGGTCAGACATAACAACCCAGTGTTTGGGTAGTTTTTGAGTTACTCAGATCCTGGGTCAGACGTAACAACCCAGTGTTTGAGTAGTTTTTGTGTTACGCAGATCCTGGGTCAGACGTAACAACCCAGTGTTTGAGTAGTTTTTGTGTTACTCAAATCCTGGGTCAGACGTAACAACCCAGTGTTTGAGTAGTTTTTGTGTTACGCAGATCCTGGGTCAGACGTAACAACCCAGTGTTTGAGTAGTTTTTGTGTTACTCAGATCCTGGGTCAGACGTAACAACCCAGTGTTTGAGTAGTTTTTGTGTTACGCAGATCCTGGGTCAGACGTAACAACCCAGTGTTTGAGTAGTTTTTGTGTTACACAGATCCTGGGTCAGACGTAACAACCCAGTGTTTGAGTAGTGTTTGTGTTACTCAGATCTGGGTCAGACGTAACAACCCAGTGTTTGAGTAGTGTTTGTGTTACTCAGATCTGGGTCAGACGTAACAACCCAGTGTTTGGGTAGTTTTTGTGTTACTCAGATCCTGGGTCAGACGTAACAACCCAGTGTTTGAGTCGTTTTTGTGTTACTCAGATCTGGGTCAGACGTAACAACCCAGTGTTTGAGTAGTTTTTGTGTTACTCAGATCCTGGGTCAGACGTAACAACCCAGTGTTTGAGTAGTTTTTGTGTTACTCAGATCCTGGGTCAGATGTAACAACCCAGTGTTTGGGTAGTGTTTGTGTTACTCAGATCCTGGGTCAGACGTAACAACCCAGTGTTTGGGTAGTTTTTGTGTTACTCAGATCTGGGTCAGACGTAACAACCCAGTGTTTGAGTAGTTTTTGTGTTACTCAGATCCTGGGTCAGGCGTAACAACCCAGTGTTTGAGTAGTTTTTGTGTTACTCAGATCCTGGGTCAGACGTAACAACCCAGTGTTTGAGTAGTTTTTGTGTTACTCAGATCCTGGGTCAGACGTAACAACCCAGTGTTTGAGTAGTGTTTGTGTTACTCAGATCCTGGGTCAGGCGTAACAACCCAGTGTTTGAGTAGTTTTTGTGTTACTCAGATCCTGGGTCAGACGTAACAACCCAGTGTTTGGGTAGTTTTTGTGTTACTCAGATCCTGGGTCAGACGTAACAACCCAGTGTTTGGGTAGTTTTTGTGTTACTCAGATCCTGGGTCAGACGTAACAACCCAGTGTTTGAGTAGTTTTTGTGTTACTCAGATCCTGGGTCAGGCGTAACAACCCAGTGTTTGAGTAGTTTTTGTGTTACTCAGATCCTGGGTCAGACGTAACAACCCAGTGTTTGAGTAGTGTTTGTGTTACTCAGATCCTGGGTCAGGCGTAACAACCCAGTGTTTGAGTAGTTTTTGTGTTACTCAGATCCTGGGTCAGACGTAACAACCCAGTGTTTGAGTAGTTTTTGTGTTACTCAGATCCTGGGTCAGACGTAACAACCCAGTGTTTGAGTAGTGTTTGTGTTACTCAGATCCTGGGTCAGGCGTAACAACCCAGTGTTTGAGTAGTTTTTGTGTTACCCAGATCCTGGGTCAGACGTAACAACCCAGTGTTTGAGTAGTGTTTGTGTTACTCAGATCCTGGGTCAGACGTAACAACCCAGTGTTTGAGTAGTTTTTGTGTTACTCAGATCCTGGGTCAGACGTAACAACCCAGTGTTTGGGTAGTTTTTGTGTTACTCAGATCCTGGGTCAGGCGTAACAACCCAGTGTTTGAGTAGTTTTTGTGTTACTCAGATCCTGGGTCAGACGTAACAACCCAGTGTTTGAGTAGTTTTTGTGTTACTCAGATCCTGGGTCAGACGTAACAACCCAGTGTTTGAGTAGTTTTTGTGTTACTCAGATCCTGGGTCAGGCGTAACAACCCAGTGTTTGAGTAGTTTTTGTGTTACTCAGATCCTGGGTCAGACGTAACAACCCAGTGTTTGAGTAGTTTTTGTGTTACTCAGATCCTGGGTCAGACGTAACAACCCAGTGTTTGAGTAGTGTTTGTGTTACTCAGATCCTGGGTCAGGCGTAACAACCCAGTGTTTGAGTAGTTTTTGTGTTACTCAGATCCTGGGTCAGACGTAACAACCCAGTGTTTGAGTAGTTTTTGTGTTACTCAGATCCTGGGTCAGACGTAACAACCCAGTGTTTGAGTAGTGTTTGTGTTACTCAGATCCTGGGTCAGGCGTAACAACCCAGTGTTTGAGTAGTTTTTGTGTTACCCAGATCCTGGGTCAGACGTAACAACCCAGTGTTTGAGTAGTGTTTGTG
Source organism: Romanogobio albipinnatus (assembly GCA_023566225.1). NCBI lineage: Eukaryota > Metazoa > Chordata > Actinopteri > Cypriniformes > Gobionidae > Romanogobio > Romanogobio albipinnatus. Next base: position 1,934,459 of record CM042253.1, on the reverse strand, counting down.
TTACTCAGATCCTGGGTCAGACGTAACAACCCAGTGTTTGAGTAGTTTTTGTGTTACTCAGATCCTGGGTCAGACGTAACAACCCAGTGTTTGAGTAGTTTTTGTGTTACTCAGATCCTGGGTCAGACGTAACAACCCAGTGTTTGAGTAGTTTTTGTGTTACTCAGATCCTGGGTCAGACGTAACAACCCAGTGTTTGAGTAGTGTTTGTGTTACTCAGATCCTGGGTCAGGCGTAACAACCCAGTGTTTGAGTAGTTTTTGTGTTACCCAGATCCTGGGTCAGACGTAACAACCCAGTGTTTGAGTAGTGTTTGTGTTACTCAGATCCTGGGTCAGACGTAACAACCCAGTGTTTGAGTAGTTTTTGTGTTACTCAGATCCTGGGTCAGACGTAACAACCCAGTGTTTGGGTAGTTTTTGTGTTACTCAGATCCTGGGTCAGGCGTAACAACCCAGTGTTTGAGTAGTTTTTGTGTTACTCAGATCCTGGGTCAGACGTAACAACCCAGTGTTTGAGTAGTTTTTGTGTTACTCAGATCCTGGGTCAGACGTAACAACCCAGTGTTTGAGTAGTGTTTGTGTTACTCAGATCCTGGGTCAGACATAACAACCCAGTGTTTGAGTAGTTTTTGTGTTACTCAGATCCTGGGTCAGACGTAACAACCCAGTGTTTGAGTAGTTTTTGTGTTACTCAGATCCTGGGTCAGATGTAACAACCCAGTGTTTGAGTAGTTTTTGTGTTACTCAGATCCTGGGTCAGACGTAACAACCCAGTGTTTGAGTAGTTTTTGTGTTACTCAGATCCTGGGTCAGACGTAACAACCCAGTGTTTGAGTAGTTTTTGTGTTTCTCAGATCCTGGGTCAGGCGTAACAACCCAGTGTTTGAGTAGTGTTTGTGTTACTCAGATCCTGGGTCAGATGTAACAACCCAGTGTTTGAGTAGTTTTTGTGTTACTCAGATCCTGGGTCAGACGTAACAACCCAGTGTTTGAGTAGTTTTTGTGTTACTCAGATCCTGGGTCAGACATAACAACCCAGTGTTTGAGTAGTATTTGTGTTACTCAGATCCTGGGTTACAGCATGAGTAAATAGACTGCTGATTTGCTACTACAATCTAAAAGCCAAGCTCAGATCTGCTCTCTGTATGACTCTCAGGCTGTTTTAAGGCTTTAAAGTTGAAGGTTTGCTGTGAAGAACTCACTTTAACTCCATGCCAAAGAAGAACTGAAGTGACTTTTAGAGACACAGATCGTTCCGGCCAAAACCTGCAGAGATGAAGCGAGTCCAAGATGACCGCTGGACACTAGCGTTGTGCCCTAACTAGTGCTCATCTGATCTGAGTTTATTAAAAATTGATGCTGATACTTAAATTTATGCATCTGGCAGACTCTTTCATCCAAAGATCCTTTCTTTTTTTATTCACCAAGGATACATAAATTGTAAAAGTTAACAGTAAAGACATTTATGATTATAGGGCTCAATGAACTGAAAGAATCTTCTGTATTTTACGCATTGCATTGTGTGTTTGCTCTACATTTGTTCTTGTTCCAGAAGCATTTCACAATGGGGAAGACCAGTGCAACTTCCCTTCAACCCTTCTCCGGTCTTCAGGGTCTTTTCTGACCCCAAAGGACGTTTGCTCAAATAAAAATAAATTGTTCCTTTTGTCCAAATGGTATGAGACTTTGTACAATTGTCAACACTCTCTAGATCTACAAATAAAAAAAAAGTATTGGATTGATATCTGTTTTTATTTTCGTGTGACAAACAAAAGTCACACTCAGGGTCTTACAAAATCTTGCAGATCAAGTTGATTCGTCAAATCGTTTTCGATAAACACGCAAACAAATTTTACGTAACGTTTGTGAAAACACACTTAAGGCTATATCTCCGCAACGCTTTATCGTATTCAAAGCTAACTTGGTACATGTGATCACAAGCATGACCTGAGGCAACATGTAGGTCCGGAGATACGAAAAATGGCTATTTTTGCTTATAACTTCTGAACTGTGTGTCCAAAAATCATAAAAATCATAAATCATGCCGAGTCGTGTGATATCAATTTTTCCATATCGGTCATTTTGGCTGTCGGCCATTTTGAATTTTGTGCTAAAATGCTGTATTTTATGATCGCATGAACGGATTGTTACAAAACTCGGTGTGGGTCATCAGCACGATGCCCTGAAGGAGCCTGAGAAGTTTCGAAACAGCGCCACCCAGTGGAGATTTTTTTTTCAAATGCTTATAACTTTGGGTGTGATTTACTTATTTTCATGGGAGTAACTTTTTTTGTCTCCTGAATCCTCACCGAGTCCAACAATACCAGACTTGCCAGGTTTCGGCGTATGGTTTGTGCAGCGCGGTAATTTAGAGCTTTAAAAAACGTTAGCTGATATCTTCGAAACCGCTAGTCCGATCGAGACGAAACCAGCGCCAGAAGTTCAGAAACATAGGCCGATAGCTAAACGCTAATGCCCAAATGTCAAAATATTGATAGTAAGGGGCAGTAACATCCAATCAAAGTCAGGAGTCTTCATATAAATGTCTATAACTCCAAAACGAAACTAGATATTTTATATACATGACACACACATGTATGGGCTCACTCCGAGGACACATAACAAAAATGGTAGGATTGTGCCACTTGGTGGCGCTATAATAAAACAAAACATGACATTCCCATTGACTACAATGCAGCATTGATATAAAATGCTATACTTTACAAATGAATTGGTGTATCATTGCGAAACTTTGTTTGTGCCATCAGCACCATGCCTTTAAGATACTTAAAAGGTTTGAAAACAGCGCCGCCATGTGGTCCATACTTATAATGAAAAGTCCTCTTGAGGCGAGATCTCTGCAATGACATATTGACACTATATTGACACTATATTGACACTATATTGACACTATATTGACCCTGCTTTGATTTATTGACACTAATCTTTGCATGTGTCATTGTTCCCTTATTCTGACCACACCACATCAATTTTCGTAACCTATTGGTTGAAAGTGATAAATAATTAAATCATTATTATTGACTGTATTTATAATTTTACAGCTATTTTGCCTAAAATCATCTTAATAGGTCTTTAATTGCTCATTGCTGCAGTTGATCTGACACTGCCAGCCATTTTGGCACGTCTTGTCTTCTTCTTTGCGCTTGGCCCCGATAATGGCTGCTTGTTTTTAACTGTATTTTCCAAAAGATGGGCAAAAATCTTCCACTAAACCATGTCAAATTATCCATGTTATCCCCACGAATGAAAGTTAGAAATTTGGGTCTTTCATAAAGTGACTTTTACATATTTTTGAATTTATTTATACATTATAAATACTCCAAAAACGGCACAGATGTTGAGTAAAAACAGTACATTTGTTCTAACAACAAAATGTTGTTGCCCGGGGTCTGTGGAGACCCCAGAGAGGTCCCGGAGTGTAATCCCCAAACGAAGGCCGGAGAAGGGTTAGGAACACACACATCTTCTGCCAATTCGACCATGAGCCGAGACACTTCCTACCCACTTTCCACATCACGTCTGCTCGAGCTGGTGTACCAGTCTGTGCATTTCACACTCGTCGCGCTACATGGGCGTCTCGTCCGGTACATCCAGCGGCCGGTGTTTATGTTATTACGTCTTCCCCGCTGGCCGAAAGTGACACAGCTGCATGTAATGACGTCTAATGCTTCTGGAGATGCGGTCAGTCGTCGGGCAGCAGCTCAACACAAACACACAGCGATTCAGCGCTGCACCACGAGGGTGTCATTTAAGAGCGCCGCTGACCCGAAAATATACTGCTCAAACCTTTTTCCACTTAAAAACACTGAAGCAAATCTTTGTGTTCCTGTCGTTTGGCCGGCTCTCAGAGGTGGGCGATGGGAGGAGAGCGTTTCTGCCTTTGCTCTAATAAAAGCCAAATGTGTTTTCATTACTGCAGGAACGAGAACGCTCTTCTGCTCCGTCATGCGGTTCCTTGCATCTAACATTACGATCTGGCAGAACGTGTAGCTATTGTTTGCCCGGCGTAATCGCTCAGCTTTGTCCTTCAGTCTCAGCAGGCAGTAATTACCCATGATTCAGTGTGTGAACACATGCAGCTGTTGTGGCCTTTGTTTCAGGGATCAGAGGGTTTATCTGCCGTCATTACTGCATTATCGGCTGGAGATCATGGATGGGTCTGACAATGTGCATTAATGCGCCGTACGGACAGATACACACACACAAACGCAGACGTGATTAAGTGTGTATGGTTCCACGCAAAGAGAGGGGAACAAAAGCCTGAGAGCACCGAAAGATTTTAAAAACATAAGCCTGGGAATATAAAATACATGGCAGGACTCTGATCATTAAATAAATAAACAAATATATGTATGTATTTATTCAGTTAATTATATTTATTCACTTATTTGTTTCGATTAAATTAATTCATGTATTTAAAATAAATAAAAATGAAATAAATGAAGCAACAAAAAGTGAATTCATATATTTCAATTCATGTTTATAAAGTGTGGGATTTTAAAACTGGAAGCCTGGAAATATGTATTTTTTTTAAATGTTGTAATATAATATTAATATGTGTATGCATTTTTTTTATTTATTTAGTTAGTTATATTTATTCATTTTTTTGTTTGATTAAATTAAAAAATGTATTACAAATAAATACATACAGAATAAATCAAAATAAATAAATGAATGAATGAAAATAAACAAGTAAATTAATATATTTGATCATATTTATAAAGAGTGGGATTTTAAAACCTGGAAATATTAAAAATAAATATTGTAATAAATAATTAAATAAATAAAGGAAAATATTTTTTGTATTTCATTTATTCAGTTAATTATATTTATTCACTTATTTGTTTGATTAAATTAATTCATGTATTAAAAATAAATACGGAATAAATCAAAATGAGGCAACAAAAAGTAAATTCATATATTAAAATTCATGTTTATAAAGAGTGGGATTTTAAAACTGGAAGCCTGGAAATATGTAAAAAAAAATATTGTAGGAATTTGATAAATAATTAAATAAATAAATAAAGGAAAATATTTTTTGTATTTCATTTATTCAGTTAATTATATTTATTCACTTATTTGTTAATAAATCATTTAAAAATAAACCAAAAATAAATGAAGCAAATGAATGAATGAATAAATATAAACAAGTCAATTAATATATTTGTTCATATTTATAAAGTGTGGGATTTTAAAACTCCAAGCCTATTAATATTTCAAGAAATGTTGTAGGATTTGGATAAATAATAAAATTATATATTTATGTATTTTGTCATTTAGTTATATTTATTCACATTTTTGTTTGATTAAATTAATGAATGTATTAAAAATAAATGAATAGAGAATAAATCAAAAATGAATGAATGAATGAATTGAATATAAACAAGTAAATTATTATATTTGTTAATTAAATCAATAAATACAAATTAAATTAAAAATAAATAAATATTATTAATATTTATTTAATGAAACAAATAAATCAAATATACATTAAAAAGTGAATTATAAGTAAATTAATAAATAAATGTTGCTTTGCCTTGACAGTATGAAATGTTTTAGGAAATAAATAAATAAGCAAACAAGTGAATAAATAAACCTAATCAAGTGAATAAATGTATTTATTAATATTTATTTAATGAAACAAATAAATTAAATATAGATAAAAAGGAAGCTATAAATTAATTAATAAATGAAATGTAAAAGATGGCTGCTTTGCCATGGCAGTATGAAAAGTTTTAATAAATAAATAAACAAACAAACACTTTCACCATGACAGGAAAAGAATTTAAAAAAAAAATTAAATGAAATGAATAACTGCTGCTGTACTGTGATAGTAGTGGCGTAGAAGGGAAAGCTGTCCGAGTAAGGCGGCAGGTTAAAGGTCATGTGAGAATCTCAGTCTTACCGTGATCCGTGATCTTGCAGGACACCAGATAAAGCTCCTTCAGACTCCGCCCCTCCTTCGCAATGATCTCCACACACCTGCCAACACACAACACAGACACGGACGGGGTCAGAGGTCAGCCGTGATCACACTCTGAAACTGGAGGATTGTACTAATGTAAACATGCAAACATATACAACAACGCTTTACAATTAAAAATGTACAAGAGAAATTTGAAATGAAGTAAAAAATGAAATACAATATAAAATGTAAAAGACGAGCAAAGGTTTTTGAAATATTTAAATAGACACAAAGTCAAACAAAAATGTAAATAAAGTAAACAAAATAAATAAACAATAAAATATAATATAAAATTTGCCATAACAGTAGACAAAGGTTTAGGAAAAATTAAATAAAGTGAAGAAAAAATAAATAAAAAAATAGTGCTGGACAATCGATTAATCGCATCGAAAATAACTCTGTGTGTTTATATAATATATGTGTGTGTATAATTATTATGTATAGATAAATACACTCCATGTACATATTTAATAAATATTTGCATGTATATATAGTTATATAATATATCTTGTATATAAATATAATTTTTTTCTTAAATGGGTCAATGACATGGGTCGAATTCATTCTTTTCCTAAAAAATAATATTAAATACATGTCACATATCAAATTGATCTACAATATTTCCTTTATAAGATACTCTTTCAACTTCGACTTTTTGAGTTGTGGTGTTTCAAAGACCTCAAATGTCAGGAGGTGCGACCAACAAATGTACATTTAAAACTATTAGTTCAATGTATACAAATAATCATAAAAAAAATAATAAAAAAACATAAAAACTCCTTATGAAAATTGTGTTCTGAACACACAGAAAAGTGTCCGTTTATATGAATTGGACTAAAAGGGCAATACATAGAAAAGGGAAAGAGAATTTACCATGTGATATGCATTTTAGACTATTCATTTGTATATTGTATATGTATATTATTTAAAATTAATATATGGTTGCACCACCTGACATTCTCTGGGTGGTAAAATCAGAAATCTTGTTTAATAATGAATTAATGCCGTCTTAAAAGCTGTAAAACCAATATGAATCAACACAAAATGCATTTTGCTTAAAATTATTTAACCCTAATTATTATTTAATTTAAAAAAAATATTTTTCTTATTTGTCAATGACCCAAATACAGTGAGGAAAATAAGTATTTGAACACCCTGCTATTTTGCAAGTTCTCCCACTTGGAAATCATGGAGGGTCTGAAATTGTCATCATAGGTGCATGTCCACTGTGAGAGACATAATCTAAAAAAAACTTCAGAAATCACAATATATGATTTTTTACTATTTATTTGTATGATACAGCTGCAAATAAGTATTTGAACACCTGTCTATCAGCTAGAATTCTGACCCTCAAAGACCTGTTAGTCTGCCTTTAAAATGTCCACCTCCACTCCATTTATTATCCTAAATTAGATGCACCTGTTTGAGGTCGTTAGCTGCATAAAGACACCTGTCCACCCCATACAATCAGTAAGAATCCAACTACTAACATGGCCAAGACCAAAGAGCTGTCCAAAGACACTAGAGACAAAATTGTACACCTCCACAAGGCTGGAAAGGGCTACGGGGAAATTGCCAAGCAGCTTGGTGAAAAAAGGTCCACTGTTGGAGCAATCATTAGAAAATGGAAGAAGCTAAACATGACTGTCAATCTCCCTCGGACTGGGGCTCCATGCAAGATCTCACCTCGTGGGGTCTCAATGATCCTAAGAAAGGTGAGAAATCAGCCCAGAACTACACGGGAGGAGCTGGTCAATGACCTGAAAAGAGCTGGGACCACCGTTTCCAAGGTTACTGTTGGTAATACACTAAGACGTCATGGTTTGAAATCATGCATGGCACGGAAGGTTCCCCTGCTTAAACCAGCACATGTCAAGGCCCGTCTTAAGTTTGCCAATGACCATTTGGATGATCCAGAGGAGTCATGGGAGAAAGTCATGTGGTCAGATGAGACCAAAATAGAACTTTTTGGTCATAATTCCACTAAACGCGTTTGGAGGAAGAAGAATGAATCCCAAGAACACCATCCCTACTGTGAAGCATGGGGGGGGTAGCATCATGCTTTGGGGGTGTTTTTCTGCACATGGGTCAGGGCGACTGCACTGTATTAAGGAGAGGATGACCGGGGCCATGTATTGCCAGATTTTGGGGAACAACCTCCTTCCCTCAGTTAGAGCATTGAAGATCGGTCGAGGCTGGGTCTTCCAACATGACAATGACCCGAAGCACACAGCCAGGATAACCAAGGAGTGGCTCTGTAAGAAGCAGATCAAGGTTCTGGCGTGGCCTAGCCAGTCTCCAGACCTAAACCCAATAGAGAATCTTTGGAGGAGCTCAAACTCTGTGTTTCTCAGTGACATGCAAACCATGCATATGTGTGTATTTATCTCTCTTTCTCTCTCTCTCTCTCTATATATATATATATATATGTATAATTATACACAGTACACACACATATATTATGTAAACACAAACTTTTATTTTGTATATAATATAAAATAAAATGTAAAAGACGGCTGATTTGCCATGACAGTAGGCAAAGGTTTTAGAAAAAATAATTAAATCATAAATTAAATTAAGTTAAATACAATATAAAATAGGTAGGCAAATTTTTAGGATTTCCAATAAATAAATAAATGATATATATATAATAATAATAGAGAGCTGATTTGTGGGCCAAATGAAAGGCTCTGAAAGCTCAAACACACACAGTTCCTGTGCTCAGATGTGCACCTGAGAGTCATTACATCACACGCTCCTCAAACTCAATAATCAAACGTGATTCGCCGACGGCCCTTTCCTCTCCACTGATCCATATCTGCACCTCAGAAGCGTTTGGGAAGAAAATGAATAATTGAATTGAATATACTCTGATTAAAAACTAAAAGGGCTTTCAGATGGAGAACGCCTGAGTGCCTAAACTGCTAATGACGCGACTTCAAAGACACGCTAACATCACGGATCCGGCACCGCTCCGGCCTCGGCGTGTGCTGCAGAAGAGAAGCTCGTCCGGACCCGTTCACCGTCAGAGCTCAGATCCGCTAAAAACCTCCCCAATCCCTGCATTAACCTTCACACACATCACGCTCACTGCACACTGCACAACACTGAGAGGGACAATAAATGAATAAAATAAAAATCATGTAAATAAATGAACAAAAATAAAATGTAAAAGTCTGCTGTCTCAATATTTTTTTAAATACAATAATAAATATTAAAGTAAATAAATAAAATAGAATGATCTGAAAGACTGTCAGTAATATAAAAAAAAATCAAATGTATAAATAAATAAATGTAGACTATGTAGAATTTAAAAAAACTTACAAATTAAATATAAAAAAATAAAACTATTTTTAAAAATAAAATAAATAAATATTAAAGTAAATAAATAAATCAAATAGAATGATGTGAAAGATTGATGCTTTAGCATTAGAGTAGCCAAGGTTACGATTTTGAATAAATTAAGTAAATTTAAATAATGAAATAAAAATATTAAACACAAAAAATAATTAGCTAAATAAAATGTAAAAATAAATTAATTCATAAAAAATGTAGATAGGAGGCAAAGTTTTAGGATTTAAAATAACATTTGAATAAAATTAAAAAAAATAAATGAATAATAAATAAATAAAATAAAAAATCAATCAATCCCTCACTGCTCATGATCTGGAGATCTAATGCACAGAATCAGTTTTCCCGCGGCCTAATTGAATGTAATTGAGTTTCTACATCTCTGTCCGGACGCTTTACCCCGAGAGTGACCTGATCCGGCCCCGAGATAATCACAGCCGACGCCAGAGCGGTCACTTCAGTCCAGCTCAGAGGTCATGTGACGGACTCATCTCACACGACTTCAGCATCAGACGATCAATCCACTCAACAAACCAGCAGATCCGAGAGAGAGCGGTCACTTCAGTCCAGCACAGAGGTCATGTGACAGACTCATCTCACACGACTTCAGCATCAGACGATCAATCCACACAACAAACCAGCCGCCCCGACCCGACCCGACCCTGAGGGACTGATCCACTGAGAGACAAACCAACAGAACCAGTGATGGACAAACACAGGACATTACACAAACACCAAAGAGCAACTGAAGTCCTGAAACACTCCTGAAGTTAAACCAGCACGAGTGCATACGGTGTGTGTGAGGGGTCGAGACCCAAACCGGTATAAGACATTAATAATGTTTTAAAATACTTCAATATTGCCACGACAATAAAGCCACTCACACTGATACAGCAGCAAACACACAAACACATTAATATAATTAAACCAACAAATAAATCAATGAATTAAAATAAGTAAAATAATTAATGAATATATTTATTTCTTTATTCATTTAATTTTACAAACACACACACAGAAATATATATACAGTGAGGAAAATAAGTATTTGAACACTCTGCTATTTTGCAAGTTCTCCCACCTAGAAATCATGGAGGGTCTGAAATTGTCATCGTAGGTGCATGTCCACTGTGAGAGACATAATCTAAAAAAAATCCAGAAATCACAATGTATGATTTTTTAACTATTTATTTGTATGATACAGCTGCAAATAAGTATTTGAACACCTGAGAAAATCAATGTTAATATTTGGTACAGTAGCCTTTGTTTGCGATTACAGAGGTCAAAGGTTTCCTGTAGTTTTTCAGCAGGTTTGCACTGCAGGAGGGATTTTGGCCCACTCCTCCACACAGATCTTCTCTAGATCAGTCAGGTTTCTGGCCTGTCGCTGAGAAACACGGAGTTTGAGCTCCTCCAAAGATTCTCTATTGGGTTTAGGTCTGGAGACTGGCTAGGCCACGCCAGAACCTTGATATGCTTCTTACAGAGCCACTCCTTGGTTATCCTGGCTGTGTGCTTCGGGTCATTGTCATGTTGGAAGACCCAGCCTCGACCCATCTTCAATGCTCTAACTGAGGGAAGGAGGTTGTTCCCCAAAATCTCGCAATACATGGCCCCGGTCATCCTCTCCTTAATACAGTGCAGTCGCCCTGTCCCATGTGCAGAAAAACACCCCCAAAGCATGATGCTACCCCCCCCCCCCCCATGCTTCACAGTAGGGATGGTGTTCTTGGAATGGTACTCATCATTCTTCTTCCTCCAAACACGTTTAGTGGAATTATGACCAAAAAGTTCTATTTTGGTCTCATCTGACCACATGACTTTCTCCCATGACTCCTCTGGATCATCCAAATGGTCATTGGCAAACTTAAGACGGGCCTTGACATGTGCTGGTTTAAGCAGGGGAACCTTCCGTGCCATGCATGATTTCAAACCATGACGTCTTAGTGTATTACCAACAGTAACCTTGGAAACGGTGGTCCCAGCTCTTTTCAGGCCATTGACCAGCTCCTCCCGTGTAGTTCTGGGCTGATTTCTCACCTTTCTTAGGATCATTGAGACCCCACGAGGTGAGATCTTGCATGGAGCCCCAGTCCGAGGGAGATTGACAGTCATGTTTAGCTTCTTCCATTTTCTAATGATTGCGCCAACAGTGGACCTTTTTTCACCAAGCTGCTTGGCAATTTCCCCGTAGCCCTTTCCAGCCTTGTGGAGGTGTACAATTTTGTCTCTAGTGTCTTTGGACAGCTCTTTGGTCTTGGCCATGTTAGTAGTTGGATTCTTACTGATTGTATGGGGTGGACAGGTGTCTTTATGCAGCTAACGACCTCAAACAGGGGCATCTAATTTAGGATAATAAATGGAGTGGAGGTGGACATTTTAAAGGCAGACTAACAGGTCTTTGAGGGTCAGAATTCTAGCTGATAGACGGGTGTTCAAATACTTATTTGCAGCTGTATCATACAAATAAATAGTAAAAAAATCATTTTTGTGATTTCTGGATTTTTTTTTTAGATTATGTCTCTCACAGTGGACATGCACCTACGATGACAATTTCAGACCCTCCATGATTTCCAAGTGGGAGAACTTGCAAAATAGTTCAAATACTTATTTTCCTCACTGTATATATATATATATATATATATATATAAAAAATAATAAAAATAAGTAAATATTTAAACAAATAAATAAATATAATTAACAAGTACAGGACAATTTTATATTATATATATATATATAAAAATCAACTAAAAATAAATAAATATAAATTAAAATAAATTATTTATTTATTTAGAAAGGAAAAATAAATACATATCAACTAATGTATTAATAAAGAAAGAAAGAAATATAATAAATAAATACATTTCTTTTTAAATGAATTTAATTATATTTATATGTTATTTAATTAAACACAAATAAATACCTAAATATACATTTAAATAAATGCATTAATAAGTATTTATTTAGAAAGAAAGGAAAAATAAATACATAAATATAGTAATGTATTAAACATAAATAAATAAATAAATAAATATAATACATGAATATAAATTATAATAAATAAATATATAAATAAAATAAATTAATATAAATTAAAATTAATAAATACCAATTAAAATAAATAAATATATAGATAAATAAATATTTATTTAGTAGCAATGGACACTATTCAAATTCCCAAGTTAATGTTTTTTTTTTATTTTACTGATTTGCAATGTTGAATAATTTTGAGACTACAGTTTTCAGAAATAGAAACGGTTGTATGTTGTGCTTCATCATCATCATCATCGTCATCCTCAGTCCGGTGCTAAAATAAACTCAGGACTAAATTTAATGGAAAAGAAGTGAATTGTATTTATTTGATCAAATCCTATATTCCTTTTCATATCTTCCCATTATCTCATGTATTGCTCATTGATCATTTTGCACACGTATGATCTGAGTGCATGTTTCTGATGGAATAATGAATGTCCACAGCAGCTTTTATCTGAAGTTACCATCATTATAATCCTCACTAATTCCCCTTCCCGTGTCGGCGCGGCCGGCCATGACTCAAGGCCGTGATGCCCAATAAAGGGACATAAAAGTGGTTTCCATGACGACAGAGACAATCCACAGTCGGCCAATTAGGTTGAGAGCAGCGGCGGGCAGGCGAGTGAGCGAGGGACGAGAGAGAGAGAGAGAGAGAGAGACTTCAACTTCCCACAACAATCAGGCCACGCTGATGATGAAGACACATCTTCATCACGGCTCAATCGTAACGGCGGAGCGGTTGTGTGTCATTAGCGCGTTTACTTTAATCAGACCGACTGATTGTCAATCAAAGTCCAGTTCTGGGAAAAAGAGACGAACAAACTATTCGTTTATTTCACAAGACACTCGGACTCACAGCAGAAGATCATCTCATTTATATTTCTATCAAAACACTGTGACTGTGATGATCAACATCTGCGTTCTCACACACACACACACACACACACACACACACACACTCTCTCTCACACACACTCACACACTCACTCACTCACTCACACACTCACTCACTCTCACTCACACTCTCACTCACACACACACTGACTGACTGACTGACTGACTCACACACACACTCTCTCTCTCTCACACACACACACACACACACACACACACACACACACACACACACACACACACACACACACACACACACACACACACACACACACACACACACACACACACACACACACACACACACACACACACACACACACACACACACACACACACACACACACACACACACACACACACACACACACACACACACACACACACACACACTCACAGTGTTTACTAGCAATCGTGTCTGAATGACCAGATAACAGTGTCATCATCTCTATGACAAAGCAAATATTTAAACACTTGTATTGTGTCTAAATGTACTTCAGTCTCTTCTGTTGCTGTTAGTCTTGTTAATTTAAGGAATTGAATTACATTCATTCATTGTGTGTTTGTTGCCATATCAGCATGAACGGCTATTGTCACATCTTTCACTCTGACATTTGCTAAAAAATCCCACTCTCGGTCCGTCTCTTAAACACACGCCATGCGCTCCGATCTGAAGCCGATTCCCGTTCAGGAGGCGATCAGAGGAGCCGGAGCCGGAGCCGGACCGCAGGGGTCGTAGTGCTGAGCGTCTCTGTCACTGGACAGACGTAATGAAGCCCTCCGGTGTCAGGACGCACAGGGACATCAGACGTGTGCCGACACCTGACGCCACGCCAACCAATCGAAG
>CM042253.1:1900346-1915346 GCA_023566225.1 Romanogobio albipinnatus | reverse complement strand
TTCCCGCCCACTAACAGGAGATCATGTCATAATGTTATGCCTGATCGGTGTTTGCAACTGTAGTGTAACCTTGATGAATATTCCTCTCATACACAGGAACATTACAGAGACTTCCGATGATAAACAGCTCGATCATATCCCGCTAACGAACGCTGTGGAGTCGAAGCTGTGTCCGGAGCGGGTCCGCCGCTTCCCAATGAGCCATCACGCCGGCGCTGGTCGTTTCTGTGGCCCAATTAAAAGTGAAGGTCGCGTTTGATTGACTTCAGCAACTCGGCTCAACTTGACGTTGTTTACGGTGATCCGAGGCCGGATATCTCCCTCCGGACGGCCCTCCGAATCACCGAGCCCATTACAGCCAAACCCGGGACAGAAGCCCTCGACGTCGGGATGTGATCGAGTGTTAATTGCCACACACATTTTGATTACAGCCGTTTATTTTAATGAGCGGCGTACGGAGAGCGGGATATTAGCAGCGTGTTCATTAAACTAATGGATATGAAGAGCTGGAATAAAAGGAGGTGAAATATAAGAGGACGCTCGGCGTGTCATTCCCAGATTCCTCGGCCTGGTCTTAATTACACAAAATATGCCTCAGATGTCGGGCCACGATAAAGATGAACATCCGCCCCAAACAAATTAGCGCTCATTAACGTCGCCATTTCAATAAAGCGACATAAATCACCTGATGAATTCATCGATGTATGAACCCTTCCCCGCTCACTGCACTGAAGGAAACTCCTAAAATCCATACATTTCCTCCGTCTCTGCTCTGAAAACACACGGGCCGGCTGAGCTGACAGACAATTTGCATGATTTACAAGCGTCCGCATTAATAACAGATCATGTGAACGGCACGACGCAGCCAAAAGCATGCATGAAAGGTGCACTATGTAACATTTTTTCAGTAAAACATCCAAAACCACTAGGCCAGTGTTATATATTGTGTTCAGACTATTGTTATGATTATTTATCAGATTGTACAACATATATACCGTATTTCCTCAAATAAAAGCCTGTAGTCAATTAAACGCCGGGCCTCTGATAGTGGCTGGGGGCGTGGCCAGCATGAACAAATTAAGGCCGGTCTCAAATTAAGGCCGGGGGGAAATTATTTCCTTTCATTTCATGTGCATTCAAGTTCAGTGTAATGTACAGTAGGGTTATGCCGAAGGAGCGAAACCATCGTGACCATCGCCCCCCGCTGGGAGTCTTGCGAGTGCGACGCACACTAATCCTGCTCTCTTCTATACTGATATTGTAAATACTGTAGTCTATGAGAGATGTGACGTGTGTTAGTCTGTGAAAGCTACACAAATGATCTTCACAATCTCTAAGCCTCTTGTCTTTTTTACACATCTTACTCTGCATTTAACTTCAACTATTTTATTTTGTACAAGAAAACAGCACAGGCTTCAAAATAAATGATGTTATTGAAATAAACTACTCGAACGAACATTTAAAAAACAATATGCAAAATCAAAATTGAATAGCTCCATAACGGATTGAGAAAAGTGCGCGCATTAGTTGGGTTAGAAAAATAAAAAAATTATAGTTGTTTTTTAAGTAGAAAATAATATTTATGTAAAGAGATATATATTAAAATAAAAGGTAACACTTCATTTTAGGGTTCAATTATCGCTATTAACTAGTTGCTTATTAGCATGCATATTACTAGGATATTAACTGTTTATTAGTACTTATAAAGCATATATTAATGCCTTATTCTGTATGACCGTATTCTGCATCCCTTAATCCTACCCAATACCTAAACTTAAATGCTAGAAAAACTACCTTACGAACTATTTATTCGCAATAAATTAGGAGTTTATTGAGGCAAAAATCATAGTTAATAGTGAATATGTGTTCCTCATACTCAAGTGTTACCAAATAAAAAGTGCTTAAAGGAACACAACTCTTCTTAAGTGGCTTTTTTCCCTCACGTGGAATATAGAAAGCACATTAGTTGGGTTAGTAAAATAACGAAATTCTGGAGTTTATATCGAGTCTATAAAACACGAAAGAACAACAAATATATCACAAAAGTACATTTCGTTTTGTATAAATTGTATCTTAATTTTAATCTCTGTTTTATCAACCAAATTGCCCGGATTTAATAAATAACAAGCAAATCGCCGATAACAGACAATGACATGAGGCGGAGGCGCAGCGCGGCTTAAATGAACAACTAGAAAAGGGAAAAAAACTTTAAAAAAAGGAAAAAAGGGAGTTCTGGGTTGAGCGGCGGTGCTGAGCGGAATGAGCTTCAGAAATGAACGGATCTCCAGAAAGACGCTTGATCTCCACTGGAGGAAATATTACCGCTCTTTCAACGCACACACCGCAACAATCACAATATGACCTCATGCATGTTTTAAAAACACAATTCAACTTATAAATAATACTTTTTAATGGGCACAAATAATTCTAAAAATGAATAAAATTAACAAAAAATTGCATTGCATTTGCAATCCTTTGAACCCCCCCCCCCTTCCCCCGTCCCTGATGATATCTGTCCTCTGGAGCGCTATCGCTTTTCATTTACAACGCTTTATTTAAAACACTTATTTTTTCAAATAGATGGAATTCGAAATACAGGCCTGCCCCTAATAAAAGCCGCTGACCTTCTGCAGTTCAGGCAAATAAAGTCCCCGGCTTTTATTTGAGGAAATACGGTATGCATGTATTATAATGCATTAAGAATACTCTTATGGTTCCTAGAAAGTGTCACCCAGTGGAACAAAAACTATCATGACATATAACGTCTTAATAATGTTTATAATATACATTTTTCTGCGTTCTCAAGCTGCGTTTAGCAGAGCGTCGTCTCGTGTTTCTGCTCTCAGAACATCAGTAATGAATAAAAATGGACTTGTTCAAGTCATTTAGGAAGCAGCAGGTCGTAAAGGACTTTTAATCCAATGTTCCCAGAAAAAGAGTATCCCGAGGGTCAATACAGAGCGAGGAGAGACTCGCAGACATCAACACACAGCGGCCAGACTCTCCAACCCATCAGCGCTTGATCTCACGCTCATCCCTTCTCAAGCTGAATATTCCTCTCCAATCCCATTATCTGCGCTCAAACTTCAGGATGAGCTCGACTCCAGTGTCTTATCACCGCAAAGCACTGCGTCAAAACTCTTCACAACTACAGACGGACGCAGGAGAAGCCGGAGCCATTCATGAGATCAGTCCCGAGGGATCCTATCGCAGCGTCCCAGACAGAGAGGGGGAACTTTACAAACACTAGCTATCCCATCATCATCAGCTCCTGTGTGTCTGAGGGGATGAGTCCGAGATCTGATCCGGCCCGGAGAAACACATCCAACGCTCCAGGACTTCAGCTATCATACGCTCTATATGGGAATCTCACTACAGCAGTCTCATATTTCATCTCAAAATATAAATCTAAATTTTGCTTAAAGAAAATGAAGCCTATGTTTATGACCGTAAGGATTTGTGTTGCATTGCAAGATGATTTTCTTGGAAATGTAGGCACTTTTCTTTAAATCACCAGTGCAACAAATACCATCATGACAAACAAAGGCTTAATAACATTAATAAAGATTAATATACAAAATGAAAAATCCACAACAACAAAAAAGCAGAACCTTTAGGTAAAATATGATTTCTAATTTCTGTGAATTTTGGGGTGAAATATGAGGTGGACATGAGAGGGTTTGAAAAATAAATAAATAAAAATAAATACAAATTAATACAATTAAAATTAAACTTAAATGAGGTATAAAAAAACCACAGGTGTAGAATTAACATCTGCTCATAAATAAATAAAAAGATATAAAAAAATAAGAAAAATAATACAATTAAATAAATAAATAAAAATGTCAATTAAAATAAAATAATATAAAATAAACCCACTGGTAAAGAATTAACATCTGCTCAAAAATAAAATATGATAAAATAAATAAATAAAAATAAAATTATATAAAATGAATCCAATGAAATAAAAAAATCATAAAAAAGAAAATTTATATAATAATATAAAATAAACCCACATGAGTAGAATTAATATCTGCTCATAAATAAAATAAAATCAATAAAAATTGAATTAAAATAAAATAATAAAATATAATATAAATATAAAATAATTTAAAAAAATATTTAAAATAAATATTAAATAAATAAAAAAATAAATTAATTAAAATAAAATAAAACAAAATATATCAAGACTATACATACTCATATATCTAAAAATCTAAATACAAATTCATGAGAGGGATTCGTGAGATTCAACCAAATATGTAATAAATAGAATTATAAATGATCATCTGCTCTCGCTGGTCAACGAGTGAAACTCTTCAGTCGGTCAGCCGTCAATGCGTGAAAGCACAATAAACTCTGTGTTTAAAGTGACCGGATCAGGAAAACACAACATGATGAGATCATGAGAGAATGAATATCCATGATCCTCTCTGTTCCTCCAGACGGGAGCTTCAGCAACAGCCATCACATGACGCGCTAACGGCTGGGATAACAGCGCAGACGCCACATCACAAACCTCTTCAGCACAAACCAGAGAACTTCACCTAAAAACCTCCTTCACAAACACACTGGAGACACGTAATGAGTCCAGCAGAGGATTCTGGGAATGTGTGTGTGTGGCGTGTGGTTTCTGGTGCATTCATCGGTTCATCTGGAAATCTGGATCTTGTGGCTGTGGCATTAATTCAACCTTCATCCTCCCATTAACCTACTTTTCAACAGTGTGTGTAATGAGCGACGCCACCTGCCTTCAGAGTCACGCGTCTGCGGTGTTTCTGCATATCAGACTCATTACCATCCATACTTAACAACAGCAAATCAGTGCACTATTCAAATAAAAATGTATACACACACACACACACACACACATTACAGGTCAGAAGCTTCTGAAAGAGTCTCTTCTGCTCAAAGCTGTGTTTATTAGATCATAAATACTGTAAAAGCAGTGAAATATTATTATAATCTAAATCAGCTGTTCTCTGTGTGAATATATAGTACAGTGTATAGAATAAACCATGTAATATTCTGAGATTCTTTGCAGGAAGATTCTAAGAACAGATGCTAATAATATCAAAACGGCCAAATGCAAAACTATCTACACTATATTGCTGAAAGTATTGAGCCGCCCCTCCAAATCACTGAGTTCAGGTGTTCAATCCCTTCATGGCCACAGGTGTGTAACTCAAGCTCTAGGCCTGCAGACGCTTCTACACACATCAGTGAGAGAATGGGGTCAGCGCATGCTGAGGGTCACAGAAGTCGCCAAATTTCTGCAGAGTCAATAGAGACCTCGTGTGGCCTTCAGATGAGCTCAAGAACAGTGTGTAGAGCTTCATGGAATGGGTTTCCATGGCCGAGCAGCTCATCCAAGCCTTACATCACCAAGTGCAATGCAAAGCGTGGGATGCAGTGGGGTAAAGCGTGCCGCCACTGGACTCTAGAGCAGTCTCATTCGTTATAGATGATGGTATGTTTAGACAGAAGACGAGTTCTTTATTAAACTTATAAAAAACAATAGAATAAAAAATGCCACAATTTATCATAACAGCTCATGTGTGCCGCTCAAGTATAAGGTGCTTTCCTTGCCATCAATGATTGGATAACACACACGTCTCATTAATAATAATGGCGTGCGGTAGCTGGGATATACATAAACCTAACAACATACGTAGCATGATTTTTGGAATGATTTATCACGAGAGGAAAAAAATGGTTTTAGTCGCATAACATCAGTTAATGGAAACGCCGTATTTCGCAATATTTTTTTATCGACTTTTAGAAAATATCGCAAAAGTTTTGTGCAAATCTGTAATGGAAACGCGGTTTACTTAAGGTTTACTTTTGTTCTACATTTCTTTAATGCTAATTTGTTTGGATAAGTTTGTATTTTCGATATTGATCAAATTTCGAATTGAAAATTGTATTGTCAAATTTGAGCATTTAATATTTGTATATAATTCCAATATTAAAAAAAACGAATGAATGAAATTCGAATGGGATAATGGAGGAAGACTGACAGCCCTAGTCTATGGGGCATAGAATAAGTCAAATTAAATCGCTAGTTAAAAGCACTAACAAGGCTCAAAATAGCCACGGGAGCATAATGAGGGTCCTTACATGCAAACCGAAGCATTGAGAACGTTGTAAGTGTACAAACAGTTTAATAAGAAGATACTTTATAAAGACAGTACATTACGCATGTACAGACAGGAGCCATCTTGGAAAACAGTCTCGAACAGTCGAGCCACGGTTGAATAATCCGCCTTCTCTTTAGTGTGTATCCTTTGGAAGCGCTAGTCTCTGTTGCGTTCAGTTTTTAAAAAAATGTTTTTATTATTTATTTAATTATTTTCTCTGTTGCGTTCAGTGCTTTCTTCCGGAAACAACGGACCGTTTGAGATTCCAAGTCACAGTTCATCACTTAGCACAGCGTTCGTGGCTCGACTTTTTTTTTTAAAAACTGAACGCAACAGAGACTTGTGCTTCCAAAGGATACACACTAAAGAGAAGGCGGATTATTCAACCGTGGCTCGACTGTTCGAGACTGTTTTCCAAGATGGCTCCTGTCTGTACACGCGTAATGTCCTGTCTTTATAAAGTATCTTCTTATTAAACTGTTTGTACACTTACAAAGTTCTCAGTGCTTCGGTTTGCATGTAGGGACCCTCATTATGCTACCGTGTTAGTGTGAGGCTATTTTGAGTCTTGTTAGTGGTATTAAATAGCGATTTAATTTGACTTATTCTATGCCCCATAGACTAGCGTTATAAGCTAATCTGTTTTTAGAGATAAAACTCTTTACATTCGATTTTCATGAAAACGCATCCCAGAGAACGATCTACTCGGTAACCATGTGTTAATTACCCCTAGGTTCATTTTTCACCGGAGTTGTCTTTTAAGAATGGGACGGCATTAAAGCTCATGTGCAGGTGAAGGCAGGCGTCCCAAAACCTTTGGCCATATAGTGTGTCTGTATATAACTAGTATGAAACCAAAGCATCAGACATATGACGCAGAAGAACCTTCTCTCTCATCACTAGTGGAGTTCAAGCTTCTCTACTATAAGAAAGTGACGACGCCCAGAGACCACGTTTAATGACATCATCCAATCAGGAGTTACCGCCCTCGTTTGACTAACGACCGCACTCCCCGAGAGATGCACTAATGAGGGCGCGGAGCTGTCTGAGATCTCCCATCATGCACCTGCACTACAATCATAATATCCTGAATTAGGGGCGTAAAGTACACAAACACGGCGTTGAGTTCATTATTCGGTCTGATTTTCTGCTTTTTTTATTAAACAGTGCTTTAGCGTCTTTAAATAAGCACATTTTCTCATCTTATTCTAGCAACTAGAGATGCACATTTTATTCAGTTAAGCCAGGGGTGTCCAAAATCCGGCCCGTGGGCCAAATGCGGCCCGGGGAGGCCCGCTGCGTGTCTATTAAAATATATTATATGTGGCTCGCCACGGATCATTTACAAATTGTGCAGTTCCACGATGTCAACGCAAGGTGGCAGTACTAGACTTTAGGCCAGGGAAACAGCGCACAAAGCGGAACGAAACAGCGCTACTTGTGCTCTGCGCAACTCTCAAGCTCTGACTCTAAACAAATGTGTTTACCTGCTGAGTGTCCCGATCACATGACCACTAAACAGCCAATGAGAAGTGTTGGAGTTCGGCACAGAGGTCTCCGGTACGAGCTGCGAATCTCTCGGTGATTTAATTTAAATCCAGTTAAACAGCGCTGACTTAATCAACAACACTAACATGAGCCGATTCAGTTAAAATACTTTTCAAACTCAATTCACCAACATTTATCATGTGTAACCGTGGTAATTTGTCAGAAATGTAGGTTAATATCTCAGTTTCTTTCATTTGTAATGTAGACATTTATTAAATGAAGGCGTGAGTGAGATAGAGAAGATAAAGGCCAAATTGCAGACTATTTTTGTCATAAACTTGCAGTTTTGTGCATTTGTATTTATATGTTTATAGACTAAATAGCATAAAGCCATTCTAGATATAGAAATAATATATATTTTTTACTTTTTGCCTTGTGTGCACTGCAACAAATGCTGTCATTTAGTATTTTTGTCTTGTTTCTAGTATAAATATATATACAAATTCTTAAATTAAGATGCATTTTTCTAGATAAGTTAAATGACATCAGATATTTTTTCTTATTTTCTGGAAAATAAAATGAAATTGAAGCGAGTTCTTGGTTAAAACAAGCAAATACACTCACCTAAAGGATTATCAGGAACACTTGTTCAATTTCTCATTAATGCAATTATCTAATCAACCAATCACATGGCAGTTGCTTCACTGCATTTAGGGGTGTGGTCCTGGTCAAGACAATCTCCTGAACTCCAAACGGAATGTCGGAATGGGAAAGAAAGGGGATTTAAGCAATTTTGAGCGTGGCATGGTTGTTGGTGCCAGACGGGCCGGTCTGAGTATTTCACAATCTGCTCAGTTACTGGGATTTTCACGCACAACCATTTCTAGGGTTTACAAAGAATGGTGTGAAAAGGGAAACACATCCAGTATGGGGCCGTCCTGTGGGCCAAAATGCCTTGTTGATGCTAGAGGTCAGAGGAGAATGGGCCGACTGATTCAAGCTGATAGAAGAGCAACTTTGACTGAAATAAGCACTCGTTACAACCGAGGTATGCAGCAAAGCATTTGTGAAGCCACAACACGCACAACCTTGAGGCGGATGGGCTACAACAGCAGAAGACCCCACCGGGTACCACTCATCTCCACTACAAATAGGAAAAAGAGGCTACAATTTGCACCAGCTCCCCAAAATTGGACAGTTGAAGACTGGAAAAATGTTGCCTGGTCTGATGAGTCTGGATTTCTGTTGAGACATTCAGATGGTAGAGTCAGAATTTGGCGTAAACAGAATGAGAACATGGATCCATCATGCCTTGTTACCACTGTGCAGGCTGGTGGTGGTGGTGTAATGGTGTGGGGGATGTTTTCTTGGCACACTTTAGGCCCCTTAGTGCCAATTGGGCATGGTTTAAATGCCACGGCCTACCTGAGCATTGTTTCTGACCATGTCCATCCATTTATGACCACCATGTGCCCATCCTCTGATGGCTACTTCCAGCAGGATAATGCCCCATGTCACAAAGCTCCAATCATTTCAAACTGGTTTCTTGAACATGACAATGAGTTCACTGGACTAAAATGGCGCCCACATATATATATATATATAAAATAGAAAAGGGACCGGCCCCCGGGTATGTCCACAACATCGAATCCGGCCCCCTTTTAAAAAAGTTTGGACACCCCTGCCTTAAGCGCTCGTCAGATAAATCCAGACTCGGATGATCAGATGAAACCACACACACACACACACACACAGCGGCTGAGAAACTGGTCACATGACGATGAGAGGCCTGAGACGCTGTAGTGTGGCGTCTTTGGCAGGACGGCTCTTCTGGCAGCAGAACAGAGGCAGAAACATTCGCTACGGGCCACCAGGAAAACCAATCCGTCATTCGTGACATCTCAGGGCGCCATTCAATCTGAAACTTTCCATAAAGCGACAAAATTCCCACCGAACGTCTGACATGCTGGCATGAAGAGGCGCGTTACCCGCTCTAAACGCTTCCAGAGGTTCAGATCCGACCGCAGCGCTCGGCTCACAGGCTGATCAACCTGCTCACTGTACAGTTATGGATGTGTTTAAATCATATCACACATCTTTTAAGTTCATATCAAGCACATAAGCGCAACAGCCAGGAGATCTTAAAAGGACAGTTCGCCTAAAAGTGGTCATTTTCCAGCTGCTCTGAGTCTTTGTTTCCTGTAACTGTGAAACTCATTTCCTGTGTTCAGATCAGAGGGATCTTCCTTCATCCTCATCCTCATCCATCTCCACCCACTGAAGACGACACAGACTCTGAGGAAACCTGAGGAGATTCACCCACAGGAAACACCGGCGTAATGAACAGACAGAAAAACACACACACACACACGTGTGACGTCTCAGCACGGCTCATGTTCCTGAATCAACAGGCAAATGTTTATTGGCACAAGAATGAAAATGACCAATAAAACTATCTACACTATATTGCTGAAAGTATTGAGCCGCCCCTCCAAATCACTGAGTTCAGGTGTTCAACCCCTTCATGGCCACAGGTGTGTAACTCAAGCTCTAGACCTGCAGACGCTTCTACACACATCAGTGAGAGAATGGACCGCTCTCAGGAGCTCAGAGAACTCAAGCTCTAGACCTGCAGACGCTTCTACACACATCAGTGAGAGAATGGGCCGCTCTCAGGAGCTCAGAGAACTCAAGCTCTAGTCCTGCAGACGCTTCTACACACATCAGTGAGAGAATGGACCGCTCTCAGGAGCTCAGAGAACTCAAGCTCTAGACCTGCAGACGCTTCTACACACATCAGTGAGAGAATGGGCCGCTCTCAGGAGCTCAGAGAACTCAAGCTCTAGACCTGCAGACGCTTCTACACACATCAGTGAGAGAATGGACCGCTCTCAGGAGCTCAGAGAACTCAAGCTCTAGTCCTGCAGACGCTTCTACACACATCAGTGAGAGAATGGGCCGCTCTCAGGAGCTCAGAGAACTCAAGCTCTAGACCTGCAGACGCTTCTACACACATCAGTGAGAGAATGGGCCGCTCTCAGGAGCTCAGAGAACTCAAGCTCTAGACCTGCAGACGCTTCTACACACATCAGTGAGAGAATGGACCGCTCTCAGGAGCTCAGAGAACTCAAGCTCTAGTCCTGCAGACGCTTCTACACACATCAGTGAGAGAATGGGCCGCTCTCAGGAGCTCAGAGAACTCAAGCGTGGGGCCGTGATCGCTGGACACCTGTGCAATAAGTCCAAATATTATACTAAATATTCCACACTCAACTGTTAGTGGTGTTATAACATAGTGGAAGCGATTGGGAACAACAGCAACTCAGCCACAAAGAGCGGGGTCAGCGCATGCTGAGGGTCACAGAAGTCGCCAACTTTCTGCAGAGTCAATAGAGACCTCGTGTGGCCTTCAGATGAGCTCAAGAACAGTGTGTAGAGCTTCATGGAATGGGTTTCCATGGCCGAGCAGCTCATCCAAGCCTTACATCACCAAGTGCAATGCAAAGCGTGGGATGCAGTGGGGTAAAGCGCGCCGCCACTGGACTCTAGAGCAGTGGAGACGTGTTCTCTGAGTGACCAATCACGCTTCTCTGTCTGACAATCCCATGGACGAGTCTGGGTTTGGCGGTTGCCAGGAGAACGGGACTTGCCTGACTGCATTGTGCCAAGTGTAATGTCTGGTGGAGGGGGGATTATGGGGTGGGGTTGTTTTTCAGGGGTTGGGCCCTTAGTTCCAGTGAAAGGAACTCTTAATGCTTCAACAAGACATTTTGGACAATTTCATGCTCCCGACTTTGTGGGAACAGTTTGTGGACGGCCCCTTCCTGTCCCAGCATGACTGACCAGTGCACAAAGCGCCGCTCCATAAAGACACGGATGAGCGAGTTTGGTGTGGAGGAACTTGAGTCCTGACCTCAACCCGATAGAACACCTTTGGGATGAATTAGAGCGGAGACTGAGAGCCAGGCCTTCTCGTCCAACATCACAAATGCGCTTCTGGAAGAATGGTCAAAAACTCCCATAAAATTCATACCTCCGTTCCATCCATCTATCCTATCGATCCCATCCATCCATCCATCCATCCATCCATCCATTTTCTATCCATTAATTTATCCATACATCCATCTATCCATTTATCTATCCATCCCTCCATTTATCCATCCTATCGATCCCATCCATCTATTTATCCATCCATCCATTTATCTATCCATTTATTCATCCATCCATTTATCCACCCATGCATCCTATCAATCCCATCCATCTATTTATTCATCCATCCATCCATCCATCCATCCTTTTCTAAAAATGACATTTCGATTTTATTTCTACATTCCGGTTTAAAATTGCAATTCTGCATCCTGTTTGCAACCTCAAATCTAATGATTCAAATAAAAGTCTCAGTTCTTAACACAAGAACATCCTACGAAACATTCACCCGTCCGTGTGTGTGCGTGTGTGTGTGTGTGTGTGTGTGTGTGTGTGTGTGTGTGTGTGTGTGTGTGTGTGTGATTGACTGGAGACCCGCAGCAGCAGGAGGAACATCCACTGAACTGACCCGATGAAGAACACACCAAAGTGCCATGGGTTTCAATCCATGGGTTTAAAGGAGCTTTTCCACTGGAACAACACTGGACTGATTACACGCCGAAACTCACGGACACATTCCCTGCGGTCACACTAACAACCCTGACCCGAGCGGCTTCTCCTCCCGAACCCACTGGAAACAGAGCAGGAGATCAAACCTCATACAAACAACCATTACACGACTCCACTGCACCTATAGTCAAATAACAGGAACAATCATTTTTATTATTTTAATCTGACACACACTTATACCCACAGATTGTAATGTGTCCCTCGACCCACAAACACGCTGAATAAACAACTTCATTTTGCTTCTTAGCAGCGGGAAATTGAGTCTCACATTACACTAAATCTATTTACTGATGCAAATGAAGCCTAGGAAAACACTTCATCACCAGGGTTTACGGCCCGTTGTTGTGCTATCAGATATGATAACATTCATAAGAACATGAATCTGAATCTATTAGCTTCATAATCATCCAGCTACAATGTTTCTCTTGAAGAATGACGGTCTTTAAAGTAAAGTTAAACACATACAGGTAGACTTATAGATTTATTTTCTAGCATAATTAACATTTTTAACAGCACTACGGTTCAAATATCTGCAGGCAAATATACTAATATTTTAAATGTTAACATAAAATGTAGTCTTGATGGCACATCCCAAAGACATCAAGTGCATTTATACAGGAGCGGAAAGAACAAACCAACGGCTCATGAATATTAATCAGGTCTTTTTAATGGACAGCCCAGTAAAGTTCCCTAGCAATGTCAGCATGACCTAATTAATATTCATGGTTCTCATCATTCAAAATGGCAGTCACAGTCAGTGACCCGCCCACTCACTCCAGGTCTGCTGGACTCGTGATGGCACAAAACTCTCGATCTGTGAGTTAAGAGCAGATTATAATGCACAGACAGATTCACTGCCAGACCACGAGTCGAGGTGGAGCAGACGGACACGGATGATGTCACAGCGCTGAATGTTAATGAAGTACTGGAGCTCAGAGGATTTACATGAGCGGGAGTCAGACGGGATGGGTTTAGATACAAGAATCTCACACACACACACACACACGCTCACTCA
Organism: Romanogobio albipinnatus; assembly: GCA_023566225.1. Taxonomy (NCBI): domain Eukaryota; kingdom Metazoa; phylum Chordata; class Actinopteri; order Cypriniformes; family Gobionidae; genus Romanogobio; species Romanogobio albipinnatus. The sequence continues at coordinate 1,902,047 of CM042253.1, read as the reverse complement.
CTCTCACTCACTCAAACACACACACACACACACACACACACACACACACACACACACACACTCACTCACTCACTCACTCACTCACTCACTCACTCACTCACTCACACTCTCTCACACTCACACTCTCTCACACTCACACTCTCTCACACACTCACACTCTCTCACACACTCACTCACTCACACACTCACACTCTCTCACTCTCTCACTCACTCTCACTCTCACTCTCACTCAAACACACACACACACACACACACACACACACTCACTCACTCACACTCTCTCACACTCACACTCTCTCACACACTCACTCACACACTCACTCACTCACACTCACTCTCACACTCACACACTCACTCACACTCTCTCACTCACTCACTCACTCTCACTCTCACTCACACACTCACTCAGTCACACTCTCTCACTCTCACACACACTCACTCACACTCACTCACTCACTCACTCACACTCTCTCTCACACTCACTCTCACTCACACACTCACACTCTCTCACACTCACACTCTCTCACTCACTCACACTCTCTCACTCACTCACACTCTCACTCACTCACTCACACTCTCTCACTCACTCACACTCTCACACACACTCACACTCTCTCACTCACTCACTCTCACTCAGTCACACTCTCTCACACTCACACTCTCACACACACTCACTCACACTCACTCACTCACTCACTCACACACACACTCTCTAGCACACTCACTCACTCACACTCTCTCACTCACACTCTCACTCACTCACTCTCACACTCTCACACACACTCACACTCACACTCTCTCACACACTCACTCACTCACTCACTCACTCACTCACTCACACTCACTCTCACTCAGTCACACTCTCTCACACTCACACTCTCACACACACTCACTCACACTCACTCACTCACACTCTCTCTCACACTCACTCTCACTCTCACTCAGTCACACTCTCTCACTCACACTCTCACTCACTCACTCACACTCACTCACTCACACTCTCTCTCACACTCACTCTCACTCAGTCACACTCTCTCACTCACACTCACACTCTCTCACTCACACTCTCACTCACTAACTCACTCACTCACTCACACACTCACACTCTCACACTCTCACACACACTCACACTCACACTCTCTCACACACTCACTCACTCACTCACTCACTCACTCACTCACTCACTCACACTCACTCTCACTCAGTCACACTCTCTCACACTCACACTCTCACACACACTCACTCACACTCACTCACTCACTCACACTCTCTCTCACACTCACTCTCACTCTCACTCAGTCACACTCTCTCACTCACACTCTCACTCACTCACACTCACTCACTCACACTCTCTCTCACACTCACTCTCACTCTCACTCAGTCACACTCTCTCACTCACACTCTCACTCACTCACACTCTCACTCACTCACTCACTCACTCACTCACACACTCACTCACTCACTCACTCACTCACTCACTCACTCACTCACTCACACTCTCTCTCACACTCTCTCTCACACTCTCTCTCACACTCTCTCTCACACTCACTCTCACTCACTCACTCACACTCACACTCTCTCACTCACACTCTCACTCACTCACTCACACACACTCACACTCTCTCACACACTCACTCACTCACTCACTCACACACACTCACTCAGTCACACTCTCTCACACTCTCTCACACTCACACTCTC
>CM042253.1:1890346-1895346 GCA_023566225.1 Romanogobio albipinnatus | reverse complement strand
TTGTCTGAGTGTGTGTGAGAGAGTGAGTGTGTGTGTGTGTGAGTGTGAGTGTGCATATGCGTGTGTTTGTCTGAGTGTGTGTGAGAGAGTGAGTGTGTGTGTGTGTGTGTGTGAGTGTGCATATGCGTGTGTGTTTGTCTGAGTGTGTGTGAGAGAGTGAGTGTGTGTGTGTGAGTGTGCATATGCGTGTGTGTTTGTCTGAGTGTGTGTGAGAGAGTGAGTGTGTGTGTGTGTGTGTGTGTGTGTGTGTGTGTGTGTGTGTGCTGCTATAAAATGTGTCTAAATTGGAGAAAAGATGCTTTCAATGCACAATTGAAAATAAGCATTTATTTTTAACAGGCGAATCCCAAAGCGCAGAACGAGCTGAAATCCACGTCTGACTGATCATCAAAAGCGTATAAAGCATCTTTCCAGCAGAAGCTCATTTCCTCCAAAAATGGATTTAAAAGTGGATTTTCTCAGATGCTAATAAACTAATTGAAGCCGGCGCGAGGCAGAGCTCTTCAATCCCAGCAAGCTCTGCTCAGATTTGTTCTACATGACGACTGGAACACAGGAGGGAAATCTCTCAAACTAACCCAAACACTTCCCTCTGCTCCCAAACTACAGCCGAGTGAAAATCCCAGCAAACAATATCATTTCAGTTTTTAATACACACCGGAACGACTGCAGCAAACACACACACACACACACACACACACACACGGATCGCATTAGCAAAGCCATTGAATGCTGTTAATTGCTGGAGTGTAAATAGCAGTAATACTAATTACGATAATGATTGTGATGATCACACCTAAGTGAGGGCCGCGAGCACACACACACACACACACACACACACACACACACACACACACACACACTGGTGATTGCAATCATGGTTAATTACAGTGAAGTCTCTTTGTAAGTGTTCTGTTTGTCACACTGTTGAGGTAAATAACCGTCTGTGATCACAGCCCTCAGTTCTTACATAATGTGTCCATGCCATCCGTTTACCGCTAGAGCTGGTGTTTGTGCTCCAGCATTTTAAATAACTCTCTTTAGTGTGTAATGATGCTGTGTGTGTGTGTGTGTGTGTGTGTGTGTGTGTGTGTGTGATGGCGCTCTCCTCCAGCGAGAGGATCAGTGTCTGTGTTTCTGAACTCTCTAAAACGACTCAAATGCAGTTCAAGGAACCAACACGTCACAATATTCCTCATTTAAATCATTCATACGCAGAATAAAGGGGCGGGGCCTGATTGAGTCAGTCAGTCGTAGTGGTTATGGTAAGGGGCGGGGCATTTCCCAAACACGCACAGAGCGCTTGACCAATCACAACACACTGCTCACTGACAGACAGAGAAGAGAGGAGCTGCAACAACGGAGAATATGCCATCCCTTGCTATGGTGTTCTGTGTGATTGCCAGGGTGTTGCTATGGTGTTCTGTGTGATTGCCAGGGTGTTGCTATGGTGTTCTGTGTGATTGCCAGGGTGTTGCTATGGTGTTCTGTGTGGTTGCCAGGGTGTTGCTATGGTGTTGTGTGATTGCCAGGGTGTTGCTATGGTGTTCTGTGTGATTGCCAGGGTGTTGCTATGGTGTTCTGTGTGATTGCCAGTGTGTGATTGCCAGGGTGTTGCTATGGTGTTCTGTGTGATTGCCAGGGTGTTGCTATGGTGTTCTGTGTGATTGCCAGGGTGTTGCTATGGTGTTCTGTGTGATTGCCAGGGTGTTGCTATGGTGTTCTGCGTGATTGCCAGGGTGTTGCTATGGTGTTCTGCGTGATTGCCAGGGTGTTGCTATGGTGTTCTGCATGATTGCCAGGGTGTTGCTATGGTGTTCTACGTGATTTCCAGGGTGTTGCTATGGTGTTCTACGTGATTTCCAGGGTGTTGCTATGGTGTTCTGCATGATTGCCAGGGTGTTGCTATGGTGTTCTGCATGATTTCCAGGGTGTTGCTATGGTGTTCTGTGTGATTGCCAGGGTGTTGCTATGGTGTTCTGCATGATTGCCAGGGTGTTGTTATGGTTTTCTGCGTGATTGCCAGGGTGTTGCTATGGTGTTCTGTGTGATTGCCAGGGTGTTGCTATAGTGTTCTGTGTGATTGCCAGGGTGTTGCTATGGTGTTCTGGATGGTTGTCAGGGTATTGCTATGGTATTCTGTGTGATTGCCAAGGTGTTGCTATGGTGTTCTGCGTGATTGCCAGGGTGTTGCTATGGTGTTGTGTGATTGCCAGGGTGTTGCTATGGTGTTCTGCGTGATTGCCAGGGTGTTGCTATGGTGTTCTACGTGATTTCCAGGGTGTTGCTATGGTGTTCTACGTGATTTCCAGGGTGTTGCTATGGTGTTCTGCATGATTTCCAGGGTGTTGCTATGGTGTTCTGTGTGATTGCCAGGGTGTTGCTATAGTGTTCTGTGTGATTGCCAGGGTGTTGCTATGGTGTTCTGGATGGTTGTCAGGGTATTGCTATGGTATGGTGTGGAGATGGTGGTCCAGTGGGTAAAACCACTGAACTGATACACAGAAGGTTGCTGGTTCGATCCCAGCAGTCCCCACCAGTGTGTCCTTGAGCAAGGCACTTTACTCCAGGGGGTAATAAGTGCACTGTAAGTCGCTTTGGATAAAAGCGTCTGCCAAATGCATAAATGTAAATGTATTCTGTGTGATTGCCAAGGTGTTGCTATGGTGTTCTGCGTGATTGCCAGGCTGTTGCTATGGTATTCTGCCTGATTGCCAGGCTGTTGCTATGGTGTTCTGCCTGATTGCCAGGGTGTTGCTTTGGTGTTTTGTGTGATTGCCAGGGTGTTGCTATGATGTTCTGTGTGATTGCCAGGGTGTTGCTATGGTGTTCTGTGTGATTGCCAGGGTGTTGCTATGATGTTCTGTGTGATTGCCAGGGTGTTGCTATGGTGTTCTGCATGATTACCAGGGTGTTGCTATGGTGTTCTGCGTGATTACCAGGGTGTTGCTATGGTGTTCTGTGTGATTGCCAGGGCATTGCTATGGTTTCTGGCTAGTTGCCAGGGTGTTGCTATGGTGTTCTGTATGATTGCCAGGGTGTTGCTATGGTGTTCTGGATGGTTGTCAGGGTATTGCTATGGTGTTCTGACTGGTTGCTAGGGTGCTTCTATGATGTTCTGGATGGTTGTTATGGTGTTGCTATGGTGTTCCGTGTGCTGCTCTCTAGATGTGCTCGGGTGCCTCCTTCAATCGCTACGAGCACTAGCACTAGTGAGGCTTGACTTTACAAACATCACTAATCAAAAACAGTGTTAATCATTTCAGTGTGAGAGTGGAAGCTCTCCAAACATCTGCCGTCCAAAACACTAACTCAAACATCAGCACAACATGAGATCCAAGGGTCTCTCTCCAGTGGCTCAGACTTCATGAACCAGAACCAGACCATAAGAAGAACACAGAGGGTCTCCATCGGCAGCGCGAGGAACACAGACGTTCACGCAGAGGTCAGCCGAGGTCGTCCTTGCAAGCGAGACGTCTTCCCTGCATCTGTATTCGGCTCACAGCATCTCTGTGTGCGTCTGAGGAGCGCTCGCCGGATTACAGACAAACCGCAAACATTTACACTCCAGGGAATCGAAGGGGATTGAGATGTATGCAACACTGGAGAAGGACGAGAGATGAGCTATCAGGAACGTCACCAGAGTCTCAGCAAACATCCTCAGCTCTGCCGTCCTACAGCGTCTGTCACATGCCTTCATTCCTGTTCCAAACACTGATTTCAAAATGTAGAAGAAATATAAATTGCACAAAATGAAAACAATAATGTAAATATTATTATTATTATAAGTGTGAATCAAAAAATTTAAAGCGCATTTAAAAAATAACAAGCATGATTTCATCTCTTAAATGTCTTAGTGTGTGTTTTAATCATAATTTAGATTTTTACGCCATAATTTTAACTTTAAATCCAAAATTCTGAAGTCCTTATTTCAGCTGTTCATCTCACAATGACTTAGAATGTCATATTTTTGACTTTTTATCTAATAATGAGAACTTTTAAAATCATATCTCAACATTTTATCTTACAATTATGACTTAGCATGCATATTTTCGACTTTATATCTCACTGTTATGCATTTTTAAATCATATATTTGATTTTTTATCTCACTATTATGACTTAAAATCATATTTTTGACTTTTAATCTAATAATGAGGACTTTTAAAATCATATTTCAACATTTTATCTTATAATTATGACTTAGAATGTATATTTTGACTTTTTATCTCACTATTATGAATTTTAAAATCATATATTTGACTTTTTATCTAATAATGAGAACTTTTAAAATCATATTTCAACATCTGATCTTATAATTATGACTTAGCATGCATATTTTCGACTTTATATCTCACTGTTATGCATTTTTAAATCATATATTTGACTGTTTATCTCACTATTATGACTTTTAAAATCATATTTTTGACTATTAATCTAATAATGACGACTTTATTAATCATATTTTAACATTTTATCTTATAATTATGACTTAGCATGTCATATTTTTGAATTTTTATCTAATAATGAGAACTTTTAAAATCATATCTCAACATTTTATCTAATAATTATGACTTAGCATGCATATTTTCGACTTTATATCTCACTGTTATACATTTTTAAATCATATATTTGACTGTTTATCTCACTATTATGACTTTTAAAATCATATTTTTGACTTTTTATCTAATAATGGGAACTTTTAAAATCATATTTCAACATTTTATCTTATAATTATGACTTAGAATGTATATTTCCGACTTTTTATCTCACTATTATGAATTTTAAAATCATACTTTTGACTTTTAGTCTAATAATGAGGACTTTTAAAATCATATTTCAACATTTTATCTTATAATTATGACTTAGAATGTATATTTTCGACTTTTTATCTCACTATTATGAATTTTAAAATCATATATTTGACTTTTTATCTAATAATGAGAACTTTTAAAATCATATTTCAACATCTGATCTTATAATTATGACTTAGCATGTCATA
>CM042253.1:1872846-1877846 GCA_023566225.1 Romanogobio albipinnatus | reverse complement strand
TCACACCATTCTTTGTAAACCCTAGAAATGGTTGTGCGTGAAAATCCCAGTAACTGAGCAGATTGTGAAATACTCAGACCGGCCCGTCTGGCACCAACAACCATGCCACGCTCAAAATTGCTTAAATCCCCTTTCTTTCCCATTCCGACATTCAGTTTGGAGTTCAGGAGATCGTCTTGACCAGGACCACACCCCTAAATGCATTGAAGCAGCTGCCATGTGATTGGTTGATTAGATAATTGCATTAATGAGAAATTGAACAGGTGCTCCTAATAATCCTTTAGGTGAGTGTATATATATATATTATAATTAATTACAGTTAAAGTTAACTATAATAACCCTGCTTGGAATATTACATTATAATAGAGGAAAAAAATTAACTATTAAGAAAAAAGATAACATTCTTAAGCTAAAAAATAAGAATAAAGGGCTGTTGAGAATAATTAATAGATCTAATCTCATCTAAATATGATGAACATCTCTCTTCACATGTTACAATGGAAGAATCATAAATCCTTCCCATCCAGTAAAATCCACAGGGATCCGGTGAAGCCCACGAAGGGTTAAAGTCCTGCGTGTGCAGACTTCTGTAATAACCCATCCTGAGGTCAGAACTAGAACCGGCTCGCCCTGACCCTGATAATGACCTGAGGAGCACACACTGCTCTAAAGGCTCGTGGATGATCCTCACATGAACACTTCAGATCATCTGGTCTCGGGACAAAATAGTGCTGGGCGGTTTGACCAAACATTTATATCACTGTGTTTTTCTAAATTATACCGGTTTCGCATTATATTACGCGGTATATGTATTTTCCCCTATGCATGACCGGGTCTTCACCACGTTCTCTCCTGATTGAGAGGAAATACTGCAGTAGATTGACCAGAATGCCCTGTTTTACTGTCATGACGAGTGAATATAGTAGAAAAACTCCACACTAGAGTTAATTCAGGTTTACAAACCCCACAAAATGATGCTGTGCGGAGACAACAACCAATAAAACACACTCATTACACACACATGAATATTAAAATATGAGTTGAGGAAAAATCTAACCCACACTGCCAAAACGAGGAGAAACGCGGAAGAACGTTTAAAAGGTCTAATGATATCTTAAATGCATTCAAGAGCACTACAGTCTCTGAACGACACACTTCAGTTTAACTCAGAAAGAATAAAGCAGTTCCTCTTCTTTGAGTTGTCAGTCTCTTTATTAACTTACTTCTGCATTATCTGCTTCTGCACTTACACTTGTTCTTCCACGCACTAGGACAACTACCATGGGGTCACGAGCTTTTAGTTATGCGGCTCCTCATTTATGGATCTTGCTTCCTGTAGAAGTTCGTAATAGTACAAGTCTTCAGGTTTTCAAAACTCGTCTTAAAACGATTTTAATGTTATTGTCGTCAGTTCTGTATTGTCTTTTATTGTTTGATAACACTCTTTTTGTGTGAACTTTGTAAGGTGTCCTTGAGTGCCATGAAAGGCGCCTATAAATAAAATGTATAATAATAATAACTTACATCATCGTCTTCTGTGTGTCAGAATAACCCATCGTGTCCCCGCGGTCGTGATCAGACGTACGGCTCAGTGTCCTTTACATACATTTCATGTGAAGAAGACGTGATGAAATATGCGCAAAGACGCTGCCGGTTCATGTTTAGAGCGCTAGAGGATATGAAATATGTCCATAAAAAAATTAAACCCGCTCTCTGCGGTCTATATGTGCTATAATATGATCCATGTGGGGAACGTTATGAATCTCAGAAACCGCTCTCTCTCGCGCGCCGTGCTGTAGTTTGAATCCGAAGGGCTGAATCCGAAATCGCCCCCTATAACCTCAAACAGGGCATTATTTTAGGGGACAGACATGTGTAGAGGTGTCCAAAAGCGTTATTGAGTAGGGCTGGACGAGTAACTGAAAACTAATCGAAACCGCGAGCCCCGAAGCCAGATCACTTTCACTAGGCCTGTCACGATAACACATTTTGCTGGACGATAAATCGGCCAAGAAATGATTGCGATAAACGATAATATTGTCATTCTGAGACCATTTTCATCTAAAATAATGATAATGGCATAACAATGGTAAATGGACTGCATTTATAGAGCGCTTTTAACAGACCAATGGCCATCCAAAGCGCTTTACACATAAAGCAGGTACACCTTTACAAAGATCCATAAACTTTTATTACTAAAGACTATTAAACACGGAAAACGGAAAGCATTTTAAATATCCACAATAAATGAATAAAACAACCAAAAACAATAAAAAGCAATGGACTCAGTCTGTGCACAAACAAATGCACTTGAATAAATACCAAAAACAATCAATAATATGGATGAAAACTGCAGCGGTTTTAGGTAATGCTGGGAATCGATTAAAAACAATTAACTAATTAATCGCATTTTTTTCTGTTTTTAATGTTTTGATATTGAAATAATTTCAGTTACGCCCCAAATTAATGTAGAAACAATTTAAATATGTGTTGTATTGTCATGTTTTTATGAATGAAGGCCAGTATCACTGACGTCTCTATGAAACATTAATGATACATTACAGTATAACTGAACGACACCAATTTCAACATTTATTAGGCTTTAAAAAACAACTTTTAATTTAAAACAATCTTTACATAACTCCATTATAATAAATGTTATATTTACCTGTGGCCTTCCCTGTTAGACATACAGAAATGTGATAGTTATCAAACTGCATAAATAATAAGTGAAATATAGATTAATCATTTAAGCTGCACTTTTCTCTGTTCCCGTTGTTCTTTGATGAGCATTAATGACAGGCATCATCAGTGCTCCTGTCACTTTAAGAACAGCCGCGCATCTCATTTCCTCACAGCTCTTTAAGTTAATTTAAGACGTTATTTAACTCATTTAAGACCCTAATATGAGAATACTCAAAATTCTCTGTGTTGTTGTTCTTGTTTGTTCACGAGCAAAAGAGAACTCGGTGTGAGCAGGAGACTGACACGAGTCTGTGCGTCGAGTGTGTGTGTGTCAGAGTGTCAGCTGACATGAGACGCAGCCACACACACACACACAGGACATTGACACACAGTGCGTTCTCTTGTGTCTTGTCGCGCTCAGAAGCATTTACATGAATAAGAGCGTGATCATAATGTAACGCTCGGCAAAAATGGATATAAAAACGGACGCTGGAAATGATCACGGCCCGGAAAAATTATCGAGCTCATTTTTTTTTCTCGTGCGATTAATTGATTTATTGACTATCGCAACAGGCCTACCGGTGCTGCGGTATAATCATAATTCATATCATAAAAATAAACACTGGTATTCGGTATGAACCGGTATAACGCCCAGCACTAGAACAAAACATCTGCACTGTGCCAAAAACAAACACCACCTCAAGCACCTGTGACCTGAGACACACACTGTGACACACACTGAGACACACACACTGAACATCACACTGTGACACACACTGAGACACACACACTGAACATCACACTGAGACACACACTGAGACACACACTGAGACACACACTGAACATCACACACACTGAGACACGCTGAGACACACACTGAACATCACACTGAGACACACACACTGAACATCACACTGAGACACACACACTGAACATCACACTGAGACACACACTGAGACACACACTGAGACACACACTCTGAACATCACACTGAGACACACACTGAGACACACACACTGAACATCACACTGAGACACACACTGAGACACACACACTGAACATCACACTGAGACACACACTGAGACACACACTCTGAACATCACACTGAGACACACACTGAGACACACACACTGAACATCACACTGAGACACACACTGAGACACACACTGAGACACACTGAGACACACACTGAGACACACACTCTGAACATCACACTGAGACACACACACTGAACATCACACTGAGACACACACTGAGACACACACTGAGACACACACACTGAACATCACACTGAGACACACACTGAGACACACACTCTGAACATCACACTGAGACACACACTGAGACACACACTGAGACACACACTCTGAACATCACACTGAGACACACACACTGAACATCACACTGAGACACACACTGAGACACACACACTGAACATCACACTGAGACACACACTGAGACACACACTGAGACACACACTCTGAACATCACACTGAGACACACACACTGAACATCACACTGAGACACACACTGAGACACACACACTGAACATCACACTGAGACACACACTGAACATCACACTGAGACACACACTGAACATCACACTGAACATCACACTGAGACACACACACACTGAACATCACACTGAGACACACACACTGACACACACACACACTGAACATCACACTGAGACACACACACTGAACATCACACTGAGACACACACTGAGACACACACACTGAACATCACACTGAGACACACACACTGAACATCACACTGAGACACACACACTGAACATCACACTGAGACACACACACTGAGACACACACTGAGACACACACACTGAACATCACACTGAACATCACACTGAGACACACACACTGAGACACACACACACACTGAGACACACACTGAGACACACACACTGAGACACACACTGAGACACACACACTGAGACACACACTGAACATCACACTGAGACACACACTGAACATCACACTGAGACACACACACTGAGACACACACACACACACACTGAACATCACACTGAGACACACACTGAGACACACACTGAACATCAGACTGAGACACACACTGAACATCACACTGAGACACACACTGAGACACACACACTGAGACACACACACTGAGACACACACACTGAGACACACAACACTGAGACACACAACACTGAGACACACACTGAGACACACAACACTGAGACACACACTGAGACACACACACTGAGACACACACACTGAGACACACAACACTGAGACACACAACACTGAGACACACACACTGAGACACACACA
>CM042253.1:1862846-1867846 GCA_023566225.1 Romanogobio albipinnatus | reverse complement strand
ATTTTGGGAAGAAAAAAAAAACATTTTAATTTAATATAAATGAGAAATAAATAAATAATAAGTAAAAAATATTATTTAGGTGTGTATATTTATACTGTATTTTACATTCAAATGTATTCAAAAAAATAAATAATTTTATGTATTATAAACGAATAATATATATTAAGTAACAAAATAGTGTTTAAAAATTAATTAAAAATGCAGATCTTTATTATGACACGAATAAATGAATCTACACATTATTATTTAAAATCTGAAATAAAAATAAATAATTTACATTTTAATTTAATATAAATGAGTAATAAATAAACAATAAGTGTATTTATACTGTATTTTATATTAAAATATAAATATTGATGAAAAAATAGTAATTGTTTATAAATTAATAATATATAAGTAAATGTATAAGTAAAACAAATATTGTGTAAATTTTAAATAATATTTAATAATTTGTTTTTGTTTTTAAACCGCTGAAAGGTTGATGAATCACCGGAGTCGAGTCTCTGCTCGTGTTGCGCTGATCTGGTCTGAGAGCATGAATATAATACATCTGTGAGTCTGATGATAACCTGCCACATCATCAGCTCTTCAGGAGGACGGCCATCCCAGATCTCATCCCCCATTACAGCTGTGAAGAGCCGAGGCCCTCCACTCGTCCTCCAGGGGCCGGACTGGGAAACGGTTTCTCAGGACTCAGGACAGATGATAATGGGTCACGTGAAGGAGCTGTGAAACGGCTCCGCTTCACACACGTTCATCATACGCGGAGATGTTGTTCATTAAGTGACATTCACAACAACCCTGAGAGAATGAAGACGCATCACAGGCCTCAGAGGAGCAGATTCATCATCTCAGCGCGTGTGTTCAGGGACGTCCCGTCAACGGCTCCATTACAGCAGGAGCTTCACTGTGAGCTCATCATTACAGGGAGAGTTCAGCCCAAAATCAAACCAATCCGTCATCATTTACTCACTCGTGGACGACTTCAAAACAGCTCTTTACAATACAATCAGAGTGACTGAGGACGGACTGACACACACACACACACACACACACACACATATACACTCACCTAAAGGATTATCAGGAACACCTGTTCAATTTCTCATTAATGCAATTATCTAATCAACCAATCACATGGCAGTTGCTTCACTGCATTTAGGGGTGTGGTCCTGGTCAAGACGATCTCCTGAACTCCAAACTGAATGTCGGAATGGGAAAGAAAGGGGATTTAAGCAATTTTGAGCGTGGCATGGTTGTTGGTGCCAGACGGGCCGGTCTGAGTATTTCACAATCTGCTCAGTTACTGGGATTTTCACGCACAACCATTTCTAGGGTTTACAAAGAATGGTGTGAAAAGGGAAACACATCCAGTATGCGGCCGTCCTGTGGGCCAAAATGCCTTGTTGATGCTAGAGGTCAGAGGAGAATGGGCCGACTGATTCAAGCTGATAGAAGAGCAACTTTGACTGAAATAACCACTCGTTACAACCGAGGTATGCAGCAAAGCATTTGTGAAGCCACAACACGCACAACCTTGAGGCGGATGGGCTACAACAGCAGAAGACCCCACCGGGTACCACTCATCTCCACTACAAATAGGAAAAAGAGGCTACAATTTGCACCAGCTCCCCAAAATTGGACAGTTGAAGACTGGAAAAATGTTGCCTGGTCTGATGAGTCTGGATTTCTGTTGAGACATTCAGATGGTAGAGTCAGAATTTGGCGTAAACAGAATGAGAACATGGATCCATCATGCCTTGTTACCACTGTGCAGGCTGGTGGTGGTGGTGTAATGGTGTGGGGGATGTTTTCTTGGCACACTTTAGGCCCCTTAGAGCCAATTGGCCCCCCCTAAAATGCTTTTTATATACGAGATGCGCGGACGCACAAGTGGTTGCTGTGGTGGTCATTAGAAAGTGTAGCGCCCAAATGATTTCCGCGATTCAGAAGACGCGTACAGGACCACAGAATCCATTCAGACGCACGGTTTACTACTGAAGCCCGCGCAACAATCAATTCATTCACAGAGACACGAAACATGCAGGATTCATATTTAAATAGTATTTTTGCCGTTTAATATTCACATACACTAGTCCATATCGCGATTTGATTGAAGTGCACTGACTTGCATTGGATTTATTCATCCAAAATATGACAAATTCCGTGACATTCCGCGTTAAACATTAAATTGAATTTTTATGACTGGATTCCGCTATTCTGTTCGCATTTTCTGCATCGCGGAAATCATAGGCCACGAGCATTGAACCGTTTCATTTGAGAGAAACTCTCATCATAACAAACACAGAAAAAGGTCTAAGGCAACAAGTCAAAATAAAAGTTTGGACAGTATAATGAATGTCTTAATGTAATTATTTGAACAGTAGGCCTAAACCTCTGTTGTGTAGCACTTTGAATGAACAAAAATGAAAGGGTTTGTTTAATTTTCATTGGAATAAAAGATAAATGTTGTACGCCTTCATTTGATTACCAGAAAAAAGTAAATGGCTACATAAAACAAATAAATATATATTTAGTTCAACTTTTAATAATTTGCTGTTCAATTATTCAAGTTTCAATTAATTAGACATGCTTTTTGGTTAATAAAATTGTATATAACCATCCAGAAAACATTAAAACAGAAAAAAAAGGAATCTGGAATTTTTTAAAATGGAATTTGGAAAAAAATAAAACAGATTTCATAGGGCCCTACAAAGGAAAATATCATGCATCTGAAGTTATAATTAAATACGGAGCAACAGGGCGTATGATATATTTATCGTTTTAAATGGCGTTCACGCAAGGACCCGAGTAGATGACACAGGCGCAGTTATTTTCCTCACAGGTACACACATTTTTGGTTGAAAATTCTCATGCGTGTAATAATTTCTTTCAGTTTGTTAAAGGGGTGGTAAAACACACTCTTTTGAAGGCTTGATTGTGTTTGTGGGGTGCACTGTAACATGTGTTCATGCTTAGTTTTTAAAAAATTGCAGTATTTGTCATATATTTGACCTTTATTCTACACTGCTCTGTCCCTCCTTGTAAAAACGGTCTGATGGTTTCCGGGTTGTATGAAGCCGGTCCCTCAAAAATACGCAATGGGCTCAGATTTGTCAGCTGGCCCAGTGTGTTGTGATTGGCTAACCGCCTAGTGCACGTTTGTCGTAAACATCCCGCCCCTTCCCTTTACCGGTGGACTGTGCTTTGGGTAGTGTTAGAAACAATAGCGTCAATAAAACCAAACCAATTTGAGCCCGAATCAGACCCAGATAATTTTAGTGAAGATGATCGAGCAGAACCTGTTCAGTCCTCAAGAGTAAAGACTGCGGATCTATAGTGATCGCTCCTGAATGGCACTGTTACTTCTGTATTTTTAGAACCAAATATCTGTCTCAAGAACGAACACTAAACATTGGCTTTACTAGTATCCAAATCAAACACAGAAGCATGTTTAGCCTGTAGATAAACAATACATAAAAGCTCAAATCAAAGAATCATTTACACTAATGCCAAGTTCACTGTTGAGATTTTAAAGAGTTTGTAACGTTAGGTGTTTGTCGGATAACTTAATATGAATGAGCATTTAACAAACTGGTTTGCAGAGCCAAATGAGCGTTGTCATCTGTGTACTTCCTTGCTACGAACTATTACAGGAAAACACATCGACGAAAAATAAATCACACTTACAGGCTGTGGCCCGTAAACAGCTTCTGTTTTTAAATCCATCTTTCAGGACAAGCCGTTGTGTGAATCCTGCATTGAACTCGTGAAGATTGTGGAAGCTTTCCTCCGTGAGATGAGCCGCGCGCCCGTTGTGCTTTCACACTAGCAGTGTTTGTCTCGCGCAGCTGAACCGCGGCTCGTGTGTTGCAAATACAGACGAATATTGTCCATTATGTCACATTTTCCGGTCTTCTCCTCCGACCCCTGTCTGTCTCGTGCTTTGATTTATGATGGGCAGCATATATCTGCTGCAAATGCCACCTGTTCCCCTCTGTCTCATACACACATGCATATAACATGTTGTATGTTAAACGCACTGCAACACACCCCCGTCCCTTGGAAGCCTGAACAAAGTGGACCTGCAATCCGGATGAAAATAACAGCGTTTCGTCGGCATTGGCAACAACACTCCAGCCTACTAACTAGACCACAACAACACTCCAGCCTACTAACTATACCACAACAACACTCCAGCCTACTAACTAGACCACAACAACACTCCAGCCTACTAACTATACCACAACAACACTCCAGCCTACTAACTAGACCACAACAACACTCCAGCCTACTAACTATACCACAACAACACTCCAGCCTACTAACTAGACCACAACAACACTCCAGCCTACTAACTATACCACAACAACACTCCAGCCTACTAACTAGACCACAACAACACTCCAGCCTACTAACTATACCACAACAACACTCCAGCCTACTAACTAGACCACAACAACACTCCAGCCTACTAACTAGACCACAACAACACTCCAGCCTACTAACTATACCACAACACTCCAGCCTACTAACTAGACCACAACAACACTCCAGCCTACTAACTAGACCACAACAACACTCCAGCCTACTAACTAGACCACAACAACACTCCAGCCTACTAACTAGACCACAACAACACTCCAGCCTACTAACTATACCACAACACTCCAGCCTACTAACTATACCACAACACTCCAGCCTACTAACTATACCACAACAACACTCCAGCCTACTAACTATACCACAACAACACTCCAGCCTACTAACTAGACCACAACAACACTCCAGCCTAATAACTATACCACAACAACACTCCAGCCTACTAACTATACCACAACAACACTCCAGCCTACTAACTATACCACAACACTCCAGCCTACTAACTATACCACAACAACACTCCAGCCTACTAACTAGACCACAACAACACTCCAGCCTACTAACTATACCACAACACTCCAGCCTACTAACTATACCACAACAACACTCCAGCCTAC
>CM042253.1:1817846-1857846 GCA_023566225.1 Romanogobio albipinnatus | reverse complement strand
TGACATTCTTCAGTCAGACCAACACAATCATACTGAGACATGTCCTGAGTCTTCCGGCTTTCATAATGGCAGAGGACGACTGATTCTGTTTAGAAGTCCATAAAAGTGCATCTATCCATCATAAAAGTGCATCTATCCATCATAAAAGTGCATCTGTCCATCATAAAAGTGCATCTGTCCATCATAAAAGTGCATCTATCCATCATAAAAGTGCATCTGTCCATCATCATAGTGCATCTGTCCATCATAAAAGTGCATCTATCCATCATCATAGTGCATCCATCCATCATAAAAGTGCATCCATCATCATAGAACTGCATCCATCCATCATAAAAGTGCATCTGTCCATCATAAAAGTCCATCCATCCATCATAAAAGTGCATCTATCCATCATCATAGTGCATCTATCCATCATAAAAGTGCATCTATCATCATAAAAGTGCATCTATCCATCATCATAGTGCATCCATCCATCATAAAAGTGCATCTATCATCATAAAAGTGCATCTATCCATCATAAAAGTGCATCTATCCATCATCATAGTGCATCCATCCATCATAAAAGTGTATCTATCTATCATCATAGTGCATCCATCCATCATAAAAGTGCATCTATCCATCATCATAGTGCATCTATCCATCATAAAAGTGCATCTATCCATCATCATAGTGCATCTATCCATCATAAAAGTGCATCTATCCATCATCATAGTGCATCCATCCATCATAAAAGTGCATCTATCATCATCATAGTGCATCCATCCATCATAAAAGTGCATCTATCCATCATCATAGTGCATCCATCCATCATAAAAGTGCATCTATCCATCATCATAGTGCATCCATCCATCATAAAAGTGCATCTATCCATCATCATAGTGCATCTATCCATCATAAAAGTGCATCTATCCATCATCATAGTGCATCCATCCATCATAAAAGTGCATCTATCCATCATCATAGTGCATCTATCCATCATAAAAGTGCATCTATCCATCATCATAGTGCATCTATCCATCATAAAAGTGCATCTATCCATCATCATAGTGCATCTATCCATCATAAAAGTGCATCTATCCATCATAAAAGTGCATCTATCCATCATAAAAGTGCATCTATGCATCATAAAAGTGCATCTATGCATCATAAAAGTGCATCTATCCATCATAAAACTGCATCCATCCATCATAAAAGTGCATCCATCCATCATAAAAGTGCATCTATCCATCATAAAAGTGCATCTATCCATCATAAAAGTGCATCTATCCATCATCATAGTGCATCTATCCATCATAAAAGTGCATCTATCCATCATCATAGTGCATCCATCCATCATAAAAGTGCATCTATCCATCATCATAGTGCATCTATCCATCATAAAAGTGCATCTATCCATCATAAAAGTGCATCTATGCATCATAAAAGTGCATCTATGCATCATAAAAGTGCATCTATCCATCATAAAATTGCATCCATCCATCATAAAAGTGCATCCATCCATCATAAAAGTGCATCTATCCATCATAAAAGTGCATCTATCCATCATAAAAGTGCATCTATCCATCATAAAAGTGCATCTGTCCATCATCATAGTGCATCTGTCCATCATAAAAGTGCATCTATCCATAATAAAAGTGCATCTGTCCATCATAAAAGTGCATCTATCCATCATAAAAGTGCATCTATCCATCATAAAAGTGCATCCATCCATCATAAAAGTGCATCTGTCCATCATAAAAGTGCATCTGTCCATCATAAAAGTGCATCTATCCATCATAAAAGTGCATCTGTCCATCATCATAGTGCATCTGTCCATCATAAAAGTGCATCCATCCATCATAAAAGTGCATCTGTCCATCATAAAAGTGCATCTGTCCATCATAAAAGTCCATCCATCCATCATCATAGTGCATCCATCCATCATAAAAGTGCATCTATCCATCATAAAAGTGCATCTATCCATCATAAAAGTGCATCTATCCATCATCATAGTGCATCCATCCATCATAAAAGTGCATCTATCCATCATCATAGTGCATCCATCCATCATAAAAGTGCATCTATCATCATAAAAGTGCATCTATCCATCATAAAAGTGCATCTATCCATCATCATAGTGCATCTATCCATCATAAAAGTGCATCTATCCATCATAAAAGTGCATCTATCCATCATAAAAGTGCATCTATGCATCATAAAAGTGCATCTATGCATCATAAAATTGCATCTATCCATCATAAAACTGCATCCATCCATCATAAAAGTGCATCCATCCATCATAAAAGTGCATCTATCCATCATAAAAGTGCATCTATCCATCATAAAAGTGCATCTATCCATCATAAAAGTGCATCTATCCATCATCATAGTGCATCCATCCATCATAAAAGTGCATCTATCCATCATCATAGTGCATCCATCCATCATAAAAGTGCATCTATCCATCATCATAGTGCATCTATCCATCATAAAAGTGCATCTATCCATCATAAAAGTGCATCTATCCATCATAAAAGTGCATCTATGCATCATAAAAGTGCATCTATGCATCATAAAAGTGCATCTATCCATCATAAAAGTGCATCCATCCATCATAAAAGTGCATCCATCCATCATAAAAGTGCATCTATCCATCATAAAAGTGCATCTATCCATCATCATAGTGCATCTATCCATCATAAAAGTGCATCTATCCATCATCATAGTGCATCTATCCATCATAAAAGTGCATCTATCCATCATAAAAGTGCATCTATCCATCATAAAAGTGCATCTATGCATCATAAAAGTGCATCTATCCATCATAAAACTGCATCCATCCATCATAAAAGTGCATCCATCCATCATAAAAGTGCATCTATCCATCATAAAAGTGCATCTATCCATCATAAAAGTGCATCTATCCATCATAAAAGTGCATCTATCCATCATCATAGTGCATCTATCCATCATAAAAGTGCATCTATCCATCATAAAAGTGCATCTATCCATCATAAAAGAGCATCTGTCCATCATAAAACGGCATCCATCCTACATGTACTTATCCTATAGGGTTAGTTGCATGTAGTAATGCATCATTTTTACTGTTATTATTACAGTAAGTACATGTAACAAAGAACACTGTAAAATAAAGTGCTACACATATTTTTGGTATTCTACTTCCTTGTATTGACATTTGAATAATAATTCTGCAATTAATTCTGCACTAAAGTACGTTTCTGGCCTTAGATCTCCTTCAAACCATCACACTTCACAACCTATGAGCTTCTGACACACACACACACACACACACAAAACTGTTAATCAATTCTGAAACTTCTGCATTTCACCACAAATCTCCGGCGAGACGCTGCGCTTGAACCCGCAATGCCTTTAATTTACTTTTCTCTGACAAATTGGCTCCTCGGTCCCTCGATGCTGAAGAACCCCAACAAATTCTCTTCATGTGAGATTCCCAGCGCGCCGCTGCATAGAAACGAGCCATTTCTGGCTTTCCAAAGAGCAAAAGAGTTTTAATAAGCAATTAAAGCCTTCAATAGGAGCTCCTAATTAAAGCCATGTTAAACAAACAGTTATGAATACAGAAGAAATATTGACAATGGTGAAGGTGGCGCGAGCTCACCAGGGAAAACCTGAGCTTATTATGAGGCATGAAATTAATTTCACCTCGGCGAGAACTCCCTCCTGCGGCCGTATTTCAGGACGTCTGCGGTCAGGCCGTCGTCAAATAAAGAACGATTAGACGCGCTCCTCCTCCTGGAGGAATCCATTCCTGCCATTTCAACAACCAATTCAGCCTCTAATTTCACTAAAAGCCAATACAACGTGCATCCTTCACTCGAAAGCATCTTGGGTTGCTTTTTCCCCCCAGAGTTACCCAGTGTTTGAGTAGTTTTTGTGTTACTCAGATCCTGGGTCAGGCGTAACAACCCAGTGTTTGAGTAGTGTTTGTGTTACTCAGATCCTGGGTCAGACGTAACAACCCAGTGTTTGAGTAGTTTTTGTGCTACTCAGATCCTGGGTCAGGCGTAACAACCCAGTGTTTGAGTAGTTTTTGTGTTACTCAGATCCTGGGTCAGGCGTAACAACCCAGTGTTTGAGTAGTGTTTGTGTTACTCAGATCCTGGGTCAGACGTAACAACCCAGTGTTTGAGTAGTGTTTGTGTTACTCAGATCTTGGGTCAGGCGTAACAACCCAGTGTTTGAGTAGTGTTTGTGTTACTCAGATCCTGGGTCAGACGTAACAACCCAGTGTTTGAGTAGTTTTTGTGCTACTCAGATCCTGGGTCAGGCGTAACAACCCAGTGTTTGAGTAGTTTTTGTGTTACTCAGATCCTGGGTCAGGCGTAACAACCCAGTGTTTGAGTAGTTTTTGTGTTACTCAGATCCTGGGTCAGGCGTAACAACCCAGTGTTTGAGTAGTTTTTGTGTTACTCAGATCCTGGGTCAGGCGTAACAACCCAGTGTTTGAGTAGTTTTTGTGTTACTCAGATCCTGGGTCAGACGTAACAACCCAGTGTTTGAGTAGTTTTTGTGTTACTCAGATCCTGGGTCAGACGTAACAACCCAGTGTTTAAGTAGTTTTTGTGTTACTCAGATCCTGGGTCAGACGTTCAGGATTCAGTGCAGCTCCGTCTAACTGATGCATGTCTACGGTAAAATACAGGTTTGTGTACATTTTATTTTATGTATAAATTCGTTATTGTGTTTACAATGTGAGTAACCTACACAAGTATCACGTCTGTCTTTTCGCGTGATGGAAACGCCTGATGCCTTACATAAAATGTGATCATAAACATTAATTCATGTAAAGCTAGTATTATGGGTAAAATTAACCCAACATGTGTTCTGTCCTATATTTACCCAGGCCAGAAATTGGGATGTGTGTTGGGATAGTGTTGACAAAACTCAATGTGACTTCAAACGATGGCTGAGCTCAATCACACACACACACACACACACACACACACACACACACACACACACACACACACAGAGATTTATATCAGACAGGAGGCTGTTGTATTATAACGGGTCTCCCGCTCGGGGTAAAAAGGGTTTTTGATATCGTGAATCACCGCAGATATTGAATCCATCGGGCGGCAGACACATTTCAGAAAGTGTCCTGACGGAGAAATGAAATATGCACGAGACGCTGCCAAATTACACAAGCGCCTGACATTATAACGGCACTCGGGCGTGTTTGATGAATGTGCGGCGGTGTATCGTAACCAGATCCATGTGTTGTGATAAATACCAAAACATGCAGATGAAACCTCCCTGAATACGAGGCGCTCATTGACTTTTCAATAGGCCATCGATGTGTTGTGTTCTTGGCTCGGAGCGTGCACAAATTAATCACACGCCATATTTCAGGAGCGTATTTACTGTTGTTGAATCGCAGGCCTATCTGTTAAACTTCTGAGGATCGTGTAAGAGAAAGAGCTGAAGAAATGAAGGACAAACACAGCGTTGCGGCGGTCAAGGACTTCTCTCTCTTTGAATGCAGTAAGTCCTGAGGTAGCGGGCCAGGGGAGCGCCGCTTAACAACTGCTTTACGTTATTACATTAGCTATTTGCTCAGCAGAGCCTCTCATTCAGAGCGACTCAAATAGCTTTTCCGCACGAGCCGTTTATACAGCTGGAGCGAGAACCGGCTAAGTGCCGCTCTCCAGGGCCTTCCCGCAGAAGTGCGGCTCCGCCGGGAATCATGGGACGGATCGAGTGGGCCTGAAAAGCACACAGCACTCACGTTCCAAAAGCGGACCGGCGTAATTAATTTAGCTGTGGTGCAAATGAAAACATCGCCGTGAGGAAACGATACGGCTAATCCAGCAGAGAGAGGTCATTCAGACATTTATTACTTCCTCACAGACCAAACACAGACCGACCGCTGCTCAACAGCTGGAGAAGAGTCGAAGCTCAAGACAACATGTGACACGCCATTACTCACAATTATTAACCCCCCCTGTGGTGAAAATCATGTGCAAAGTCATATGTCATCACCATTGCTGAGTATTTTCACTTTAAAACCGCAGTGAATCAAAGAATGCGCCGGTGTTTCTGACATCACGGATGTTGTAACCAATCACGCCACAAGGGGGCGGGGCTTAGCATATCACATTAGGTAGATTTAGCAATATAGCGGGTGAATTATTGTATTGTTCCTATTAAAAGAATGAACAAAAGTTACACAATTCTGTCTTTTTTACAATTTCAAAATTCTATTATTTTTTTGTTCCTATTAAAAAAATTGGTAAAAATGACAGAATTATGTCTTTTTACAATTTCAAAATTCTATTATTTTTGTGTTCCTGTTAAAAAAATGGCCAAAAGTTACAGAATTCTGTCTTTTTACATTGTCAAAATTCTATTATTTGTGTGTTCCTATTAAAAAAAGGACAAAAATGACAGAATTATGTCCTTTTACAATTTCAAAATTCTATAATTTGCGTGTTCCTATTAAAATTTTTCCAAAAGTTACATAATTGTGTATTTTTAACATTTCAAAATTCTATAATTTGCGTGTTCCTATTAAAAATTGGCCAAAAGTTACATAATTGTGTCTTTTTAACATTTCAAAATTCTATAATTTGCGTGTTCCTATTAAAAATTGGCCAAAAGTTACATAATTGTGTATTTTTAACATTTCAAAATTCTATTATTTTCGTGTTCTATTAAAAAAATGGGCAAACATTACAAAATTCTGTCTTTTTACAATTCAAAAAATTACAGAATTATGTCTTTATACAATTTCAAAATTCTATTATTTTTGTGTTCCTATTAAAAAAATGGGCAAAAATGACAGAATTATGTCCTTTTACAATTTCAAAATTCTATTATTTTCGTGTTCCTATTAAAAATTGGCCAAAAGTTACATAATTCTGTCTTTTTACAATTCTATTATTTTCGTGTTCCTATTAAAAATTGGCCAAAAATTACAGAATTCTGTCTTTTTACAATTTCAAAATTCTATTATTTTTGTGTTCCTATTAAAAAATGGGCAAAAATGACAGAATTATGTCTTTTTACAATTTCAAAATTCTATTATTTTCGTGTTCCTATTAAAAATTGGCCAAAAGTTACATAATTTGGTCCTTTTACAATTCTATTATTTTCGTGTTCCTATTAAAAATTGGCCAAAAATTACACAATTCTGTCTTTTTACAATTTCAAAATTCTATTATTTTCGTGTTCCTATTAAAAATTGGCCAAAAGTTACATCATTCGGTCTTTTTAAAATATCAAAATTCTACTATTTTCGCGTTCTATTAAAGAATGGGCAAACGTTACAAAATGTCTTTTTACAATTTCAAAATTCTATTTTCTTGTTCTATTAAAAAAATGGGCAGACGTTACTGTCTTTTTACAATTTCAAAATTCTATTATTTTCGTGTTCCTATTAAAATTTGGCCAAAAGTTACATAATTCGGTCTTTTTAAAATTTCAAAACTCTATTATTTTTGTGTTATATTAAAAAAGGACAAAAATTACAGAATTATGTCCTTTTACAATTTCAAAATTCTATTATTTTCGTGTTCCTATTAAAAATTGGCCAAAAGTTACATAATTTGGTCTTTTTAAAATGTCAAAATTCTACTATTTTCTTGTTCTATTAAAAAAATGGGCAAACGTTACAAAATTCTGTCTTTTTACAATTTCAAAATTCTATTATTTTTGTGTTCCTATTAAAAATTGGCCAAAAGTTACATAATTCTATCTTTTTAAAACTTCAAAATTCTATTATTTTCGTGTTCCACAATATCTTAAAGCGTACTTTAAGAGGATAGAATATAACAATAGGAAGTAAACGAATGAAATGAGTTCTTTATCTCTGTTGACACCCACGAGAGGCTCTACAGGCCGAAGCGTCACACGGCCCAGGCAGAATCAATCCATGGAAAACCTCTGGAAAACACTCGAGACACGGATGCGGAGTTTGCTCCGTCTCAATCTTCTGCTGTTCACAGCCCAACACCTCCTCAGCACTGCTTAAACATTCATCAGTCAGGCCATGGCATCACCAGGCTCTATCAGCTGAAGCTGAGGACAGCAGAGGAGCTGTGAAGCTGAGACAGAACAGAAACAGATCCAGAGTCCAGTTCTGAGGCGGTGACAGCACGTCCCCCTCCAGAGCCTCCCTGACCCACAGCAACCGCCCCGAAGAAATCAACCCGGGTTTCATAAAGGGTCAGGGCTGGGAATACTGCACGCTCATGGAAGACTCATAACGTGACACTGGCCAACCACATCTCCAATAAATCCAGAAATCATAAAAGCAGAGGAACAGCAGCGTTCGGCCGATTGTAAGCTCAATATTGTGCTAAAGTCTGAACGAGCCTGCGGAGGCTGTAAATCCGTTCGGGAGAGGAGGAATATAAACAGCAGGAGGAATTTCCTCACATTCTCCAGTCACACACGCTTATTAAACGAGAACAAACGCGGATGAAATAACATTAGTCCAGGTTCTTCATCATCACGCGTGTGATTTATGTGCAGGAGGCTCATCTGCAGTCGTCTGGTCACATGATTTACTCCTGACATCACAGGAACATGCCCAGATTCCCACAGAACATGATGGATATGAATTATTCCTTCTGCACTCCCACACTCACTTCATCCACAGCAATATTCACAATCCAGACGCTTTTAAAGCATGAAAACACACTTTTGTTGCTTAAAATAAACGAAATGTAAACTGAAATAAAATATTAAAAATAGTCAACATTCTCATTCGGCTTGACATTAAAAATAACCAATAAAAATGACAAACACATTTCTCATTTAAATTTTTTTAGTAAAATTACGAGAAAAAAA
The DNA here is from genome assembly GCA_023566225.1 of Romanogobio albipinnatus. NCBI lineage: Eukaryota > Metazoa > Chordata > Actinopteri > Cypriniformes > Gobionidae > Romanogobio > Romanogobio albipinnatus. The sequence goes on along the minus strand of CM042253.1, from coordinate 1,849,029 downwards.
AATTGAAATTAAAATGCAAAAAAAAAAAAAATCAACAAAATAATTTAGTAACTAAAATAATTATAAATCAATTTAAATAATATGTTTTACTCACAAAGCTAATGAAATATTATATTAGATATTGGCATAACTCCATCCATCCCCCCAAACATCCATCCATCCGTCATCCATCCATCCGTCATCCATCCACCCGTCATCCATCCATCCGTCATCCATCCATTCGTCATCCATCCACCCGTCATCCATCCATCCGTCATCCATCCATCCGTCATCCATCCATCTGTCATCCATCCACCCGTCATCCATCCACCCGTCATCCATCCATCCGTCATCCATCCATCCGTCATCCATCCATCTGTCATCCATCCATCCATCACCCATCCACCCGTCATCCATCCATCTGTCATCCATCCACCCGTCATCCATCCATCCGTCATCCATCCATCTGTCATCCATCCATCCATCACCCATCCACCCGTCATCCATCCATCTGTCATCCATCCATCCGTCATCCATCCATCCGTCATCCATCCATCCGTCATCCATCCACCCGTCATCCATCCATCCGTCATCCATCCACCCGTCATCCATCCATCCGTCATCCATCCACCCGTCATCCATCCATCTGTCATCCATCCATCCGTCATCCATCCATCCGTCATCCATCCACCCGTCATCCATCCATCTGTCATCCATCCATCCGTCATCCATCCACCCGTCATCCATCCATCCGTCATCCATCCATCCGTCATCCATCCACCCGTCATCCATCCATCCGTCATCCATCCACCCGTCATCCATCCACCCGTCATCCATCCATCTGTCATCCATCCACCCGTCATCCATCCATCCGTCATCCATCCACACGTCATCCATCCACCCGTCATCCATCCATCCGTCATCCATCCATCTTTCATCCATCCATCCATCTTTCATCCATCCATCCGTCATCCATCCATCCGTCATCCATCCATTCGTCATCCATCCACCCGTCATCCATCCATCCGTCATCCATCTTTCATCCATCCATCCGTCATCCATCCATCCGTCATCCATCCATCCGTCATCCATCCATCCGTCATCCATCCATCCGTCATCCATCCATCCGTCATCCATCCACCCGTCATCCATCCACCCGTCATCCATCCATCCGTCATCCGTCATCCATCCATCTGTCATCAATCCATCTGTCATCCATCCATCTTTCATCCATCCATCTTTCATCCATCCACCCGTCATCCATCCATCCGTCATCCATCCACCCGTCATCCATCCATCCGTCATCCATCCATCTTTCATCCATCCATCTTTCATCCATCCACCCGTCATCCATCCACCCGTCATCCATCCATCTGTCATCCATCCATCCATCCATCCATCCGTCTGTCTGTCCATCCCTTCATCCATCCATCCATCCGTCTGTCTGTCTGTCCATCCCTTCATCCATCCATCCATCCGTCTGTCTGTCTGTCCATCCCTTCATCCATCCATGTTTTACTCACAAACCTATTGAAATATGATGAAATATGGCATAACTAGAAAACTATAAAAATCCCCATGGTGTTTTAATATTCTATGAATTAAAGTAAGAAAGATCTGGACTTTTAGTCATTTTATGTTTATTCTAAAGTTCTTAATTGAGGTCATCTTGAGGACCAGTGGATTATTGAACCGATTGATATGATATAATGAGCAGAGTAACCGCACTCATTAGCCGAGACTGTGTTCAGTGTAGAGCAGCAGCTCTGGTGCTTCATATATCAGATCCTCTTCACTCCACATGTGTGACTCCTCAGGACGTCAGCCTGAGCCGAGCATCTCCAGGAGGAGCACTGGGAGCACTGGACGCTCCCCAGGAGGAGCACTGGACGCTCCCCAGGAGGAGCACTGGACGCTCCCCAGGAGGAGCACTGGACGCTCCCCAGGAGGAGCACTGGACGCTCCCCAGGAGGAGCACTGGACGCTCCCCAGGAGGAGCACTGGACGCCCCCTCAGGAGGAGCATTGGACGCTCCCCAGGAGGAGCATTGGACGCTCCCCAGGAGGAGCATTGGACGCTCCCCAGGAGGAGCACTGGACGCTCCCCAGGAGGAGCACTGGACGCTCCCCAGGAGGAGCATTGGACGCTCCCCAGGAGGAGCATTGGGAGCACTGGACGCTCCCCAGGAGGAGCACTGGACGCCCCCTCAGGAGGAGCATTGGACGCTCCCCAGGAGGAGCATTGGACGCTCCCCAGGAGGAGCACTGGGAGCACTGGACGCTCCCCAGGAGGAGCACTGGACGCTCCCCAGGAGGAGCACTGGACGCTCCCCAGGAGGAGCACTGGACGCTCCCCAGGAGGAGCACTGGACGCCCCCTCAGGAGGAGCACTGGACGCTCCCCAGGAGGAGCACTGGACGCCCCCTCAGGAGGAGCACTGGACGCTCCCCAGGAGGAGCACTGGACGCTCCCCAGGAGGAGCACTGGACGCTCCCCAGGAGGAGCACTGGACGCTCCCCAGGAGGAGCACTGGACGCTCCCCAGGAGGAGCACTGGACGCTCCCCAGGAGGAGCACTGGACGCTCCCCAGGAGGAGCACTGGACGCTCCCCAGGAGGAGCATTGGACGCTTCCCAGGAGGAGCATTGGACGCTCCCCAGGAGGAGCATTGGACGCTCCCCAGGAGGAGCACTGGACGCTCCCCAGGAGGAGCATTGGACGCTCCCCAGGAGGAGCATTGGACGCTCCCCAGGAGGAGCATTGGACGCTCCCCAGGAGGAGCATTGGACGCTCCTCAGGAGGAGCATTGGACGCTCCTCAGGAGGAGCACTGGACGCTCCTCAGGAGGAGCACTGGACGCTCCCCAGGAGGAGCACTGGACGCTCCCCAGGAGGAGCATTGGACGCTCCCCAGGAGGAGCATTGGACGCTCCCCAGGAGGAGCACTGGACGCTCCTCAGGAGGAGCACTGGACGCTCCCCAGGAGGAGCACTGGACGCTCCCCAGGAGGAGCACTGGACGCTCCCCAGGAGGAGCACTGGACGCTCCCCAGGAGGAGCACTGGACGCTCCCCAGGAGGAGCACTGGACGCTCCCCAGGAGGAGCACTGGACGCTCCCCAGGAGGAGCATTGGACGCTCCTCAGGAGGAGCATTGGACGCTCCTCAGGAGGAGCATTGGACGCTCCCCAGGAGGAGCACTGGACGCTCCCCAGGAGGAGCACTGGACGCTCCCCAGGAGGAGCATTGGACGCTCCCCAGGAGGAGCATTGGACGCTCCCCAGGAGGAGCACTGGACGCTCCTCAGGAGGAGCACTGGACGCTCCCCAGGAGGAGCACTGGACGCTCCCCAGGAGGAGCACTGGACGCTCCCCAGGAGGAGCACTGGACGCTCCTCAGGAGGAGCATTGGACGCTCCTCAGGAGGAGCATTGGACGCTCCCCAGGAGGAGCATTGGACGCTCCCCAGGAGGAGCATTGGACGCTCCTCAGGAGGAGCACTGGACGCTCCCCAGGAGGAGCACTGGACGCTCCTCAGGAGGAGCACTGGACGCTCCTCAGGAGGAGCACTGGACGCCCCTCAGGAGGAGCACTGGACGCTCCCCAGGAGGAGCACTGGACGCTCCCCAGGACTCACAGACGACTGAAGGCTTTAAACGGGTCTGTTGAGCGGTGTGTGTTTAAGCATGAAGTCCTCCAGCCGTCTGCGCTCTTCTGCTGCATCTCTCTCACTCAGGGCTCAACCCACAAACAGAAATATGACTGAATAATCAAAAACAACACACAGCAAGCAGCGCTGGATCAAACGCTCCACGCATATGGACAACAGATTTTAAAATGGCAGTGGACGGCCTGTGATGTGGCCGCCAAACGGGCTTCAGCCACCATCTGTGAGATCCTCTTACCCGTCCATTAGTGGAATGAGCAGAAGTGCTGTTTATTCCAGCAGAGATCAGTCCAGAGAGGCTAATGGGGGTGTTTCATCGTCTGGCCCCGCGCGGGTCACTGTGTGTTTCCCTGGAGCGCGGCTGCTCCTCCTTTAGTGGACGACAGCAAAACACTGAGAAGCTTGAGTTCTTCAGAGCCGCCATCATTCACAGACCAGAGGGAAACACTCATCATCAGTGAGGGACGAGTGAAGCAATCCATCCATTCATCTGTCCATCCATCCATCCATCCATTCATCTGTCCATCCATTCGTCCATCCATCCATCCACCAATCCTTTCATCCATCCATCCATCCATCTACCAATCCTTTCATCCGTCCATCCATCCATCCGTCTTATCCATCCATCCACCAATCTTAATGATAATTATTTACTAAAACTGACAATGTAATATCTAAATATATATATAAAAAATATATATTTATCCATTAAATAAAAACTAACTGAAACTAATATTGTGTTGCTGAAAAAATAAATGTAAAATCAAAAATTGTGCTAAAATAAAACAAAATGTCAAGAAGCAAAACTACAGAAAGTTTTTATTACAGATGTCGATCACTGAGAATGTGATGCATGACATGAGCCCTTTAGTGTGTGTGTGAGTGTGTGTGTGTGTGTGTGTAAGTGTGTATGATTGTGTGTGTGAGAGAGTGTGTATAAGTGTGTGTGTGAGAGAGTACGTGTGTATGAGTGTGTGTGAGTGTGTGTGTGTGTGTGTGTGTGTGTGAGTGAGTGTGTGAGAGAGTGTGTATGAGTGTGTGTGAGAGAGTACGTGTGTATGAGTGTGTGTGAGTGTGTGTGTGTGTGTGTGTGAGTGAGTGTGTGAGAGAGTGTGTGTGAGAGAGTACGTGGGTAGGAGTCAAGATGGCGCCGAGGATGGCCGCAACGTCGCAAGCTCCGCTGAATCATTGTAGTTTTTTGTTTGTTCTGTTTATAGTTTTTGTGTTTTTTGTCTTGGATGCTGTCTGCCTTACTACGTACGACAGACAGACACTTTTGGACATTGGTTCGGCAATCGCACTCCGAAAACCGGACTTTAAATTCTTCAGTGACGAACCGCCGTTTACAAACACAGCAGCGGAGCTCTTTGTCTGGACGGCCCGACCACGCAAACGCGGCCGGAGAAGAGGGAAGAGAGCCGGCGTGCTCATCAGATTAAGACGCCGCGCAAACCGACCCCCACTTCCCAGTATTTTACTGGCAAATGTTCAGTCTCTGGACAATAAACTCTGCGAGCTGAGAGCGCGGATCTCTTTCCAGCGAGACACGAGGGACTGCTGCATTATCTGCCTCACAGAAACTTGGATGTCCGCTGAGATTCCAGACTCGGCCATCGAAACCACGGGGTTCTCCGTGCATCGGATGGACAGAGAAAAAGATCTCTCCGGGAAAAGCAAAGGCGGGGGTGTATGTTTTATGATTAACCGATCCTGGTGTGATCAGAGGAACGTACATTCTATCAAGTCTTTCTGTTCTCCTGATCTGGAACTTCTCATGGTTCTGTGCCGACCATTCTGGCTACCGAGGGAATTCACCGCGGTCATCATCACAGCTGTGTATATTCCCCCACAAGCCGACACAGACCGGGCACTAAAGGAACTGTATAGGACAGTGAGTGAGCAGGAAACCGCGCATCCTGAGGCCGCGTTTATTGTGACCGGAGACTTTAACAAAGCCAACTTCAAGCGCATCGCACCCAAATACCACCAACATGTTAGCTTCAACACGCGAGGGAACCGCGTCTTAGATCACTGCTACTCCCCCTTCAAGGATGGATACAAATCACTCCCACGCCCACCATTCGGCAAATCAGATCACGCGTCAATCCTCCTTTTGCCCGCATATAGGCAAAGACTCAAACAGGAAGCACCCGCCCTCAGAACCATCCAGTGCTGGTCGGATCAATCAGATTCTATGCTACAGGACTGTTTTGATCACGCGGACTGGGAGATGTTCCGGTCGGCCTCTGATGACGACATCGAGGTCTACGCTGATAGCGTAACGTGTTTCATCAGGAAGTGCGTAGATGACGTTGTTCCGACCAAAACAATTCGGCTGTATCCTAACCAGAAGCCGTGGCTAAATGGGGATGTTCGCGCGGCACTCAATGCGCGGACCTTCACTTTTAACTCCGGTAACGCGGAGGAGCATAAACAAGCAAGTTATGCCCTCCGGAAAACCATCAGAGCAGCAAAACGCCAGTACAGGGACAAGATTGAAGGACAGTTCAACACCACCGACTCCAGAAGCATGTGGAGGGGAATTAACACCATCACGGACTATAAAGGGAACACAAACTCCACCGTGAACACCGCTGCCTCTCTCCCGGACGAGCTAAACACCTTCTATGCTCGTTTTGAGGGAACTAACACCGCCCTCGCGGAGAGAGCGCTCGCGGCTGAAGATACAGAGGTTAGTGCACTCTTCGTATCTGTCGCGGATGTAACCCGATCCTTCCGGCGGGTGAACGTCCGTAAAGCTGCGGGTCCAGACGGCATTCCCGGCCGTGTGATCAGAGCGTGCGCGCACCAACTGGCTGGAGTCTTCACGGACATTTTTAACCTGTCCCTCTCCCTGTCTGTGGTCCCCACATGCTTCAAAACGTCCACCATTGTGCCTGTACCTAAGCAGTCAAAAACCACCTGCTTAAACGACTGGCGTCCTGTTGCTCTGACCCCCATCATCAGTAAATGCTTTGAGAGACTAGTCAGAAACCACATCTGCTCTGTTCTCCCCCCCCTCACTGGACCCACTGCAGTTTGCATACCGCACAAACCGCTCCACTGACGATGCCATTTCATCCACTATACACACTGCTCTCTCCCACCTGGAAAAGAGGAACACGTATGTGAGAATGCTGTTTGTGGACTACAGCTCAGCATTCAACACCATTGTGCCCTCCATACTTGACGGGAAACTCCGGGCTCTAGGCTTAAACAGCCTGTTATGCAGCTGGATCCTGGACTTCCTGTCAAACAGACGCCAGGTGGTCAGAATGGGCAGTAACATCTCCTCATCACTGACTCTCAACACTGGAGCCCCTCAGGGTTGTGTTCTCAGCCCACTCCTGTACTCTTTGTACACACATGACTGTGTGGCAACCCACAGCTCCAACACCATCATCAAGTTTGCTGACGATACGACGGTGGTAGGTCTTATCACCGACAATGATGAAACGGCCTACAGAGAGGAGGTGCACACTCTGACACGGTGGTGTCAGGAGCACAACCTCTCCCTCAACGTCAGCAAGACCAAGGAGCTGGTGGTCGACTTCAGGAGGAATGAGAGAGAACACCGCCCCATCACCATCGATGGAGCACCGGTGGAGAGAGTCTGCAGCTTCAAGTTCCTCGGTGTCCACATCACAGAGGAACTCTCATGGTCCGTCCACTCCGAGGCCGTTGTGAAGAAGGCTCATCAGCGCCTTTTCTTCCTGCGACGGCTGAGGAGGTTTGGAATGAACCGCCACATCCTCACACGTTTCTACACCTGCACCATAGAGAGCCTGCTGACTGGCTGCATCACCACCTGGTACGGCAACAGTACCGCCCGCAGCCGCAAGGCCCTGCAAAGGGTAGTGCGCACGGCCAGCTGCATCATCGGAGGTGAGCTTCCCTCCCTCCAGGACATTTACGCCAGGCGGTGTGTGAAGAGAGCTCAGAGGATCATCAGAGACTCTAGCCACCCGAACCATGGGCTGCTCTCACTGCTGCCAACAGGCAGACGGTACCGCAGCATCAGAACACGCACCAGCCGACTCCAGAACAGCTTCTTCCCACAAGCAATCAGACTACTTAACTCCTGATCCATCAGGATCATAACACACACTGGACAGAATATCACTCAGCACAACCCACTGTAGATACACACACATTATATACACATTTATTTATCATATAGCACCTATTGCACTTTGGATTTCAATTTTCAATCTGTGAATAATATTTTATACTATACATTGTATATTATTATTATTATTATAGCGTAATGTATATTGTTTAGTGTATGTTTAGTGTATATTGTTTAAAGTATATGTATATTGTAAGTATGTGTATATTGTTTAAAGCTGTGAGAACTAAACTCACATTGTGCAAATTATTTATTGTTTATTGTAGAGTTTACTGTGCTGTGAGTAATTGTGTGCGCATCAGATGTGTAATCTGATGCTGCTTTAAATGTTGTACATGTCATGTCATGACTGCTATGTTGCTCGGAACTGCACCTAAGAATTTCACCTACTGTTGCACTTGTGCATATGTAGAGTGACAAATAAAGTGATTTGATTTGATTTTGATTTTGTGTGTATGAGTGTGTGTGAGTGTGTGTGTGTGTGAGTGAGTGTGAGTGAGTGTGTGAGTGAGTGAGTGAGTGTGAGTGAGTGTGAGTGAGTGAGTGAGTGAGTGAGTGAGTGAGTGAGTGAGTGAGTGAGTGAGTGAGTGAGTGTGTGAGTGTGTGAGTGAGTGAGTGGTTGAGTGAGTGAGTGAGTGAGTGAGTGGTTGAGTGAGTGAGTGAGTGAGTGAGTGAGTGTGAGTGAGTGGTTGAGTGAGTGAGTGTGAGTGAGTGAGTGAGTGAGTGAGTGAGTGAGTGAGTGAGTGAGTGAGTGAGTGAGTGAGTGTGAGTGAGTGAGTGGTTGAGTGAGTGAGTGTGAGTGAGTGTGTGTGAGTGATTGTGAGTGTGTGAGTGAGTGGTTGAGTGTGTGAGTGAGTGAGTGAGTGAGTGAGTGTGTATGAGTGTGTGTGTGAGAGTGAGTGAGTGAGTGTGTGAGTGAGTGTGTGAGAGAGTGAGTGTGTGAGAGAGTGAGTGTGTATGAGTGTGTGAGTGTGTGAGTGAGTGAGTGAGTGTGAGTGAGTGTGTGTATGAGTGTGTGATTGTGAGTGAGTGTGAGTGAGTGTGAGTGAGTGAGTGAGTGAGTGTGTGAGTGAGTGTGTGAGTGAGTGTGTGTATGAGTGTGTAAGTGTGAGTGAGTGAGTGAGTGAGTGTGTATGAGTGTGTGTGTGTGTGTGTGTGTATGTGAGAGAGTGAGTGTGTATGAGTGTGTGTGTGTGTGTGAGAGTGTGTGTGTATGAGTGTGTGTGTGTGTGTGTGAGAGAGTGCGTGTGTATGAGTGAGTGAGTGAGTGAGTGTGTGAGTGAGTGAGTGAGTGAGTGAGTGTGTGAGTGAGTGAGTGTGTATGAGTGTGTGTGTGTGTGTGTGTGTGAGAGAGTGAGTGTGTGTGTGTGTGTGTGTGTGTGTGTGTGTGTGTGTGTGTGTGTGTGTGTGTGAGAGTGCGTGTGTATGAGTGAGTGAGTGAGTGAGTGTGTGAGTGAGTGTGTGAGTGTGTGAGTGAGAGAGTGAGTGAGTGTGTATGAGTGTGTGAGAGTGAGTGAGTGAGTGAGTGAGTGTGAGTGAGTGTGTGTATGAGTGAGTGAGTGAGTGAGTGAGTGAGTGTGTGAGTGAGTGTGTGTATGAGTGTGTAAGTGTGAGTGAGTGAGTGAGTGAGTATGTATGAGTGTGTGTGTGTGTGTGTGTGTGTGTGTGTGTGTGTGAGAGAGAGTGAGTGTGTATGAGTGTGTGTGAGAGAGTGCGTGTGTATGAGTGTGTGTGAGTGTATATGAGTGTGCGTGTGTGTGAGTGAGTGAGTGAGTGAGTGTGTGTGAGTGTGAGTGAGTGAGTGAGTGAGTGTGTGTGTGTGAGTGTGTGAGTGTGAGTGAGTGAGTGTGTGAGTGAGTGTGTGAGTGAGTGTGTGTATGAGTGTGTAAGTGTGAGTGAGTGAGTGAGTGAGTATGTATGAGTGTGTGTGTGTGTGTGTGTGTGTGTGTGTGTGTGAGAGAGAGTGAGTGTGAATGAGTGTGTGTGAGAGAGTGCGTGTGTATGAGTGTGTGTGAGTGTATATGAGTGTGCGTGTGTGTGAGTGAGTGAGTGAGTGAGTGTGTGTGAGTGTGAGTGAGTGAGTGAGTGAGTGAGTGAGTGAGTGAGTGTGTATGAGTGTGTGTGTGAGTGTGTGTGTGAGAGAGTGAGTGAGTGAGTGAGTGTGTATGAGTGTGTGAGTGAGTGTGTGTATGAGAGTGAGTGTGTGTGTGAGTGTGTGTATGAGAGTGAGTGAGTGAGTGTGAGTGAGTGTGTATGAGTGTGTGTGTGAGTGTGTGTATGAGAGTGAGTGAGTGTGTGAGTGAGTGAGTGAGTGTGTATGAGTGTGTGAGTGTGAGTGAGTGAGTGAGTGAGTGAGTGAGTGAGTGAGTGAGTGAGTGAGAGTGTGTATGAGTGTGTGAGTGTGAGTGAGTGAGTGAGTGAGTGAGTGAGTGTGTATGAGTGTGTATGAGTGTGTATGAGTGTGTGTGTGAGAGTGCGTGTGTATGAGTGTGTGTGTGAGTGTATATGAGTGTGTGAGTGAGTGTGTGAGTGAGTGAGTGAGTGTGTATGAGTGTGTATGAGTGTGTGTGTGAGAGAGTGAGTGAGTGAGTGAGTGAGTGAGTGTGAGTGAGAGTGTGTATGAGTGTGTGAGTGTGAGTGAGTGAGTGAGTGTGTATGAGTGTGTGTGTGAGAGTGCGTGTGTATGAGTGTGTGTGTGAGTGTATATGAGTGTGTGTGTGTGTGTGAGAGTGAGTGAGTGAGTGAGTGAGTGTGAGTGAGAGTGTGTATGAGTGTGTGTGAGTGAGTGAGTGAGTGAGTGTGTATGAGTGTGTGTGAGAGTGAGTGAGTGTGAGTGAGAGTGTGTATGAGTGTGTGTGTGAGTGAGTGAGTGAGTGTGTATGAGTGTGTGTGTGAGAGTGCGTGTGTATGAGTGTGTGTGTGAGTGTATATGAGTGTGTGTGTGTGTGTGTGTGTGAGTGAGTGCGTGCGTGTGTGTGAGTGAGTGCGTGCGTGTGTATGAGTGTGAGAGTGTATATGAGTGAGTGTGACTGTGTGTGTGAGTGAGTGAGTGAGTGAGTGAGTGAGTGCGTGTGTGCGAGTGTGACTGTGTGTGTGTGTGTGTGTGTGTGTGTGTGAGACTGTGTGTGTGTGTGTGTGTGTGTGTGTGTGTGTGAGTGTGTGTGTGTGTGTGTGAGACTGTGTGTGTGTGTGTGTGTGTGTGTGTGTGTGTGTGTGTGTGTGAGTGTGTGTGTGTGTGTGTGAGACTGTGTGTGTGTGTGTGTGTGTGTGTGTGTGTGTGACTGTGTGTGTGTGAGACTGTGTGTGTGTGAGACTGTGTGTGTGTGTGTGACTGTGTGTGTGTGTGTGTGTGTGTGTGAGTGTGTGTGTGTGTGTGTGTGTGAGACTGTGTGTGTGTGTGTGTGTGTGTGTGTGACTGTGTGTGAGACTGTGTGTGTGTGAGACTGTGTGTGAGACTGTGTGTGTGTGAGACTGTGTGTGTGTGTGACTGTGTGTGTGTGTGTGTGTGTGTGACTGTGTGTGTGTGACTGTGTGTGTGAGACTGTGTGTGTGAGACTGTGTGTGTGTGTGTGTGTGTGTGTGTGTGTGTGTGTGTGTGTGTGTGTGAGACTGTGTGTGAGACTGTGTGTGAGACTGTGTGTGAGACTGTGTGTGAGACTGTGTGTGAGACTGTGTGTGTGTGTGTGTGTGTGTGACTGTGTGTGTGTGTGAGTGTGAGTGTGTGTGTGTGTGTGTGTGTGTGTGTGTGTGTGTGTGTGACTGTGTGTGTGTGTGACTGTGTGTGTGTGTGACTGTGTGTGTGTGTGACTGTGTGTGTGTGTGTGTGTGTGTGTGTGTGTGTGACTGTGTGTGTGTGTGTGTGTGTGTGTGTGTGTGACTGTGTGTGTGTGTGTGTGTGTGTGTGTGTGTGTGTGTGTGTGTGTGTGTGTGTGTGTGTGTGTGTGTTGAGCGTTTGGGTGTGTTTGCACCTGTCATTGATGGTCCAGTTGAGACAGAGGTTGAGGGACGTCAGGTTCCGGCACTTTCTCACCACCTCCATCACGGTCTCGTTGTTGAGCTCAGAGATGTGCCGCAGGTCCAGACTGCTCAGGGACTGAAGCTGCAGGTACACACACACACACACACACACACACACACACACACACACGGTCAGCACGTCCCTGCAGGTGCAGTAAATGAAGCACATTAGTCACTGAATACTCCTCACTGGAATATAAACGTCCCATTATCACCCGTGTGACTGTGTTTGACCTCTGCAGAGCATCAGACTCCATTATGAACAAATGTGTTACAAACAATAGGACAAAAACAATCAACAAAATTATGATGTGTGTGTGTGTGTGTGTGTGTGTGTGTGTGTGTGTGTGTGTGTGTGTGTGTGTGTGTGTGTATGTAGGATCAACACTACTCTACAGATACTCAAGAGTAACACCAGACTGGCAGAAACTGTGTGTGTGTGTGTGTGTGTGTGTGTGTGTGTGTGTGTGTGTGTGTGTGTGTGTGTGTGTGTGTGTGTGTGTGTGTGTGTGTGTGTGTGTGTGTGTGAGAGAGGATCAACACTACTCTACAGATACTCAAGAGTAACACCAGACTGGCAGAAACTGTGTGTGTGTGTGTGTGTGTGTGTGTGTGTGGATCAACACTACTCTACAGATACTCAAGAGTAACACCAGACTGGCAGAAACTGTGTGTGTGTGTGTGTGTGTGTGTGTGTGTGTGTGTGTGTGTGTGTGTGTGTGTGTGTGTGTGTGTGTGTGTGTGTGTGTGTGTGTGTGTGTGTGTGTGTGTGTGTGTGTGTTATGACTCTTTATGCACAGCCATAGACTCGATAGCAAATTGTGAGTTGAAACAATCACACTTCACAGTTAAAGTCGTTTGGTTGCTGTGCATCGTGTGCTGAGTTCTGACTGGACTGCGAGCTGCATGTTGTGCTCTTGACCTTAATGAAAGCAGAAATGCTCGCTCGGCTCAACAAAACGCTCCGCAGCGCCCCAGGGCGAATTACCCATGATTCCTGCTCCGCTCCTGACCCAAAACACCAGCAGGAGAATTGGAGGCAAACTAAGAGGTGATGGCTGGAAAAATGTCACAGAGTGTGTGTGTATAACTGCACATAAACTACACTGAGAGGTTAGGACACACTCCACACACTCACTCACTCTCTCAGACACACTCATACACACACACACACACACACACTCACTCACTCTCTCACACACACTCATACACACACACTCATACACACACACTCATACACACACACACACACACACACAACACTGTGGAAAACACCACACAACAGAGTTACTGTATCATATCTCATACGCACATTAATAATATCACAGTGCAGTCCGCCTGTCGTCTGATTGGTCGACTCTTTTAGTGTTATTGTAAAAACATCCATTTGATCAAGTAAACATAAGAATAACTTTCAATTGTTAGTAATATTTCAGCTGGACTGAAGCAGCTTCGCTTTACTTGATCATCCATCATTTTTTTGTTTGTTTACCCTTCCATCCATCCATCCATCCGCCATCCATCCATCATCCATCCATCCATCCGCCATCCATCCATCATCCATCCATCTGCCATCCATCCGCCATCATCCATCCATCTGCCATCCATCCGCCATCATCCATCCATCATCCATCCATCTGCCATCCATCCGCCATCCATCCATCATCCATCCATCCATCCGCCATCCATCCATCATCCATCCATCCATCCGCCATCCATCCATCATCCATCCATCTGCCATCCATCCGCCATCATCCATCCATCATCCATCCATCTGCCATCCATCCGCCATCATCCATCCATCTGCCATCCATCCATCTACCATAGATCAATCCATCCGCCATCCATCTGCCATCCATCCGCCATAGATCAATCCATCCGCCATCCATCCATCCATCCGCCATAGATCAATCCATCCGCCATCCATCCATCCATCCGCCATAGATCCATCCAACCATCCATCCGCCATAGATCCATCCATCCGCCATCCATCCATCCGCCATAGATCAATCCATCCGCCATCCATCATCCATCCATCTGCCATCCATCCGCCATAGATCAATCCATCCGCCATCCATCCATCCATCCGCCATAGATCAATCCATCCATCCATCCATCCGCCATAGATCCATCCATCCGCCATCCATCCATCCGCCATAGATCAATCCATCCGCCATAGATCAATCCATCCGCCATCCATCCATCCGCCATAGATCAATCCATCCGCCATCCATCCATCCATCCGCCATAGATCAATCCATCCGCCATCCATCCATCCATCCGCCATAGATCAATCCATCCATCCATCCGCCATAGATCCATCCATCCGCCATAGATCAATCCATCCGCCATCCATCCATCCATCCGCCATCCATCCATCCATCCGCCATAGATCAATCCATCCGCCATCCATCCATCCATCCGCCATAGATCAATCCATCCGCCATCCATCCATCCATCCGCCATAGATCCATCCAACCATCCATCCATCCGCCATAGATCAATCCATCCGCCATAGATCAATCCATCCGCCATCCATCCATCCATCCGCCATAGATCAATCCATCCGCCATCCATCCATCCATCCGCCATAGATCAATCCATCCGCCATCCATCCATCCATCCGCCATAGATCAATCCATCCATCCATCCATCCGCCATAGATCCATCCATCCGCCATCCATCCATCCGCCATAGATCAATCCATCCGCCATAGATCAATCCATCCGCCATCCATCCACCCATCCGCCATAGATCAATCCATCCGCCATCCATCCATCCATCCGCCATAGATCAATCCATCCGCCATCCATCCATCCATCCGCCATAGATCAATCCATCCGCCATCCATCAATCCATCCGCCATAGATCCATCCATCCGCCATAGATCAATCCATCCGCCATCCATCCATCCATCCGCCATAGATCAATCCATCCGCCATCCATCCATCCATCCGCCATAGATCAATCCATCCGCCATCCATCAATCCATCCGCCATAGATCCATCCATCCGCCATAGATCAATCCATCCGCCATCCATCCATCCATCCGCCATAGATCCATCCAACCATCCATCCATCCGCCATAGATCAATCCATCCGCCATCCATCCATCCGCCATAGATCAATCCATCCGCCATCCATCCATCCAACCATCCATCCATCCGCCATCCATCCATCCATCCGCCATAGATCCATCCATCCATCCGCCATCCATCCATCCATCCGCCATAGATCCATCCATCCACCATCCATCCATCCGCCATCCATCCATCCATCCATCCATCCATTCATCCGCTATCCATCCATCCGCCATCCATCCATCCATCCGCCATAGATCCATCCATCCATTCGCCATCCATCCATCCATCCGCCATAGATCCATCCATCCATCCGCCATCCATCCATCCATTCATCCGCTATCCATCCATCCATCCATCCGTCATAGATCCATCCATCCGCCATCCATCCATCCATCTACCATAGATCCATCCATCCATCCGCCATCCATCCATCCATCCGCCATAAATCCATCCATCCACCATCCATCCATCCATCCACCCATCCATCCATCCGCCATCCATCCATCCATCCATCCATCCGCCATCCATCCATCCATCCGCCATAAATCCATCCATCCACCATCCATCCACCCATCCATCCATCCGCCATCCATCCATCCATCCATCCATTCATCCGCTATCCATCCATCCACCATCCATCCATCCATCCGCCATCCATCCATCCATTCATCCGCTATCCATCCATCCAAAATATGGAATTTTTGCTCAGTTTGGTTTTTGAATAAAATTAATATTTGTATATTCATAATCATGTCACAACACAAAACACATATGCAAACTTTTTTTAAACTTTTCTATTATATTATATTTTGTCTAAAGTTTCAATAAACTGTTCCATCCCAGATTATTCTCAATATTATTTCATCTTTCAGGCTTTCAGTTAAACTCCGTCGGGATGCAGAACTCATGCATCAAACACACACGAGCGCAAAATATCACCAGTTTAATATAAAGACAGATATGAGGCACTGCATTTATGAAACATTAATCACGCATCTGCCCTCAACACACACACACACACACTCATATACACACACACACACACATGTTGGTGCAACAGCATTATGAGGACTCTCCATAGGCGTAATGGTTTTTATACTGTATAAACTGTATATTCTATCCCCCTACACTGCCCCTGCCCCTAAACCTACCCATCACACACACACACACACACACACACACACACAGCCCCTAAACCTAACCCTCACAGGAGACATTCTGCATTTTTACATTGTTTAATATGTTTTTAAAGCGATTTGATTTACGGGGACATTTGAAATGTCCTCATAAACCACCTTGATGTTGTAATACCAGTGTAATACCCATGTCATTATACAAATTTGTGTCCTCATAAATCACATAAACAAGCACGCACACACACTCATATAACACAGACACACTCATATACACGCACACACACTCAAATAACACAGACACACTCACATACACACACACACACTCATTTACACGCAGACACACTCACATACACACACACACACACTCATATACACGCACACACACTCATATAACACAGACACACTCATATACACGCACACACACTCAAATAACACAGACACACTCACATACACACACACACACTCATTTACACGCAGACACACTCACATACACACACACACACACTCATATACACACACACACACTCAAATAACACAGACACACTCACATACACACACACACACACTCATTTACACGCAGACACACTCACATACACACACACACACACTCATATACACGCACACACACTCATATAACACAGACACACTCATATACACGCACACACACTCAAATAACACAGACACACTCACATACACACACACACACTCATTTACACGCAGACACACTCACATACACACACACACACTCATTTACACGCAGACACACTCACATACACACACACACACACACACTCATATACACACACACACACTCATATAACACAGACACACTCATATACACGCACACACACTCAAATAACACAGACACACTCACATACACACACACACACTCATTTACACGCAGACACACTCACATACACACTCATATAACACAGACACACTCATATACACGCACACACACTCAAATAACACAGACACACTCATATACACACACACACACACACTCATTTACACGCAGACACACTCACATACACACACACACACACTCATATACACGCACACACACTCATATAACACAGACACACTCATATACACACACACACACACACACACTCATTTACACGCAGACACACTCACATACACACACTCATATACACGCAGACACACTCACATACACACACACACACTCATCAACACGCACACACACTCATATACACACAGACACACTCATATACACGCACACACACTCATTTACACACACACACACTCATATACACACAGACACACTCACATACACACACACACTCATCAACACGCACACACACACACTCATATACACACACACACACTCATATACACGCACACACACTCATATACACGCAGACACACTCATATTCCCGCACACACACTCATATACACACAGACACACTCATCAACACGCACACACACTCATATACACACAGACACACTCATATACACACAGACACACTCATATACACGCACACACACTTATTTACACGCAGACACACTCATATTCCCGCACACACACTCAATCACACACGCACACACACTCATATACACGCACACACACACACATATACACGCAGACACACTCACATATGTGTGCGTGTGTGTGTGTCTGTGATTGAGTGTGTGCGTGCGTGAGTGTGAGCGTGTGTGATTGAGTGTGTGCGTGAGTGTGAGTGAGTGTGTGTGTGTGTGTGTGTGTGTGTGTGTGTGTGTGTGTGTGTGTGTGTGTGTGTGTGTGTGTGTGTGTGAGTGAGTGAGTGAGTGTGTGTGTGATTGAGTGCGTGCGTGTGTGTGAGAGTGCGTGCGTGTGTGTGTGCATGTATTTCATGTGTCAGGCTGAATTCCCTTTCTATAGTTTTGCTGATCAGAATGGCTGAAGTGACTCTTTATTCTTGTATTAATCTGGGGTTAAACAGCAGAGCGTCGAGTCACACGCGTCCGTCCTGCACGAGATCTAAAGGAAGTGTGTGTGTGTTTTACACTGGTATTAATTATTAAAGCTTTATTATCTACAGAGAGACGGCGGTTAAGCAAATTAAAAAAGCGTCTCGCATAATTTGACGTTGTTGGAATCCGGCGCTGGAGTTTAACAGCCCTGGTGTAAATAATAGAAATCTCATTAAAGTCGTTTCAGACGCATTAGTATCAGGAAGTGACATCAACACGGCTCATTTATCAACGAAATTCCCTTCAGCCTGACCTTTGACCCTCAGCGCTCGTACACACTCGACCTAACCAGCCGTATGATCCTGAGATCTGACACATTAATATCCTGACTGTGCGGAGGAGCCCTGATCAGTGCACACTATCCAACACTAAACACAGCAGAAACACACACGTCCTGCGTGAACGCCCCTCAAATCCCATAATGCACTGCACTCAAACCAACCTTCCATAATGTGCCAGACACACAATAGAAACTTGGACATATTTCTTCATTCATTTGAGGAGACATCTTATACACACACACACACGCAGCCTCACACACACACACACACACACACACACACACGCATGCAACATCATGCACACACACACACACACACACGCATGCAACATCATGCACAGCACACACACACACACACACACACACGCATGCAGCATCATGCACACACACACACACACGCAGCCTCACACACACACAAAAAAACACACGCAGCCTCACACACACACACACGCAGCCTCACACACAGCCTTACACACACACACAAACACACGCAGCCTCACAGACACACCCACACACACACGCAGCCTCACACACACACACACACACACACGCAGCCTCACACACACACACACACACACACGCAGCCTCACACACACACACACACGCAGCCTCACACACAGCCTTACACACACAAACACACGCAGCCTCACAGACACACCCACACCCACACGCAGCCTCACACACACACACACACATGCAGCCTCACACACACACACACACATGCAGCCTCACACACACACACACACATGCAGCCTCACACACACACATGCAGCCTCACACACACATACGCACACGCACATGCAGCCTCACACACACACACACGCACACACGCATGCAGCATCATGCACACACACACACACACACACACACACGCAGCCTCACACACACAAAAAAACACACACAAACACACATGCAGCCTCACACACACACACACACAGCCTCACACACACACACAAACACACGCAGCCTCACAGACACAGACAGACACACACACACACATGCAGCCTCACACACACACACACACACACACGCAGCCTCACACACACACACATGCAGCCTCACACACACACGCAGCCTCACACACACACAAGCACACGCAGTCTCACACACACACATGCACACGCAGCCTCACACACACACACGTGCAGCCTCACACACACACACACACACAGCCTCACACGCACACACTCTCATGCAGCCTCACACAAGCACACACACACATGCAGCCTCACACACAGCCTCACTCTCACACACGCACACACTCATGCAGCCTCACTCTCTCATACACACACACACACACACACACACGCACACACTCATGCGGCCGCACACACTCTCACACACACACTCACTTACTGACACACACACACACACACTCGCACGCAGCCTCACACACGCACACACTCTCACACACAAGCAGCCTCACACACACACACAGCCTCACACACAGCCTCACTCTCTCACACACACACGCACACACTCATGCGGCCGCACACACTCTCACTTACTGACACACACACACACACACACTCTCACGCAGCCTCACACACGCACACACTCTCACACACACGCAGCCTCACACACACACGCAGCCTCACACACACACAGCCTCACACACACACAGCCTCACACACACACACTCTCACACACACACACACTCATGCGGCCTCACACACGCACACACACGCAGCCTCACACACACACACGCACACACGCAGCCTCACACACACATGCAGCCTCACACACACACACACACACACACACACATGCACACGCAGCCTCACACACACACACACACGCAGCCTCACACACACACACTCACACACACCCACACGCGCAGTGAGAGATCAATGGAGTAGTTGGACCCCAGTTAGTTGAGCCAGAAGATTCAACAAAAGTTTAACCACAAAAATTAAATCTCAACTGAGAGAAAGTAGATTTTGATCTAATAAACAAATAAAAGCAGGTCATAAAGGTCAGATCTGCCAGCGCTCCTGTCACACAGGCTCTGAATATAAACGTCCACGCGAGCGGAAGCACCTCCTCATGTCACACCGAAGCTCCCCGTCTCCCCCTCTGCACACCTGCCTCTCCTCCTGGAGCGGAGACTGATCCCCTTCACAGCTCCTCTCTTCAGGCCGTTATAAATATGAGCCGCACCTGAGCGGCCCCAAGCTCTGATGAGCTCAGTAAACGTCCCTCTGGTGGAGAAGCGACTCATTTCACATCCGCCGCTCTGAAGTGCAGAGAAATGGAAATGTGTGTCCGAGGAGAGATGGAGAGGCCGAGCTGGGACTGAATTTAAATAACTATTGTGCCGCTGAAGCCACAGGCGAACTGTATAATGTAATGATATCTTTAGCAACTCCCAGCGCTGGTCCTGAAGCTGAGAGCACAGGCTCACTCACACACCAACCCCATTCAGAACAACACAAACGATTCCTCTGAACTGATCTTTCACACCGTGTGTAAATGACTCGTGTGTCTCATGGCGTCGTTTCCATATTTCTGCATGCCTGGATGGTACTGTTCACTTAAACGCAAATGATTCACATGTTTACATTAATTGGAACAAAGATGAAATATAATAAAATGTAAATATTAGAAAAAAACAAAAACTTGAAAAAAGTACTACAATTATAAACACTAAAACAAAAAAAGTATACTAAATATAAATATTATAATTCAAAATGTTTACGTTAATTGAAATAAAGCGTAATTAAATAAAATGTAAATATTAGAAGGAAACAAAGTTTAAAACGTTAATGAAAATTGTAAAAAAAAAAAAATATATTAATCCTAAAACAAAATATGCTAAATAGAAATATTATTACACATATTTATGTAAACTGAAATAACATAAAATGTAAATATTAGAAGGAAACAAACTTGCAAAACTTAAATGAAAAGCAAAAAAAATTAAGTACTAAAATTATTAACACTAAAAAAATTATATTAAATAGAAATATAAAATATATTTACATTCATTTGAATAAAGCTGAAATAACATAAAATATAAATATTAGAAGAAAACAAACTTAAATGAAAGTTGAAGTACTAAAGTTATTAATATTAAAACAAAAACATTAATGCTAAATATTAGCGTTATTAAAAATATTTATGTTAACTGAAATGAAGCTGAAATAAAATAAAATGTAAATATTAGAAGGAAACAAAATTTAAAACTTTAATGAAAATTGTAAAAAAAAAAAAAAAAAAAAGATTAATCCTAAAACAAAATATGTATGCTAAATAGAAATATTATTACACATTTATGTTAACTGAAATAAAATAAAATGTAAATATTAGAAGGAAACAAAAACTTGAAAAACATTGAAGTAATAAAGTTATAAATACTAAAACAAAAACTGAATTCTAAATAGACATTCAAAATGTTTACGTTAATTGAAATAAAGCTGAAATACAATAAAATGTAAATATTAGAAAACATAAACTTGAAAAAAAATTCAAAGTTAAAGTACTAAAGTTATAAACACTAAAACAAAAAAAGTATACTAAATATAAATATTATAATTAAAAATGTTTAGGTTAATTGAAATAAAGCGTATTTAAATAAAATGTAAATATTAGAAGGAAACAAAGTTTAAAACGTTAATGAAAATTGTAAAAAAAAAAAAAAAAAAAAAAGTTATTAATCCTAAAACAAAATATGTATGCTAAATAGAAATATTATTACATATTTATGTTAACTGAAATAAAATAAAATGTAAATATTAGAAGGAAACATTTGTATTTGCATAGTATTCATGTCAGTTTAGTAAAAACGAATGATTCTTCTGAACTGAATCTTTCAAACGATCAGAATTCCAGAATACCAAAAAAGATTCAGTTCAAAAGAATCATTTGTTTTTAATGTAGTATACTCATGTAAGTTTAGTAAAGACATGACTCGTTTGAACTGAATCATTTTGGTTTTCAGTTCTGCTAGATGACAAAAGAATCAAATGAATTCTGATCATTTGAAAGATTCAGTTCAAAAGAATCAGTTGGTTTGAATGTACTGCGTCCATGTAAGTTTAGTAAAAACAAATGATTCTTCTGAACTGAATCTTTCAAACGATCAGAATTCATTTGATTCTTTTGTCAGCGAGAAGAACTGAATACCAAAAAAGTGATTCAGTTCAAAAGAATCATTTGTAAGTTTAGTAAAGACATGATTCTTTTGAACTGAATCGTTTTGGTTTTCAGTTCTGCTAGATGACAAATGAATCAAATGAATTCTGATCATTTGAAAGATTCAGTTCAAAAGAATCAGTTGTTTTGAATGAACTGCGTCCATGTAAGTTTAGTAAAAACAAATGATTCTTCTGAACTGAATCTTTCAAACGATCAGAATTCATTTGATTCTTTTGTCATCGAGAAGAACTGAATACCAAAAAAGTGATTCAGTTCAAAAGAATCACTTGTAAGTTTAGTAAAGACATGATTCTTTTGAACTGAATCGTTTTGGTTTTCAGTTCTGCTAGATGACAAATGAATCAAATGAATTCTGATCATTTGAAAGATTCAGTTCAAAAGAATCATTTGTTTTGAATGCACAGCGTCCATGTAAGTTTAGTAAAAACAAATGATTCTTCTGAACTGAATCTTTCAAACGATCAGAATTCATTTGATTCTTTTGTCATCGAGAAGAACTGAATAACAAAAAAAGTGATTCAGTTCAAAAGAATCACTTGTAAGTTTAGTAAAGACATGATTCTTTTGAACTGAATCGTTTTGGTTTTCAGTTCTGCTAGATGACAAATGAATCAAATGAATTCTGATCATTTGAAAGATTCAGTTCAAAAGAATCATTTGTTTTGAATGTACTGCGTCCATGTAAGTTTAGTAAAAACAAATGATTCTTCTGAACTGAATCTTTCAAACGATCAGAATTCATTTGATTCTTTTGTCATCGAGAAAAACTGAATACCAAAAAAGTGATTCAGTTCAAAAGAATCACTTGTAAGTTTAGTAAAGACATGATTCGTTTGAGTGATCAGAAGTGTTCATACGAGACTAGTATTTGATTCTACACACAGCGAGAGAACTTAGTTTGGTAGTAAACACTGATTGACAAGTTCCTGATCAACACAACACGTGACTAAATGAAGAACGGCATCTTTAAACGAACTGAACTCAGATTTAGTTTGGATCAAAAGTATTTTGGATCTAATTTGACCTCATTTCATCTTCCTGGAGTTCTGGCTGTTTCTGCAGAAGACGCCAAAAATATTTAAACAAAGAGACAAGAATATCATTAGCTCATAATTTCCATGCAGGCAATTACAGCAGCTCTGTGTCCATGCCGGTGTGTGGAAGATAGCGCTCTCTCATTAGCATGCTAATGTGCAAACAGCAGGGTGTGTTGGATCCTCCACATTTGACGATTCACCTCATTACACATTAATGAGATTTAAAAGTGGAGGCAAAATAAAAATAACTTGTGAAGTTGGAGGGATGTGGCGCTCATTAGAGCCGTCACACAGGTGAGATCCGGTCCCGCTGTGAAACAGTGTCCGCTTAGGACCCCAGAGCGATCCTATTGGCTGAAACAACTTATAATGGGTAATCTGTTCAGAGCCTGATTACAATTCTCACAAAATCACGTTTTGATTTTTGTCTTAAATGATGTTAAAATAGTCTTTAAAAAATGCGATGGAAAATGCGGGATATTTATGCGATGAAATTGCGGGAACTTGCAAAAACTGCGGTTTGATGAGAGAGAATAAAAGCACTACATCACAGAAAGTGCTGGAATATTTAAGTTCTCATCTTGTTTTATTGAAGACCTTAATAAACACACGGCTCAAATTTACCAAACATTGAGTCAAACAAGTTCTGTAGCTTTACAAAAGGAATATGCTACAACTTCTGAAAAATGAATAAATAACTTCCTGTTTTACAGAGGTAGCTTTACAAAACAGACATTTGAGTGCTTCCAATGCACAAAGTGCAATCTCTTAAAGGGCTAGTTCACCCAAAAATGTAAATTCTGTCATTAATGTCGTCCCCTCATGTGGTTGGACACCCGTCAGACCTCCGCTCATCTTCAGACACAGATGAAGATATTTTAGTGTAAATCTGATGCTCAGAAAGGCCTAGGAAGAAGAAAGGCCTTCCTCACCGAAGAAGAGCCGCGCAGTGGTTAGGCAAAGCTCGCCGGTCATAACGAGGTCTTGTTTAAGAAAATGGTATCGGATCGGTACATGGGTTCAAGTACTCGCCGATACCGATGCCAGAATCTTTTGTGGTATCGGTGATATTTCTGATACTAGTATCTGAATCAGAACAACTCTAGTCCAGTGTTCATTTTGACAGCATATTTTGATTTAGTGTTAGTCGTAGTCTTTTGACTAAAATGCATTTAGTTTTAGTCATATTTTAGTCGCCTGAATTGCTTTTAGCTTTAGTCTCCTACAATCTAATGAGTTTAGTTCAATTGTAATACATTAAGCATTTAAGCATCACATAACCGACTGTCACTCGAACTGACATTTTGACATCATTTTGTTTTTGACATTAAAAATACACGAAAGAGCTCAATTCACTTTTTTGTTTGTTTTTTAAAAACATCTATATAGTTTTTATAACTTTGTATTTCTGTTTTAGTCAGTAGGCCATATCAGGTTAAGCTAAAGCTTCAAATAAGTTTATCTATTTATTTAATTTCAGTTAACATTTATTTAATTTCAAGTAATGATGTTTTTTAATGGTTTTAGTGAACTATTATAACCCTGATACTTTATTGAATATGTGTCAAATACTGGTCTTTCCTCCTGACTGTGAATTAAATGGGAATTAAATTAAATACAGTTTATTGTGTAAGCAAAAGCGAATATATAATGCGTGACTTTTAATTATAAACCAGCTGGAAATACACCAGGACTCTTATTTTGAAATCTACGCCTCTATTGCAGTTGCAGGAGCTCATTCAAGTTCAGATGAGGAGATAAAATATGCGTCTAAAACGTATTACTATATAAACATGGTAAAGTAAACATTGTCATTATTCATCAGCATTAGTTCATAATCAATATCCTGGCATAAATGTGTGTTATTGATTGATTGAGCCGCTCTGGAGCGCTGGATTGGGGGTGTGTGAGCCTGTAGGCCGTGTGTTCTCCAGCGGTTAGATCAGCTCAACTCAAATGTGCGCATCTGTTACCAATGATGGGAATAACGGCGTTATAGATAAACGGCGTTACTAACGGAATTCTTTTTTTCAGTAACGAGTAATCAAACGAATTACTGTTTCTCCCGTTACAACGCCGTTAGCGTTACTGAGAAAAAAAATGCGGCGTTACTATAATTGAGCTCACTGGAGCGGTTTTCATCTGAACAGGCTCTCTGTCAGTCGGACCTGCAACGTGTGTGTGTGTGTGTGTGTGTGTGTGTGTGTGTGTGCCGGCCATGCGTGTTTTTGGTCCATATAACTGATGATGATTGGTGGGTGGGAGACAAGGTTGAGGTTGATGGGTTGAGTTCACACACACACACACACACACACACCTATGACGCACACACATATGCACAGTCAGCGATGGCAAGTCCAACGACTTCAAAGGTAGCTTTCGCAAACTGGAAGTATAAGCGCTACTTTTCCCTCGTTGAGGTGAAAGGTCAGAATGTTTATGTGACGTGCAACTTATCCCCAGGAAGAAAGAGTCTCTCCACGTCGGTGGCCAGTAATTCTAATCTAATGAAACCTCACATCATCACATGCCACAACATTAGTGGCTAAAAACCCAGGTGATAACATGAGCTCCACTACCAGAGGAGTAGTACTGATAATATTTACACAATATTTACACTATAGTAGGCCTACTGATAATATTTACAATAATATATTGAATTTGATAGGTGTCTCTCACATTGTCCCACAGCAACATTACAATAGTGTACATTAATGTACAATGTTTTATAATAATAATTTATTCTATTTAGTGTCTAATTCATTCATTTAACATATTTAAATTGGGGGCATCCAAGTTATTTGACATATTTGAACATTTGAAAAAAAAAAAGTAACGCAGTAATTACTTTCCCTGGTAATTAGTTACTTTTACAATGATGTAACTCAGTCACTAACTCAGTTACTATTTGTAAGAAGTAACTAGTAACTATAACTAATTACTTTTTTTTAAAGTAACGTGCCCAACACTGTCTGTGACACAGGACATCAGTTCTGACTGGATCTCTTCCCTAATCGACCCTCACTAACATTTCCGTCTCGTTTTTATTTGTTGACGAAAATGACGGTTGATTTTCCTCATCCAACTCTAGTTTTTATTCAGTTATCGCCTCGTTTTCGTCAGTGAAAAAAGGTTGTTGACGAATAATTAACACTGCTCTAGTCCTAAGCGGACACTATTTCCCAGGGGGGCAGGATTTCTCATGACAGCGGCTTCAAACGGGCCCTCGAGGGACGGGCGGAGGTGGGCGGAGCGGAGCGCTCTTACCCTGGTGAGGTGGATGACGCCCTGCGACGTGACTGAGCAGCCCATGAAGCCCACGAACTGCAGCTCGGGACAGTTCTCCGCAAACGCCTGCACGGATTTATCAGTCACCTGAAACACAGACAGGACAAACAGCTGAGCACCAGTGCCAGGAATAAAGTCATTCAACTCAGAGAAAATATTCATACTAGATTAAAAACAACACAGAGATGACCTGACATCATCTGATGTAATGAAACGGTGATATTATTGGTTAATGTTGTTTTTATGATTTACACCAACAACAAAACAGGACAAGTTCAGAAGCAGTAAGACATTATTATTTCAATTCATATTTTTCTCCTTCATAATAAAGTGCAATTTACAATACGATTAGGAACATTAATTAAGTATTTCAGTTATAATATTTATATTATAATTGTTATATTATAATATAATAAATTTAGTATAATTGCAATAATATATTATACTACTGCATATTATATTAAAATATGCCTATTTTATAATACTATACTATAATATTATTAATATAATATTATTAATATATATAATATAATTTAATTAATTTAATATAATTAATATAATATTTAATTATATAATATTATTAATATAACAAAATATATAATTAATATAATATAATAATATAATTAATGTAACATAATATATTATAATTAAAATATATAATTAATCAAATATAATTAATTAATATTAATATTATATAATATGATATAATATAATTAATATAACAATATATTATAATTAAAATAATATATAATAAAATATAATAATATAATTAGTCTAATATTATATAATATATTATTAATATATTTTAATATTATTAATATAAATAATACAATATATTATATAATATAATATAATATAATTAATATATTATAATATAATATATATTATAATTGATAAAATATAATAAAATAGTGAATAACTGAATAATTATAACCTTTAATTTGACCTTTAATGGACTTAAGATATAATATTTATATCATTATTGCAATATAATAATATTTATAATATTTACAATTATACTAAATATATTATAATATATCATACTACTGCATATTCAATTTAAAATATGCCTATAATATAAAATTAATATAATATAATATAAAAATATAATATAATATAATATAATATAATATAATGTAATATATATTGAATAACTGAATAATTAAACCTATATAACAACTTATGAACCTTTAATGGACTTAAGTTTATAATATTTATATCATTATTGTAAATTATAATATAGTTAATACATTACAATCCAATCCAATATAATATAATAATAATAACGTATGACATTGGATTGAATTATTAAACCGATATAACTTTTATTTCAATCTTGCATCCAATCAAGCGCATCCTCTCTTTGACCTTTGACCTTATGCAAAAGCATGACGCGTTAAATCAAATTCCCCCAAACGACACGGAAGCAAATCAAATCTGTGCTGATCAAACCGCAGCGATGCGACTAATGCCTGGACAAATTCAATAAGTGCAGCGTGATTTCAGCCTCTCGGTCACCCGTACGGGGTCAGAGGTTAACCGCCGCCCATAACATTCACCTCAGTGCTTAGAAATGATTATTCTGGCAAAGCTTCCCTGGCACAGTCGGTCGGGTTTATATCAGGCACAGAGCTTTCTCAAACCCGTGAGGTGAGGTGAAATACACACGGATATATCATGCGGGTTTGCTAACTTCTATCTTAAAGGTCATCCGGGCGAATCCGAGGAAGATGGAGGACTCCGGGTGAGGAATTGCACCAGCGTGTCATCCATCTCAAGCCCCGAGTCTCTTTCATGTCTGGGCTCGTTCTCAGGCCCGTGACCTCTCCCGCCGCAGATATCAGGAGAATGGGGGGTTTCTACAGCTGACCTCCCCGTGACCTCTGGCAGGACACTAATCCATCTGGACGGATGGGAAGACCCACGGCCTCTTCGCTTCACACTGAACTCAATGCAACAGCAGCGGTCAGTAACGCTGGACTGCTTTGGAACATGGGCTCTGAGCGGAGACCGAACAAACCCAGAGCAATCACTCCTGACCCTCCATCTCAACATTCATACATCATGATCATCAATGATCACTGGCTTTAGTGACCAATGGAATCATCATTTTCTACCCACTAAAAAACAAAAATACATGATTTTCACCACACATTGTTGACTTTTTTTGTTTGTTTTTAATATTAGTCATATAATGTTCATTATCATTTGCAGCATAAATCAAAAAACATGCTGCCATGATGTACACATGAACACAAACAAACGAATGAATGAACAAATGAACATACAAACTAATTAATTATGCATTACATTAATGAGAATTAGAGGGAAAAGTGTTTAACTGTCAAAATTATAAAACAAAGAAATTAAACACTGAATGCACAAATTAATAAATTAATAAATATGAATGAATGAATGAATAAAAATGAATGAAAGAATGAATAAATAAATAAAAATGAATGAATAAATGAAAATTGAACAAATGAATGAATGAATGCACAAAAGAACAAACAAAAGAACGAATAAACAAATGAATGATGCATTGCATTTATGAGATTCAATTAAAACTAGAGGGCTGACCGCACCGAACAGAGACTGACCACAGAACAGAGACTGACCACAGAACAGAGGCTGACCACAGAACAGAGACTGACCACAGAGCAGAGCCTGACCGCACCGAACAGAGACTGACCACAGAACAGAGGCTGACCACAGAACAGAGCCTGACCGCACCGAACAGAGACTGACCACAGAACAGAGGCTGACCACAGAACAGAGGCTGACCACAGAACAGAGACTGACCACAGAGCAGAGCCTGACCGCACCGAACAGAGACTGACCACAGAACAGAGGCTGACCACAGAACAGAGCCTGACCGCACCGAACAGAGACTGACCACAGAACAGAGGCTGACCACAGAACAGAGGCTGACCACAGAACAGAGGCTGACCGCACCGAACAGAGACTGACCACAGAACAGAGGCTGACCACAGAACAGAGGCTGACCACAGAACAGAGGCTGACCACAGAGCAGAGCCTGACCACAGAACAGAGGCTGACCACAGAACAGAGGCTGACCACAGAACAGAGACTGACCACAGAACAGAGGCTGACCGCACCGAACAGAGACTGACCACAGAACAGAGACTGACCACAGAACAGAGGCTGACCACAGAACAGAGGCTGACCACAGAACAGAGACTGACCACAGAACAGAGGCTGACCGCACCGAACAGAGGCTGACCACAGAACAGAGGCTGACCACAGAGCAGAGCCTGACCACAGAACAGAGGCTGACCACAGAACAGAGGCTGACCACAGAACAGAGACTGACCACAGAACAGAGGCTGACCGCACCGAACAGAGACTGACCACAGAACAGAGACTGACCACAGAACAGAGGCTGACCACAGAACAGAGACTGACCACAGAGCAGAGCCTGACCGCACCGAACAGAGACTGACCACAGAACAGAGGCTGACCACAGAACAGAGCCTGACCGCACCGAACAGAGACTGACCACAGAACAGAGGCTGACCACAGAACAGAGGCTGACCGCACCGAACAGAGACTGACCACAGAACAGAGGCTGACCACAGAACAGAGGCTGACCACAGAACAGAGGCTGACCGCACCGAACAGAGACTGACCACAGAACAGAGGCTGACCACAGAACAGAGCCTGACCACAGAACAGAGACTGACCGCACCGAACAGAGACTGACCACAGAACAGAGCCTGACCACAGAACAGAGGCTGACCGCACCGAACAGAGACTGACCACAGAACAGAGGCTGACCACAGAACAGAGGCTGACCACAGAACAGAGGCTGACCACAGAACAGAGACTGACCACAGAACAGAGACTGACCACAGAACAGAGACTGGCCACAGAACAGAGACTGGCCACAGAACAGAGACTGACCACAGAACAGACACTGACCACAGAACAGAGACTGGCCACAGAACAGAGGCTGACCACAGAACAGAGGCTGACCACAGAACAGAGGCTGACCACAGAACAGAGCCTGACCACAGAACAGAGACTGACCGCACCAAACAGAGACTGACCGCACCGAACAGAGGCTGACCACAGAACAGAGGCTGACCACAGAACAGAGGCTGACCACAGAACAGAGGCTGACCACAGAACAGAGACTGACCACAGAACAGAGACTGGCCACAGAACAGAGACTGGCCACAGAACAGAGACTGGCCACAGAACAGAGACTGACCACAGAACAGAGACTGGCCACAGAACAGAGGCTGACCACAGAACAGAGGCTGACCACAGAACAGAGCCTGACCACAGAACAGAGACTGACCGCACCAAACAGAGACTGACCGCACCGAACAGAGGCTGACCACAGAACAGAGGCTGACCACAGAACAGAGGCTGACCACAGAACAGAGCCTGACCGCAGAACAGAGGCTGACCA